>CM044007.1:35229364-35554364 GCA_024085815.1 Flaveria linearis | reverse complement strand
AAAGATATACATACATAATCATAAGGAACATAAATATTTGCAAATCATCAGTCATTACCATCATATAAGGCAACATCATACTTATCACATTTACGTCCTATATACACATCTCTCCTCCTTCACATCAGCCCTATTTGGGCGATTGAACATACTGCAGTCGCATGGCCTCCATGCGACTGGTCGTGCGATTGGGCAGTTATGCGAATGGGCATACAATCGTGCGAATGGATCTCCTACCATGCGAATGAACACTATATGAATGGACTATTAGGCGATTAACCCTCATACGTGCGACTGAACTATCATGCGAATGGACCTATACGACCGAATCCCTCAATCGCATGGCCTGTCGGGCGATTGAGCCCCATCCGTACGACTGAGCCTCAATCGTACGGTTGAACATCAGTTTTCCCTCAGTCGTGCGACTGGCCTTTCAGTCGCCCAGCCCTAACTGGGTAGCGACTGGAGTTCATCACGAACAACAGCCGCGATCTAACTTTTCTAAACTCATTTCCAGCCCAAATTAGCCCTCCTAAATCTCAGGGGTTCATACTAGAACATCATACAAGCTTATACAAGTCCAAAATTCGTACATTAAACTTACTAAACCCGATTTCACCCAAATGGGTTAAACATATACTTTACAAAAATAGGGTTTATATGTGATCCAGCCCCAAAATCGTAAGAAAACATGAAAATGTGGGGTTCTAGAACTCACATTATCAAGGAGAAGATGAAGAGCTTCGATTTGGCTAGCCACTTGACAAATCTTGAGCCCGAATCACCACTCTTTCTTTCTTTCCCTTCTTTCTCTGCTCTCTCTCTTTCTGCCCCTTCTTCCCGACTGAAAATGTGCAAGTGTGGGGAAGAAGAGGGCTGCCCCTCTTTTATAGTTACAGCTCAGTCGCCCGAGGTCCAGGCGACTGGACTTTCAGTCGCACGAACACTATGCGACTGGACCTCCAGTCGCATGAGTTCCATGCGCATGACCCTTCATTCGTTCGAGCATCATGCGATTGGGCCTCCAGTCGCATGAATTCCATGCGGCTGAGACTCAGTCGCATATCACCCCAAAAAGTCAAACTTTCGGGTGTTACAAGTCCACCCCCTTATTTAGGTTTCGTCCCCGAAACCTGTTATTCCTCGAACAATCGTGGGTAATGCTGCCTCATTTCTTCTTCAGTTTCCCACGTTGACTCGGATCCCTTCCTGTGCCGCCACTGTACACGCACAACAGCCGCTTCTCTTTTCTGTTAATGATTGCCACTGGTTGCTCCACATAATTGAGCCGTTCATCTACTTCGATATCCTCCAGTGGAACAATCATATCTTCATCGGCTAAACATTTTCACAGATGAGATACGTGGAAGGTAGGGTGAATTCCACTTAGCTCATCCGGCAACTCTAATCTATAGGCCACCTCTCCTACTCGAGCAATGATTCAGAAAGGGCCTATATACTGCGGGCTCAGTTTGCCCCGCTTTCAGAACCGAATGATTCCTTTCCAAGGTGAGACCTTCAACATAACCCGATCTCCCACCTGGAACTCAATCGGCCTGCGTCGTTTGTCAGCATACGACTTCTGTCTGTCTTTGGCTGCCTTCATGTAGGCATTGATCCTTTACAGCTTTTCAGTCGTAGCCTCGATCACTTCGACGCTTCCTAACACCTTTTGGCCAATATCACCCCAACAAACGGGTGTCCTGCATCTCCTGCCGTATAGCATCTCATAGGGTGGCATGCCAATACTGGCATGATAGCTGTTATTGTATGAGAATTCAGCTAACGGCAAGTGGTCATCCCAACTTCCCCTGAAGTCAATAACACATGCACGAAGCGTGTTCTCCAAAGTCTAAATGGTCCTTTCCGACTGACCATCAGTTTGAGGATGGTATGCTGTGCTAATATGCAACCTCGTCCCCATAGAGTCGTGGAATTTCTTCCAGAATTTGGATGTAAACCGTGTGTCGCGATCTAACACAATCGACACCGGTACACCATGACGAGTCACAATCTCTTTGATGAAAAGATCGGCCAACCTTTCGGATGAATATGTCTCGCGCATCGGTAGGAAGTGAGCACTCTTCGTCAGACGATCCACAATCACCCATATAGTATCATACCCTTTCGGGGTACGTGGTAGCTTCATGATGAAATCCATGGTGATGTGCTCCCACTTCCATTCCGGTATATCCAAAGGTTGAATCTTTCCATACGGCTTCTGATGCTCGGCCTTCACTTGCAGACAAGTAAGGCACTTACTCACATACTCCACCATATCACGTTTCATTCCCGGCCACCAATAATCTTTCTTCATGTCTTGGTACATCTTGGTAGTACCGGGATGAATGGAGTACTGAGTCTTGTGAGCTTCATCCATAATCCTCATTCGCAGATCCCCAAGTCGAGGGATCCACATACGCCCAAACCGGGTTATAACACCCATCGTGTTTTCACCCAACTCCACAACCAGACCTCTCATTCTTTCAGAGTTAAGATGATCTTCTTTCAATGCCTCATCTTGGAACTCTTTCACTTGCTTCATCACATCAGAGGTCATGATCAATTGGTACGCCTTCACCCGAATTGGCTCGGGCCTCTCTTTTCGGCTAAGGGCGTCCGCCACCACGTTGGCTTTGCCCGGATGGTAGTGGATTTCACAATCATAGTCCTTTATAAGTTCCAACCATCGCCTCTGCCTCATATTCAAATCTTTTTACTTGAAGAAGTACTTCAAGCTCTTGTGGTCGGTAAAGATGGTGCACTTCGTCCTGTAGAGATAGTGCCTCCAAATTTTCAATGCCAAGACCACGACTGCTAGCTCCAAGTCATGAGTAGGGTAATTAACCTCATGAACTTTCAGCTGTCGGGATGCATAGGCTATAACTTTTCCCCTCTGCATTAACACGCACCCCAACCCCGAGTAGGAAGCATCAGAATAAACCACCAGATCTTCACTTCCTTCGGGCAACGACAGAACAGGAGCTTGGGTCAACCTCGTCTTTAATTCTTCAAACGCCTTCTCTTGAGCTTGACCCCATACAAACTTCACATCCTTCCGAGTCAACTTGGTCAGTGGAGAAGCAATCTTGAGAAGTCTTGGATGAATCTTCTGTAATAGCCCGCTAGACCCAAGAAACTACGGATCTCGCATGACGTCTTTGGAGACTTCCATTGCATTACTGCTTCCACCTTTGCCGGATCGACCATAATTCCTTCCGGATTAACCACGTGACCCGAGAACTGAACTTCCCGCAACCAAAATGCACACTTGGAGAACTTGGCATACAATTTCTCCCTTCTCAACGTCTCTAGTACTTCTCGAATGTGACCGGCATGCTCCGTTTCGCTCCTCGAATAAATCAGGATATCGTCAATGAATACAATCATTGATTTATCCAACATCGGCCGACACACTCGGTTCATCAAATCCATAAAAGCAGCCGGCGCGTTGGTCAAACCAAAAGACGTGACAAGGAATTCGTAATGACCATAGCGCGTACGAAAAGCTGTTTTAGGGACATCCTGCTCTTTCACTTTCAGTTGATGGTAGCCCGATCGAAGATCTATCCTTGAAAACCAACTGGCACCCTGAAGTTGATCAAACAAGTCATCGATTCACGGCAAGGGGTATCTGTTCTTCACCGTCAACTTATTCAGCTCGCGGTAGTCGATGCACATCCTCATACTACCATCTTTCTTCTTTACGAATAGAACCGGAGCACCCCAAGGTGAGATACCCGGTCTAATGAACCCCTTATCCAACAGCTCTTGCAACTGCTCCATCAACTCTTTCATTTTAGCCGGGGCCAATCGATACGGTGCCTTGGCGACAGGTTGAGCACCCGGTATCAGGTCAATCTGGAACTCGATCTTTCTGTCAGGTGGCAATCCCGATAAGTCGTCCGGGAACACGTCTGGAAAATCACGCACAACCGGAACATCAGTTAGTTGTGTTGGCGTTTCCACATCTTTCACATAACATAAGTAGGCGCTGCACCCACGCCTCATACATTTTCCCACCACAGCCATTGAGATCACTCTCGGAATCGTAGTAACCCTATCACCATAAACTGTCACTGAACTACCCCCGGGCGCTGTTAACTGAATCATCTTCTTGCGGCACACGATGTTCGCCACAAAGTACGACAACCAATCCATTCCAAGCACCAAATCGAAACCACCCAAAGTCATCGCAAACGGTCTAACCGGAAATTTGTGGCCCTCCAATTCAACATCACAACCCTCTATAACCTCAGAGATCCTAGTAGTCTTACCTATGGCAGTTTCTACATCAAAGGGCACATCAACACGTCTACTACTAACAGGCAGCTTAGTACAGAAGGCAGCAGAAATAAAACTCCTACTGGCACCCGAATCAAATAATACAGAGGCTAAAGTTTGGTTCACCAGAAATGTACCGGACACAACATCATGGTCCGTCCTGGCCTCCTCCTGCGTCATCGTGAATGCCCTGGCCTTTGCTCTCGGTTCTTCGCCTCCCGCCTTCTTCGCCCCTGACCCCTCAGCCCTAGGCTTCTTGCAGTCTCTGCTCATATGACCACTTTCCCCACAGTTAAAACACTTACCCATCCGGCAATCCTTTGACATATGCCCTGCCTTCCCACATCTGAAACAGATGTTGGATCCCCACTTGCACTCCACCGAGTGCTCCTTTCCACACTGGCCACACTTCCTCAACCCCGCTCCTGACATGACCACACGGCGGTCATCCACCCTTGTCTTGTTGTTACTCGTCGAAGTATCACCTCGACCAAACCTCTTCGCCTGCCAGCTTCTCTCATGACGTACCTTCTTACTAATCTCAGTCTTTACCACCACCTCCCGTTCATCATATAATCTCCCAGCCAAATCCACTGCCGACCTAAAGGTGCTCGGTCGACCAGTGATCAAATGCCTGCGGATGTTAGCTGGAAGCCCCTGAATATACCGGTTGATCTTTCGAGACACCGGCGTCACCTGGTCCGGCACCATTCTCGCCATCTCATTGAATTTGGTGGTGTACTGTTGGTGGGTCATTGTCCCCTCCTCCAACTGCAGGAACTCTCTCTCAGCTTTGTCCATTTCCCGACGAGGACTGAACTCCTCGATCACCATCCTTTTTAACTCGGACCATTTCATTCTTCCGATGGCCCTGCTACCCTCGGCCTGGACTATGTTGTCCCACCAGCATAAGGCCGAACCCGTAAAAGAGTGGGTAGCAAACTTCACCTTCTTGTCCTCCTGGCAATCACTAATATCGAGGACAGCCTCCATTTCTCTCACCCATTGGTGAGCGCCAGCAGCAGTGCCAGAACCGTCAAAAGTAGGGGGCTTGCACCTCATGAATGCCCCGTAATTACAACCCCGTGTTGTCTCCCGTACCGGCTCCTCCTCCTCTTCCTCTTTATTATCAGATAGAACCGTTTCCGGCTCTTGTTGCTCTTGTCTTCCCGAGGACCTATTCCTCTCTTTTCTTTCACCTTCCCTGACAGCCTTAATCACTTCGGTCACCACAGACGGTAGGATCGTCTGCATGACCTGATGTACCTCTTCAACCACTGCCTCTTTTACCGAGGCTCTCAAATTGGTGCTTTCGTCTACTCCCTCCAGATGAGGGGTCTCAGTTTCCTCGTGAACCACTTTCTCTACCCTAGGTCTCCCTCTCGTGACACGTGGTTCAGCACCATGTCCGCCACCACCTCCACCCCGTGAGGCTTTAGAAGATCTACCACCAGCCATTCTCTATCTCACACTGAAAGATTCAAACACCAACACGGTTATTCAAGGAAATAGCTCAGTTTATATCAAGTATAGCAAGTTCCTAATTACAGTGGCCAGTTGTGATTAGCAACTTACTTTACTCTTTGTACCCCGAGCATTACCTATCCTGACTACATTAGTATCTAACTCCAACAGTAACACATACATCACATAACATGCGCACGTAATACTGGTTAACTTTAATAAAAATACCTGATGGCACGCAACTACTCAGATTGCATTCTCTTCCTTTCTGTCCTATTTTCAGTTCAAGTTTAGGTTTATTTTGAAAATTTACCCGTTTCACTTAAACTTTGGCTCTGATACCAACTTGTAAGGCCCCGTTCCCGGGCACCTCACAGTTGGTCGTTCATCGCACATAAAACGTGCATTTGATATATATATTTATAAGCATATTAAATAAACATTGCAGTGGAATTTCTGAAACAAACTTTTCTTTTACTATCAATACTTTTGCCATTTAATACAACGTACGTCAGTTATAAAACATCTAATGTTGCATTACATTACAAAAGCATTATACAAAAGATTTCATCATTTCTAATTACAAGGGTCATAAACAGTGACCTCTAGTATAAAAACATAAAAAAATTTCATCATGAAGAAGATTTCTTAAATAATCTTGTTTATCAGGATCTTCAAGAAATCTTGCACTTGCATGCAACATAATGTGTTGCGCGCATTATGGGCCCACAACATATTGCGTGGTAGCATTATCAAAAGGAGAATGCCATTCCCAAAAGAGCTGAGTAGCCGCCTCGTGCCATCCCCAGCAACACTACCTGCCAACTGGAAACACATAAAAAGTCAGCGTTGCTGAGTGAGTTCTAGTTTTATAATAAAACATACTTTCATTTATTAAAACTGTCCTTGCATACATGTGATCATACAACGTACGTACACTTAGATAATATTATTATTATCATCATCATTCGTTCATTAGCTTTCATTCATGTACCATTCATCGTTCTCATTCACGTTCGTGCATACATTCTTTACGTTCATTCATTCGTACACAGAGATAATATTCATTATTATCTTCATCATTCATTATACATCAATGTCTTTAACTTCTCATATGGATCCTGTCAGGCTTTACCCACTTCATAGCACCCGGCTATGATTACAGTGGTCGAATGACAAGGATCCCGTTTCATCCTTACTTGCACATTGAATTCTTTTGTACCAATACCATATGCTCTACCCCGATCAGTCTTAGCTACTGGGCCGTGAATCAATAGAGCGTATGCCACAGTAGTCTTAGCTACTGGGCCGTGAATCTAAGCATATGCCACAGTACTAGTAGGTAAACGGTAGAGGTACCATGACCATGGTCAATCACAAAGAAGGACCAATCGACTTATTCAATGCTTGCAAGACTTAATTCGTTTGTTCGTTAATGCATGTATTCATCATCATTTTGCCCATTCATTCACTCGTTAATACATGCATTCATCATCATGTTCATCTTTCTTTATCTTTCACTTTGCGTCACATAATACTTCGTTCATTCATTGTCATAATACATGAGTCGTGAAAGATATACATACATAATCATAAGGAACATAAATATTTGCAAATCGTCAGTCATTACCATCATATAAGGCAACATCATACTTATCACATTTACGTCCTACATACACATCTCTCCTCCTTCATATCAGCCCTATTTGGGCGATTGAACATATTGCAGTCGCATGGCGTCCATGTGACTGGGTCGTGCGATTGGGCAGTTATGCGAATGGTCATACAATCGTGCGAATGGATCTCGTACCGTGCGAATGAACACTGTACGAATGGACTATTAGGCGATTAACCCTCATACGTGCGACTGAACTATCATGCGAATGGACCTATGTGACCGAATCCCTCAATCGCACGGCCTGTCGGGCGATTGAGCCCCATCCGTACGACTGAGCCTCAATCGTACGGTTGAACATCAGTTTTCCCTTAGTCGTGCGACTGGCCCTTTAGTCGCCTAGCCCTAACTGGGCAGCGACTGGAGTTCATCACGAACAGCAGCCGCGATCTAACTTTTCTAAACTCATTTCCAGCCTAAATTAGCCCTCCTAAATCTCAGGGGTTCATACTAGAACATCATACAAGCTTATACAAGTCCAAAATTCGTACATTAAACTTACTAAACCCGATTTCACCCAAATGGGTTAAACATATACTTTACAACAATAGGGTTTATATGTGATCCAGCCCCAAAATCGTAAGAAAACATGAAAATGTGGGGTTCTAGAACTCACACTATCAAGGAGAAGATGAAGAGCTTCGATTTGGCTAGCCACTTGACAAATCTTGAGCCCGAATCACCACTCTCTCTTTCTTTCTCTTCTTTCTCTGCTCTCTCTCTTTCTGCCCCTTCTTCCCGACTGAA
This sequence comes from Flaveria linearis, assembly GCA_024085815.1. NCBI lineage: Eukaryota > Viridiplantae > Streptophyta > Magnoliopsida > Asterales > Asteraceae > Flaveria > Flaveria linearis. Next base: position 35,546,194 of record CM044007.1, on the reverse strand, counting down.
AATGTGCAAGTGTGGGGAAGAAGAGGGCTGTCCCTCTTTTATAGTTACAGCTCAGTCGCCCGAGGTCCAGGCGACTGGACTTTCAGTCGCACTAACACCATGCGAGTGGACCTCCAGTCGCATGAGTTCCATGCGCATGACCCTTCATTCGTCTGAGCATCATGCGATTAGGCCTCCAGTCGCATGAATTCCATGCGGCTGAGACTCAGTCGCATATCACCCGAAAAAGTCAAACTTCCGGGTGTTACAGTTTGTAATTAAAATCCTTAGAATGCATGCTGGACTCGTGATGTACTCCTACTGGCAAGCTGGGTTATCGACCTGAGAATAGTATACTAAAATGTCAACACAATGGTTGGTGAGTTCAAGAGTTTGCGTTTAAACATAAACAGTTTAACAGTTGTGATATATATATAAGTAGTGTATTGTAACAGATAGCTAGTCTATTAACAATAAATATTAATTCATTGTGATTTCGCAATTGAAGCTGACCGTGATAGTTTTTGCCTCCTGCCATGACTTACCATGTCGTGACAAATGTTCATAGGACAAATTGCACCCGGTTGACCTCGAGTCACATAGGTGGGGCTCGTCAGACCCAGTAGTACTACCCAAGTTTCCCCGCTATTCAATATTAACAATTCGAAAGTGTGAGGACTTTCCATGGTAAACAACACTATATTAATATTATACACAACTTAAATACAATAAGCGTTTGTGAAAATTACCAGTATGCTATCTCCCCCAAAAGAGATTAAATAAATAGTGGGGCATGAACTCACCTGATATGCTTAATGAGTACTTAGAGTTTGCTTGGAAGAAAAGAGTGGACCGTCAACCCTCAGAGGTTATCTAGATCATGTAAGTACATGAGTACGTGTAAACAGAGAATATGTGGATCCCTAAGTACACTACAACCAAAGACTCAAGGTTTTAGAAGGATAGACATGTTTGACCCAGTTGACTCGTTTGACCCATTGGTGACATTATGCGTTGTAAAGCATTTAAGCAAACATAATCATAAATCATACATGGTTAACATTCAAATGGATCACATGTGATGCTACATTACCCAGGTGTATTATTTAGATCATTGTACTACCAAATATCATAGAGGTAATGCAAGTCCCTAACAACTAGCATGCTCAATGTATCTTAAACACCACTAGTGCATCATACAAAGGTTAAATCATGCATAACCTACTCATATGACCCATAACTATGAATTATCATAAACAGACCAAAACAGATAATTAACCAATTAAATATTCATACAACCCAATCAACACATTCAACCATATTAGAATTCATCCATGAACATACTGGCATGCTCTAAATGTCTCAAACATGATCAATTCATCATATGTAAGAATTTGTACAAATAAAGTTTCCTCTCTAGAAAAGTACATCCCAAATCCATCAAACACTCAATGTACTCATAAACTCATTACCAATATACCAATTCAAGCTCATAACAACACTTAGACATGATCAACAACACCTACTCATCATAATCCAAAGTTCATCAAAAATAAAGTTTCCCTTTTGGGAAAGTATACCCAAAAGTGATTTAGCATCCAATTCCTTCATAATTTCATTAATATTATACTTAATCAAGTTCATAACATTCATTCTAACATGATGATCATCACCAAAACATCCAAATTTCCAAACCACATATACAAAAGTTTCTACTTTTAGCAAGTCATGACGAAAATCTCAATTTCATAGATTTTCTTGCACAATTCAATTAAACTACCATCTAAGCATTACATCTAACATCTTAGCATCACCAAATCATGAATTCCAAGAACAAAAAGTTTCCTGTTATGGCAATGTATGAACTAGATGATCAAACCTAGATTTCATGCAAAATCAACATCATTCAACATTCATACAACCTAACTAACACCATATAATCATCTAACAATCATCAATTTCATATTATCATCATAAATTTCGAAATTAGGGTTCATCTTCATCAAAAACTATGAACAACCAATCAAAACTAACCTTTAAACGTGCTTAGATGATGATTATCACTTGTAAACAACTTGTACTGCTTGAAACAACTTGGAATTTGACTTGTGTATGTGTTCTTGGATCAAAATCGCAATATGGGAGGTGTTTGGAAGAGGTTGCAGCCGAAAATTGGGGTTTGGGGGGATTAGGGTTGTATTTTAGGTAAGTTTTAGGTTTAGAATAATTTACAAACTAAACCCCTTTGATTATATTTTATAAAAACTAATCTTTCTAATACTTTTTAAATAGTTTTTAACTATCAAACACAAGTATTATTAACCAATAACAATAATCCTAGACATTTACAATAAGTCACACAACACACGAAATATATATTACACGTTGTCACGTTATCGCGTAAAATGTATAAAACAAACATTCAAAATTCTATAAAATCATGAACCACATAATCACAACTAATAATCAACATTATTAATTAGATTATTATTGTTTATCATAGATTATTATTATTAAGTCACCAACGTCCGACGACAACTAGTGTGTGCTTACGACACGTGTATGCAAGACTTAACGGAACTAACGGAGTTTGGTAACGGAAAATTACCGGATGTCACATTATCCCATGTTGAAAGAATTTTCGTCCCGAAAATTGCGTTACATGGTGAGAGTGTTCCATCACTGGTCTACTGCATTGGCCCACAGAAATCACAATCTAGTGAGTTTTAGATGAGTTGTCACAATATAAGTATGTACACATACGTATATATACACGTATGTACACATACGTATGTATACACGTATGTACACATACGTATGTATACACGTATGTACACATACGTATGTATACACGTATGTACACATACGTATGTATACACGTATGTACACATACGTATGTATACACGTATGTACACATACGTATGTATACACGTATGTACACATACTTATGTATACACATATGTATACATACGTATGTATACATACGTATGTATACACATATGTATACATACGTATATGTATACATACGTATGTATACACATATGTATACATACGTATATATGTACGTATATATATATGTAAATATGTACGTATATATATACGTATATATATATATATATACGTGTATATATATACACGTATACATATATACGTATATATACATATATACGTATATATATATATATATATATATATATATATATATATACTGTCACACCCTCAAAATCCACGTGCGGAGTTTTACCGTGAGGCGTGTGAACAAACCAGGATCACAATCAATAGTTATTCAGAACAACTCTATATGCCATGTTTAAAATAAAACAAACCAAAGTTCAAATTTTAAAACCATGCGGAAGCGTTTTGTAAACAAGACAAACCCAACATATAAAAATGTATAATATGGCAAAACACGCGCCATCCAAATGTTTAAAACCCATACTTAAAAATCAAGCAAATGTGTCTATATCATAAAGCCTTAGATTGCATGCTGGACCCGTATTGTGTTCCTACTGGCAAGCTGAATTATCGATCTGAGAATAGCATACCAAAAATGTCAACACAAAGGTTGGTGAGTTCAAGAGTTGGCGTTCAAATAATAAACAGTTTAACATTTGCGATATAGAAGCAGTGTATTATAACAGATAACTAGTCTATTAACAATAGATATTAATTCATAGTGATTTCGGAATTGAAGCTGACTGTGATAAGTTTTTACCTCCTGTCACGACTTACCAGGTCTTGACAATGTTCATAGGACAAATAGCATGCGTTTGACCTCGAGTCACGCAGGTGGGGCTCGTCAGACCCAGTAGCACTACCCAAGTTTCCCCACTATTCAATATTAACAATTCGAAAGCGTGAGGACTTTTCCATGGTAAACAACACTATATTAATATTATACACAACTTAAGTATATAAAGCATTTGTATAGTTACCAGTATGCTATCTCCCCCGAAAGAGGTTAAGTAAAGAGTGGGGCATGAACTCACCTGATATACGTAATGAATACTTAGAGTTTACTTGGAAGAAATAGTGGACAGACAACCTTCAGTGGTGACCTAGATCACGTAAGTACATGAGTACGTGTAAACAGAGAATATGTGGAACCCTAAGTACACTACAACCAAAGACCTAAGGTTTCAGGGAACAGGCACATTTGACCCAGTTGAGCCGTTTGACCTGTTGGTGACATTATGCATTATAAACCATTTAAGCAAACATAATCACACATCATACATGGTTATCATTCAAATGGATCACATATGATGCTACATTACCCATAGGTATTACTTAGATCATCATACCACCAAATATCATACATGATCATCAAAGGTCATCAATCCAACATGATCAACTAAGCATCCATACAACTCAAATAAAACATTCTATCACATTAGATACCCACAATAAACACTCTAGCATGATCCTAACACCAAGAACATGTCCAACTCATAATATCCAACATTCATCAAAAATAAAGTTTCTCTTTTGAGAAAGTAATACCCAAAAGTGATCTACCATCCATAACAGTCACAAATTCATCAATTACATACCTAATCAAGTTCATAACATAACTAGGCATGATCAATAACACCAAACTAACATAATTCATCAATTCATATCCTAAAAAGTTACTATCTTTAGTAATGTATGGATTGTAGCATATGTTCTCGAATTCCCATAATTCACAACAACAATCTAGTATCTAAACATCATCATAAACATATCCATAACATCCATTCATCCCTAATTCAGCATTCTTGATAAAATAAAGTTACTATTATTAGTAACCTATGAACAAAACCTTCAATTCATCAATTTCTTTCAAGATCAATGTATTCTAGCATTCATCCAACCAAACTAACATCATGAAATCATCAAACAACCATCAACTTCATATAATCAACATCAATTTCGAATTAGGGTTCATCTTGAATCAAATTCTATGAACAATTCAACAAAAACGTATCATTCTTGCATAATCGACACTTGGGGCCTCTTTTGTTTTTAGATTTCTTTTTGGTGAGCTTTCATCTTCAGATTTCTTTTTGATTGCTCCTAAGTATTTTCTTTTCGGGAGTACAGAATCAGTTGCTTAGAAGCTTCAGCTGACTGTTTTGATTGATCAACACTTGGGGCCTCTTTTGTTTTTAGAGCTGAGAGTTTTCTTTTCAGCTTCTCTATCTCTTCATCTTTCTTTTTGATTTGCTCAACTTTATCATTTTGCTCAATTTTTAAAGATGCCTCCAACTCTTGTTCTCTTTACAACAATGCATCAATAACTTCATTGTTGCTTAGTGCATCTTCTCTCAGCCTTTTTAGCATTGCATCTTTCTTCATTAGCTCTTCATCCTTTTCTTGAATTATACCTTTCAGCTCTTGAATTCTTTGTTTTCGCTTATTTGATTTGAGTACTAACTTGTTGTACTCCGCAACCAAAAAGCTTTTGCTGACAGGAATGTCACTGTCACTCAAGTCATCTTCATGGTATGCAATGACATCCTGAGCAAATCCTTGTACTTCCCCGTGCTCATCAGCAGTTTGTTCATCTTTCAATGAAGTTATGGGCTCAGTATGTGCTGATGACACTTGTTTTTCAGTGTGTGTGGGTGAGAAGGGAACAATGCTAGCTTGAGATAATATCTCAGTGTCTCCTGAGTGTACAGAGTGTACAGACTCAGTTATCTCAAAAGGTTCAGTGCCAGCACTTTCTGGTGATAGATGTTTTGGTGATTCTGGTGGTGGTTGTACAGGGGATTGAATTTGTAGTGGAGAGAAAGGTTGAGTGTGATATGATGATGAATGAGAAGGTGATGGTGATTGTTGTTGGACTGGAGATATTGGCTGAGTGTTTTTGTGGAAGATGAGGATATCAGTAGAGGTGATTGATGGTGATGAATTGGGGATATCGGTTGGGTGTTGATGCTTGCTGGTGATTGTGATTGATGAGGGGGTGTTTGGCTAGGTGATTGATGTTGGAGTGGTGGAGTTTGGATTGGTGAGTGGTGTTGGTGTGGTGGTGTTTGGAGTGGTGAGTGAGATGCTTGTGCAGAATCAGCAGATGATCTGCTTCATCTGCCCAAACCAACTTTTGTGGCGGGTCTGCTTGGGCATCCACTACATGGGCCAACATTGGCATGTCCTCACCCTGGTACTTCCCACTGAGTTTGTTCAGCACTGATTTGCCCAAGTGTGCTTGCACAAACACTTCGCCAACTCTATCCAACCTTGGAAGTTCTGAGTTGATCACAAGCTGTATAAATCTTAGGGACATGTACATCTTGTCATTCCTCTGAAGTTTCACTTGTTCACTTAAACAATTGAAGATATACTTGGAGTAGTTATAGATTCTACCCTCGAAGATCCCAATGATTCCAGATGATATGTGTCGAGAAAATCTATCAAGCCCCGACTTCCTGTTTGACATGCACTTTAGGTAGGTATGGCATAAGAATCGGTACGGATTGCACAGCCTACCTTTTTTGATCTCCCCTTTCTCGTAATCTCCATCGTACCCCATCAGGTTGAATACCTTCTCAATGTATTCATTCTCGAATACATCGGGGTGCCCTATCTCTCTATCACCCAATTCCAGACATCTTCGTATGGTGCTTTCAGTGATTCGAAGACGCTCATTCAGAATCTCAGCAGTAATTACTTCCTCATCACCTTGTTGTTCAACTCGTGCTGAGTTCCAGAAATCGATTATGTGCGCCTGATGTATCACAGGCTCTGCCGTTAAGGCGTAGAAGAGCCTGACCGCCGAAGATATCTTATGATATCTCGACATCCTTCAGCCGCAGGATCATCAGCATTTAAGAACGCGCACACGTTGTGTTATTTTGCGAATCTGTTTGCCATCTGTAAAGAAAATCGAGTTAGCATACAAGCAGTTGAATCGTTTTAATGGCAATAACTGATTAACCAGTTCCGTACTGATGTTTAGAACATGATTTACCTTCGCAGTAACAGTAATCGATTACTGGATAATGTTGATTAAGTTTTCTTGGAACGGATTTTTTTGAAAGTTTGAAAGAGAGGGAAAGTGGGCGATTTTCTAGGTTAAAAGTGAAAAAGTGCTCTGTAAAAATGAATTCTAAGAGTCAAAAACCTTATTTATAGGCGAACACATTTCTTTTATTAAATATGTTGGGCCCACTCCCATTTATTCCTTTCCGCATACCAAGTTTATTTAGAATGCATTACTTCTTCCGCAGAACATCTGCGGAACGTTAACATCTGCGGATGTCTTAACATCTGCGGAACCTTAACATCTGCGGATGTATAAGTTCAAACAATGCATTTCTTTTGCTGCTGAATCAGAAATCACATAATACTTCTACGGATGAGAGGTATTACTGGGACTTCTGCGGATGCAGAAATTTCACCTTTACTTCTACGGATGAGAAGTATTACTGAAACTTTTGCGGAACTTAAAGTATTATAAACTTTAAATGTATGATATCTACTGAGTAGAATTAAATGTTGATGTTTGATGTTGGACATTGTTGACTTTATTTGCATGGCAATTAAGTACAAGAAAGCAAGTGTCCTATATCCTGCATTCAAGTTAGTGCTCAATTCCAATTCCTTCAAAGTAAGTTAAATCAATTATGAGCTTTTTATTGTTGTTCATGCATGAACTACTCCCCTAAATTTATGATTAATGTTAGACTGTTGCATTTATCATAAATTTAAGTTGTAAACAGGCATGACAGGCATATGACAGTCTAAGTGAGAGAAAATCAGTTAAGAGGACAATTTAAACATCTGGCTGAAACAAATACATTCATGCATATATATATAGAGGGATCATACTAGGACTTGGCTTCTGCTAATGTTGATTAGTTGATTCACTACACACTTGATTGTAAGTATATAGATCCACTGAAATTCAAACATGAGTAATGTATCAACTAGGCATGCTATTTATCATCTTGTGAAGTTTGTTAATCAATAACAATCATGAGTCCCACATTCAATTATCATTAGAGTATGTCTTCCGTAGGTGAGGCAAATCACTACTCTTCACACTTAAGGACTATGTACATTAAGTTATAAGTTCTATCTTGAGACATATTACAATCTCATGAATGCTTTGATGTTGAAGCTCTTGGAAGTGTGTACAATTAAGCACAAGGGATTCTTATTAGAGCTGAAATATGATCTGCATAGTCACCAGGTCTTTACTTTCATAAAACAGAGGTGAACTTAACCCAGGTCTTTGTTGACACAAAACAGAGGGAGAATGAAGATCATACTCTTGGATCATATCCCCAGGTCTTTGTTTACACAAAACAGAGGGAATATGACATTGCAAAGATAGAAGATTATAAAGTATTTTACATAGTGTGCTTGTGTAGGTGATTTGATCACATCAGGAGAGAACAGACCTTCCTGATTCTCAAATGGAATCCCCACAGACAGTTACCTGAATCTTTTAGTTTGGCATGCTCTTAGCTTTGTTTCCACTCAAGATGAACCTACTCACATATCAGTATGATATAAGTCAGATTGAGTTTTTGTTTAATAACCAAGTATAGTCTACTATCATTTCCCAGATATAATGCATGTACAGATGTTCTATCAGACATTTAATTTCTCCTTAACTATTACTCTGCACAAAGTCAGTCGTATGCTTTTGTTGATTTATTCTAAGTTAATCATCCCCAAAGATTCTATCAGAAAATTAAATCTAACAGAATCAAATGCTTTAGTGAACAAATCAGCAAGCTGATTTGTTGTGTCCATTTTGACTAACTTAATTAGACCCTTTTCAGAGCAATCTCTCAGAAAATGGTATCTGATTTCAATGTGTTTTGTTTTACTATGTTGAACTGGGTTAGCAGTTATAAACATAGCAGCTGAATTATCAATATGAATTGGTGTATGAAGGAAATTGTAACCATAATCAAGTAATTGGTTCTGCAACCAAAGTACTTGAGAGCAACCTGCTGAAGCAGCTATGTACTTTGCTTCAGCTGTGGATACAGATACATTTGTTTGCTTCTTGCACTGCCACGAAACAAGTCTTGGTCCTAGAAACTGACATCCACCAGTTGTGGATTTTCTGTTGTTGTTGCACCCTCCATAGTCACTATCTGAATAGGAGTAGAGGCTAAAATCTCCATCTTTGGGATACCAAAGTCCTAATGCAGGTTTGCCTTTCAGATATCTGAAAATCCTCTTCACAGCATTCAGATGGGACTCCTTTGGGTCTGATTGATACCTGGCACAAACACAAACAACAAACATGATGTCAGGTATACTGGCAGTTAAGCACATTAAAAAACCGATCATTGATCTATATAATCTTTGATCTATTGATTTTCCAGCAGGGTCAGGCACAATCTTGTCTATTGTTGAGGCTGGTGTCTTGCAAGAAGTGGAATCAGCAAGATTGTACTTCTTCAAAATTTGATGAATGTACTTTTCTTGATTGATGAAAATGCCATCTGTTTTCTGATGAACTTGTAAGCCAAGGAAGAATGTCAATTCTACCATGGAGCTCATCTGAAATTCAGATTTCATTAAATCTTCAAAGCTTTGACACAGCTTATTGTTGGTTGATCCAAAAATTATGTCATCAACATATATTTGAACCACCAAAAGATCTTGATGTTCATGTTTGAGGAAGAGTGTCTGATCAATGGTGCCTCTCTTGTAGCCATTCTTCAGCAGAAAGGATGACAGTGTGTCATACCACTTTCTGGGTGCTTGATGAAGACCATACAAAGCTTTGTCAAGCTTGTATACTCTGTGTGGATAATCAGGGTCTTCAAATCTAGGGGGTTGAGCCACATAGACTTCTTCATCAATTTTCCCATAATGGAAAGCACACTTCACATCCATTTGATAGACTGTGAACTTCTTAAAGGAGGCATAAGCTAGGAAAACCCTTATAGCTTCAATCCTGGCAACTGGTGCAAAGACTTCATCATAGTCTATCCCCTCTTCCTGTGTATATCCTTGAGCAATAAGCCTAGCCTTGTTTCTCACGATGATACCTCTGTCATCCAACTTGTTTTAGAATAGCCACCTTGTTCCAGTTGGATGTTGACCTGTAGGCAAGTCTACAAGAGTCCACACTTTCTGTTTTCTGAATTGTTGGAGTTCTTCTTGCATAGCCTCAATCTAACTGTTGTCCTTTAGAGCAGCTGTAATGTTTGCAGGAACTGTTTAGGACAAAAAGCAGGTGAACAAACAAATGTTTGCCACGCCTCCTTTGCTCCTTGCAGTTCGTGCATTCAGGTCTCCAATGATATTGTCTGTGGGATGAGACTTGTGAATTCTGCTTGTTGAGACAACATCAACTGGAAGTGTGGAGTCTAAGTTTGAGAAACCCATTGATGCAGATGGAGTCAGCTGAGAAGTTGAGTCGATGAAGTAATCAAAAGGCTCATGGTCATTTGGATCAGCTTGTGTGTTAGTTGCAGCTGGGTTGTCTTCTTCCGCAGGAAGTTCTACGGAAGCAACATTTTGTTCTTCCGCAGGAGTAACTGCAACATCTACGGAGGCATTTTGTGCTTCCGTAGGAGATACATCACCATCCACGGATGAACATTGTTGAGTTGCGGGCATGGTTTGTTGATTCAACACCTCCTCTTTATCCCTTAGTGCAGCAGCTGAGGCAGGACTTACATCTGCGGATACTGATGCATCTGCGGATGTATTTACTGATGTAACTTCATGCTGCTGACTTGATTCTTGCTGAGGTGCAGTTGAAAGTTATGCTCGTGGTGGGTTAGCTGTCAGGGGCACGTCATTCAAACTTGGAGGCACAAATGGATAGCGTGTATCCGCAGCACCTGCATTGATCAGATAACCAGTGTTAAATGATTCAGTTAATGCATCTATATCAAATAACCAAGATGATCCTTTTACATTTGTAGTAAACATGGATTCATCAAAAGAAACATTGGGAGTCTCTTCAACTATGTTATGTTCTGGAATATAGACCCTATATGATTTAGAAGTGGATGAATATCCAACAAAGAAACCATCATAGGCTTTTTCAGAAAATTTGCCCAATTGTTCTTTAGTATTCAAAACAGACACATGACACCCAAAAGCTCTAAGATATCCTATAAAAGGTTTTCTTTTAAATAAGAGTTCATAAGGTGTTTTATTATGTTCTTTGATAATTAATGTTCTATTTTGAACATTGCCAGCTGTATTCAAAGCTTCTGTCCAGAAGGTAATGGGCAACTGAGAATCAGCTAGCATTGTTCTGGCTGCTTCTATGAGTGTTCTATTTCTTCTTTCAGCCACTCCATTTTGTTGTGGAGTTCTTGGGGCACTGAATTGTCTTGCTATCCCTTTATTCCTGCAAAAAGAATCCAGATCAGCATTAACAAATTCAGTTCCATTATCACTCCTAAAAATTTTAACTTTTAAATCAAGTTGATTCTCAATCTTCATCACAAAGTCCATTAATGTTTCAGATGTTTCACTCTTATGTTTTAAGAAAAAGACCCATGTGAATCTAGTGAAATCATCTACTATCACCAAACAATATTGCATTTTTCCAATGCTCAGCACATTGGTTGGACCAAAGAGGTCCATGTGAAGCAATTTGAGTGGTGTAGTGTTAGTGTTGATTGTTTTGGATTTATGAGACACTCTGTGTTGTTTTCTTTTATAACATGAAGAACAATGATTAGAACAATGAAATTCTTTCTTTGGTAATCCAATGACTAAGTCATTTTTCACCAATTATTCATGTTCTTCATGTTGGAATGGACAAGCCTTCTATGCCACAGTTGAGATTCATCTTCTTAAGATTTAGACAGCAGGCATGTCTCATGATTTGTGAGTGTTGTGTTGTTCATGTCCAAGATATATGTGTTGCCTTTTCTTGATGCTTTAAGAAGGATCCAGTCTTCTGGAACTGTAAAACCTGGCTTAAGAATGTAACAGTTAGTGTTATCAAATAGTGTTAAGTAATTTTGATCACAAATTTAGGAAACACTAAGTAAATTATACTGCAAATTTTCACAGTAATCTACTTTTTCAAATGTTAAAACACCATTAGTTACCATTCCCTCACCAACAATTTTACCTCACTTCTTATCCCCACTAAATGCCACATAAGAGGCATGTTTATGTTTGAAGTCATGGAGAAGTGCACAGTTGCCTGTCATATGTCTGGAACAACCACTGTCAACATACCACTTGTTGTCAGCTCTCCATGATTGTTCCTGCACACAAAAAAAAATTAGTTAGAATTGAGAACCCAAGGCTTAATTGTCTTGGGTTTGCCAGATGTGTCAACAATAGTTACTCCTTCATGGATTAATCTTGAAGTTTTAGTATTAGTTGTTTCTTTTTGATTTGATGGTGGTGAGGATGATTGTATTGAAGATGATTCAGGTTTCTGGATGTCTTCATGCTTATCTGAGTCTTTCTTCAACGTAGCTTGTTTTGGTTGGTATTTTAACTTTGAAGAGGATCCTGTAGTTTTGAAAGTTTCTTCATCTTTCAGCTTTGATTGAGACACAAGAGTTCCTTTTGCAAAGTTGTCAAAGAAACCATCAACTGCTTCAGTATGTTTATCAGACAAATCCACCCTTTTGTGAGATGTCTTAGCCTGTGTTGGTGTTTTCTTCTTCAAAGTCTTGTCCGCAATAGATCATCTTTTCTTTGACTTTAGTTGTTCTTGCTGAATATTTGTCTCTTTGTCACTTACTGAGGATTGAGAATCTGATTCGGATGATGCAACTTGTGACTTCTTTTTGCTCTTTTTCTTGTTCTTCTTATTAAAATAACATTCCTGAGTGGAATGGTTATTTTTGTCACATATGGCACAGTGTTTGTTGAAGAAAGAAGCATCAGTCATGTGATTGTTCATATTGCAAATGGAACAATAGCTGCTGAAATAGCATTCATCAGTGTCGTAATTCTTCATATCACACCATTTGCAATATTTTTCTGAAGTTTCTTCAGATTCAGCCTTCTTTTTGTTGTTCTTTTTCTCACTTGCTGAAGCATCAGTTGATTTCTTCTTAATTTTGTTGGGAGCATCAGCAGCTGTTTCTTGTTTGCTTTTGGCTGCCTTTTGTTGCTTGACATTCACCTTTTTCTGTGCAAGGTGGTTGGCATCCGTTTTGACCTCGTCTGTAGATTCAGTTTCTTTCTTCCGTTGCTTTTCTGCGGAGTTTGCAGATTTTGCTTTCCGCACATGTTCTACTGACTCTTCAGATTTCTTTTTCCGCAGATGTTCTACGGATTCTTCAGTTTGTGCTTTCCGAGGATTCTTGTTTGTTTGTTTCTTACCTTTATCTGAAGATGACAAAGGTACTTCAGCACTTGATTCGCAGCTATTAATCTTGTGAAGGTTCAGTTCTTGAAGTCCTTCATTCAGTTCAGCAATCCTCTTGCAGATAGTCTTCAGCATGTTTCGTTGCTTTGGAGGATACTGCAACTTTGATTCTTCAAGAACTCGCGGAAGACCAGTTTCAACTTGAACATTCTTACCAATGTTCAGTTGATCAGTATCATGTTCATCAGAATCATCCAAGTCATCATATTTATCAAAATCTGATTCATTATGTTTAAGTGATTCTGATTCAGTAGAATCAGTTTCACTCATCTCAGCTTCATAGTTGTTTGTATGACTGGTTTTTATGTCAATTTTGGTGCTTTGCACAAAATGATTTGACAAATTGTTAGTCATTGTTTCAGGTAAAGGTGTGTAGTTATCATTAATAGGTGGTGCAACAGCATTATAACCCAACCCGGACCTGTTCTTTGATTCAATATGAGAGTTTAGCAACTTAGCATATTGCTGAGATGATAATTGAAACTTCTGAAGTTTCACTTTAGTGGATGCATGATCAGCCATGGATTTTGTTAAGGAAGTGGTCAGATGCTCAACTTGGGCTTTTAGGCTATAGTTTTCAGTAACATATTTTTCTCAATGGTGGTAGTAGCATTATCATTGACACACCGGAGTACTCAACTTGTTTTCCTCAACGGTGGTAGTAGCATTATCATCATTCTTTTCTGGCTCTGTGATTTGGGTTTCTTGCTTCCCGCCTTTCTTCTGAATTCCTTCTTTCACACTCTCCTTCTCTTCAACTCCATCATTAAACTCCTTAAACAGATCAAAACCTTCCTCACAGTTTGTCTTCATTTCCTCTTCATCAATCTCAGCCACTAACGCTTGATTGACCTGTTCTCTTTTCTCTTCAACTTCTTCGCTCCAATCAAAATTAGAGATTAAAGCGGTCTGTTTCTTGTGACTCATCTCGTCTTTTCCCCCACTAGCAACCAGTTTAGGAATTCCAGAATTGTTGGGATCAGTGACAATTGGCAATGGACATTCTCGTTTAAAGTGTCCCAATTGCTTGCAATTGAAACTTCTTAGCTTAGACTTATCAAAACACAATTTGGAGTTTGAACTTTTACCTCCAAAATTCTTTCTACCGGTGCGCTCCATAAATCTTCAAGCTCTAAGTGTTAACATCGCCATTTTCCACTGAATATCAGTCTCTTCGAGATCATCTGGATCCACTTGATACATGTCTTCCATTGTCATTCCTTTACCTTTCAAATCTCCAGCAACTAATGCTTCATAACTCTGAACAAACATTCCAAAAAGAGCCATAGTCTCAGCCAGAACAGAAGTCTCAACAGTCGCTTTCAAGTTCCCTTGATCTCTCCCCGGGTTATTACAACCTCCAGAATAATCACTTGAGTGCACTCCACCTTGATGCGATGCTTGCATTGGAGAGCTTGCAGCGGAAGATAGTAATGCTGCATTCTGAGAATAACCGAATGTCGGCATGATGGACTGATTGAACTCCCTCCTTTTCAGATCTAAGACAAAGGACTTTAGCTTGTTAATCACATCCATCAGCTTATAATCAGCGAAGTTTCATTTTTGTTTCAGCATTCTCACTTGTAAACTCCACTGAGGTGGAAGTGAGTCTAGAAGCTTATTCACTTGCTCATGATTTCCCAACTGATCATCATATTTCTTTAAGGTGCTTGAAACAGACAGAAATCGATTAGTAATGTCAGTAAGGTCTTCATTCTTATGTCCTAGAAATGAATTGAAATCCTTTTGAGCTTGAGCCTTCTTATCTTTCCTCAGATCCTCATTCCCGTCATGAAACTCACACAAGGCATCGTATAAGGATTTTGCATCTTTGTACTCAGCAAAGCGATTGTAAATATCAGTGCAAGACATAATGTCAGGGCTCCGAAAGCTTTCTGGTCTCGATCAATAAGCTTTTGATCCTTTTGGTGAATGTGGAGGAGTCCGTGTTTGGAGATACAGTTCCACCGACAGTAACGGTTGGCTTGTGCGGGCCAATGATGATAGAATCCCATTGATTGTGGTCGGTGTAAAAGAAGAAGGCCTTAAGACATCTCTTCCAGTCTTCAAAGTTATCTCCGTTAATGAGTCTTGAAGGTCTATTGGGAGCCACACTCTCTAAATCAGCAAGAGTCAGAGAAGTCATCTTAGACATGATAATTTCACAGAAGAAAAAGTAATTTCGCTAGAATAATTTCGCTGACTTGTAGTTTCGCCCGAGCGAAAGTGCTTAGTTTCGCTGAGGGCGAAAGTGCTGTTTTTGACAATTTCGGCAGCAATTAGGCTAGCCAGAAGCTGTCAAGAGCTTAGTTTCGCTGGGAGTTTTGCAGGAAACAAGCTTGAACTTTCGTTCAAATTACTTTGAGCAGTAATTTCACACAAATGTCACACGATCACCAATAAACTTTCGTTCAAAAACACTAGTTTCGCACCAAAAAGCAGGAATGAAAAAGGACAGTTTCGCTGAAGAAATTATCAGTTTCGCTGGATGAACTAGTAATTTCGCTAGAAGACCCAGAAAGCACTTTAAACCCCAAAAACAATCTGAAATCACCCAAATCTCAATGGATTTGAAATGGAATGATTCACAAGACTTCCCCAAACAGAAATAAGAAAGATTCAATCAATTTCCATGATAAAAACACTTTGTTTTGATATAAAATTGAAGAAAAATTGGTATTGAGCAAAAACGACCAAAAACTAGTGCACTAAGGCTTTGATACCATATTGTTGGTCTATTTGATCGGTTTTCAGTGCAGAAGATGGTTTGAATCGTTCAATACCAAAGACAAACAACAAACACAAAGATTTGAAGCACAAAAGAAGACCAAAATGTAATCAAATAAGTTTCAATAAGCAACAATACATAATGGAATGAAATAAGCTCAATATATTCAGTAAACACCAGCTTACAGTACTCACTTGCAACAGAAATATTTGATTAGGGTTTTGCAAGGATGGCCAACAATGAACAAAATGAAATCTATATATAGCAGTTATAGTTTCGCAGAAAGTTTTGCTGAGGGCGAAACTGTGCTGCTGAAACTGTAGTTTCGCCCGGCAGAAACTATTAGTTTCGCCGGGAGAACTTGCAGCTGACTGTGAGCGAAACTATAGTTTCGCTCATAGTTTCGCTGAACTGCTAAATGTACAAAATAAACTAGACAACTTACAAAAGAAATCTATTATAAATCCTATTACATAGAAAGATAAACAAATACTAATCTAAGGTGAGTCCAACCTATTCTTGATCTTCACAATCTTGTCTATTGTTAAAGCAGGGGTTTTGCGTGAAGATGTATCAGCAAGATTGTACTTCTTCAAAATCTGATGCATGTACTTTTCTTGATTGATAAAAATTCCATCTGTTTTCTCATGAACTTGTAAGCCAAGGAAGAAGGTCAATTCTCCCATTGAGCTCATCTGAAACTCAAGTTTCATTAACTCTTCAAAACTTTGACAAAGCTTCTTGTTAGTTGATCCAAATATGATGTCATCTAAATATATTTGAACCATAAAAAGATCTTGATGTTCTTGTTTGAGAAAGAGAGTCTGATCAATAGTCCCTCTTTTGTAGCCATGCTTCAGCAAGAAGGATGATAATATTTCATACCACTTCCTTGGTGCCTGATGAAGTCCATACAAAGCTTTGTCTAGCTTGTATACTCTATGTGGGTAGTCAGGATCCTCAAATCCAGGGGGTTGAGTCACATATACTTCTTCATCAATTTTTCCATAAAGGAAAGCACACTTGACATCCATTTGATTCAAAGTGAACTTCTTGAATGAAGCATAAGCTAGAAAGACCCTGATTGCTTCAATTCTTGCAACTGGAGCAAAGACTTCATCATAGCCTATTCCTTCTTCTTGAGTATATCCTTGAGCAATCAGTCTAGCTTTGTTTCTCACAATTATACCTCTGTCATCCGACTTGTTTTTGAAGAGCCATCTTGTTCCAATTGGATGCTGACCTTCAGGCAAGTCTACAAGATTCCAGACCTTTTGTTTTCTGAATTGTTGTAGTTCTTCTTGCATAGCTTCAATCCAGCTATTGTCCTTTAGAGCAGCTGTTATGTTTGTAGGAACAACTTGAGATAAGAAGCAAGTGAACAAGCAAATGTTTGCCACTCCTCTTTTGCTTCTGGTAGTTCTTGCATTCAGGTCTCGTATGATATAATCTGATGGATGAGACTTATGAATTCTGGTTGTTGAAATAGTATCAACTGGGATGGTTGATTCTAAATTCATCAAATCTCTTGGATCAGAGGGATTTAGCTGTGATGATGAGCCTATGAAGTAGTCAATTCGTTCTTCAGGTTCAACAGGATCAGCTTGAACTTCAGTTGCATCATGGTATTCTTCCGTAGGAATTTCTACGGAGGTGTTTTGTTCTTTCGTAGGAGTTACAGCAACATCTACGGATTGAGTTTGTTGATCTGCTGACAATTTTTGTTGATTCAAAACATCCTCTCCACCCCTAGGTGTCACACCCCGGGCCCAGAGGCGGGACGTCACGATTAGTAAACAACAAGCAAAATGCAGCGGAAACTAAATGGTTTATTACAATACATCTCAGAGTATTTACTTTAGAACATCGGCTTTGTTTCAATTCACAAGGTGCCTCAATCTACAATCTATAGGTATCATGATCAATCTCTTGGTCAATATTTCTTGAGGCTTTAGTAACTAAGGCTTCTAGGCTCGACTTTTGTCTTCAACATCTACCCTTATTGCATGTTTTGAATTTAGATATCTTCTATAGCTCAACTATTCTCCCTAGCTGTACCTAAAGACATGCTCAAAAAGATTTTTGTGTTAACATAAAGTTGGTGAGTTCAAGTGCTTAGAATTAAAAAAACAAATGTACTTAACAAAATTCTCGTTTGATATAACGGAAAGAATCATAATTTCAATATCATGGGAGTATCATAATAAATCCTGCACTCAGTCCCGGTTAGCCTGTTCAAAATTTGTGTTTAACCGGATATTCCTGAAGGAAGAAACTGAGCCCCAAACCAGTGCACCACACCTGCCCGGATGGTTCACCACAGTTTCTTAACAAAACCTGTCACATGCCACAAACGACCCCTCAAGATCTCAGTGGGGTACCTCCCTGTGGCGGGAGCCACTGTGTATGGGGTTTCCCTAAATAGATCTATCCACATAAAATAAGCAGTTCACGAAAGAATTAATGATCATGATGTAAGTATCAGCAGGTATCCATAAATCGCACATACAATCACCAAGTAAAGCACAATAATAGATCATAAATAACAGAGCATGTTTCATCACAAAACATTAGTAAAAAGGGATCACTAGAACTCACCTGGCATCCTTAAATAATTCTGAGCTTGATAAAGAAAAAGGATGATCACCAACAAAGCAATCCTAACTAGAACATATAAGATTCACATTAGAATTAGCATGATGTTATTACATGCGTGCGGTTGAGCTCTTAGTTGACTTTATGTTAGTGTTTAGTATCCTTAATGTAGCTTAGCTTCTCGTGTATTTCTTAATTGTTATAAATTAACTCGTGTACATTAGGTTAATTAATGCATTCAATCAAGAATTGAGTCTTAGCATGAAGATGTAGATAATCAATTTATATCATGGATTCCAAATCCTTATAAATAACTTGCATTGACGATGTAACTAATATATCATGTTTCAAGCGATGTTTATAATGTTCACGTTTATATCATATTTGTTAACTCGGTTGACACTAAATAATCCAATTATTGATGATAGTTAACGATATTTTGTATAAAGAGAGTGTTACAATTAATATTTATTTCAATAAAAATGAGATGACCGACAATTAATAACAACAAGATGATAGATCATTATAGCGTTTTAGGTCTTTTATCTTAAATAAATCGTATAGATGTCGGTTAACCTAAATATTCATTGCATAAATATACAAATGTACAATCGTATTTGTATGAATTACATCTCCAAGTCTTGTATGATTATATGTTACACGAAATAAATTTATTTGTATCACCTATTACAAATTATAACCATTTCCAAAAATGAAATCCTCCCTATATTTTATCTAGGTTGATTTCTACAAAAACAGCGTTGTTATTTAAATCTCAAGTCCAAACCATCCATTTAAATCAAATAATTAAAACAAGTGACGTTCATTTTCATTTATAATTCACGTACTTTATAATTTATGCCTTTAATTATTTAGAGCTCAAATAACACGTATGCAAATTATGATTAAATTTCAAATACGTTGCGAGTGCGATTTTTACCTTCCACTCGGTTATAAACTCTAACCCACTCGTTTACGTCTCGTTGACTGCTTGTTGACCACGTTTGACCAGCTTTGACCAGCTTTGACCGAGGTTTAACCTAACCAATACACACCAAGATTACATACAACACTACAACATTGTTATCTCATAACCAAACGTAACTAAACCGCAACATACGTTACCCACCACCTTGGTTATAACTCGTACCACCATTATTCACCACTTGCAGCCACTGTCCACCGTGGTTAGCCACTGGCTGCCACCGGCTGCCCCTTGGTCGACCCGAATCCTTACCGAAAATAACCCAACGTCACCGGATACCCGGATCTTGCCTAGTATCTAACATGCAACCACACTCACCGCCGCTAACAGCCCACACCTCGGCTGCCATCATCATCACCACCGCCTTTGGCGGTCTAAACCCTAACAAATACCTCCACCATCGTTACATCCACCTTCCACACCATCAGAATCCCAACAACCATTATCACAGTCACCATTACCTCCGGCCTGTCATCTGTTGTAGTAGCCCTCCTTCGGCAGCCACTAAACGACACCACCACCGCAACCGGTGTCATCCACAGCCCCTATCACAACCAACAATCACAGCCGCTAACACCACCCAAACTTGAAACCCACAACCGAGAATCACAAACCACAACCGTCTTCACCTTCACCGTGCACCGCCACCACAACCGACATCCCAAAACCTACCTGCAACCATCATCGCCATCTTCCAGATCCAGAACCACCACCTTGACTGCTATCATCGACATCTCACCCACACCCGTGGTTGACCTCCATAACCACGACTAACACAACCATCCAATCCCCATCTCAATCATCATCTCTGGGATCTGCAGCCACCGCTTTACCCGCCGCCATCAATCACCACAATCTGAACCGCCACCTTCATCGTCGCCGTCGCCAACGTCATCGACGACCATCACCACATGTAAATCCTAGAACAATCACTGTTTACACAGTCGCCCTCCTTTGCAGTCTTCTTGCCCCAGTTGCATCGCGAATCACAAGATACCAACACCACCATCGTGCTTGGAATGAAGAGAGGAGGTCGGGATGGTGAGGCACCCGCCAACACTCGCCGATGTCCGCCGTGAGTGGCCGGAATTCGGCCGGAGATCCACCGGGAGGAGGGGGCTGCGGCTGCCCCTCACTTTTTCTCTCAAATTATTTTTAGAACCCTTAAATGGAGATTAGGTTGTTTATATTCTAGGTTAGAGAAACGGGTTCATAAAACGGTTCACACACGCTCGATTAAATTGCACGTAATGTTAAAACTTCGCTTCTCGCTAGATTCCGTTATAGAAAACGTTATAAATATTCCGAGACTAATAATTTTATCGTATTTAGAACATGCCGAAACATTAAACGAGGTTGTAGTTTGACGCATATTTAACACGTTTAACGGTTTTTCGCGTTTTTATCAAATGGGTGTTAATATTATCATTTTGGTATCAAAATATATGCAATTAAGTATTAAAATAATATTTAGTGCGTTAACTTCCCATGTTGGTCACGTTAAAACTTTATCTGACGTACTCTCGGGTTTGACTTGATCGTAACCCGGTTCACGTCACGGTCGCGTTTCGTAATGCATTTATTCCGGACAACGTATCACTCACCAAAATTAATATGTTTTGATAATAAACAATGATTAGATGAATATTTACGGAGTTACGAGGCTCGGTTGACGTATCAGATGACATTTAAATGCTAGTGAAAACTGGTATTCGCGTTTCGCTTACGTATCTTCGTTGCTTATGAATGTTTGATGAAAAATCTTTTAGCAAGCATTATTTATGATATTGTTAACATTAAAAATGATTTAGATTGGATGACAAGCCATTATAAGAAATTATGATTGAATTCAGACGTTAGTACGCGTTAAATTGCCGGATTTTACCCGGTATGGGTTCTGAATCTGTTTTCAGTTTGGATCTTTCCATAGTTGTTTCAAATCACATAATAATTCATTTTTTCATGGTTTCTCGTTCAATTAGTTCGTAAAACATACTTTTGGGCCTTAAATGGGCCTTGTTTGTATGTTTGGGCCCGTATTGGGCTTATTGGGCCCAAAAGGTTAGTTTCATTTCCAAAATTTTCTTTTGTAAGCCCAACTTTATCAAGACCTTTATTGGTTTTATAATATTTTGAGGTTTCCAATTGGGCATTTTTGAGAGGTGTTACACTAGGAGCGTCGGTTGAAGCATTATTTACATCTACGGATGAAGGATGATCATCTGCGGATATATGTTCATGAACTACGAATGAAGGATTTGCTTCTTCGGATGTATCGTCATTCTGCTAACTTGTCAGATTATTTGATTCTTGTAGCAGGATATTTGAAGGTTGTGGTCTTGGAGGATCAGCTGATAGTGACACTTCATTCAAACATGGAGGAACAAATGGATAGCATCTATCAGAAGAACCTGCATTGATTAAATATCCAGTGATAAATGACTCTGTTAATGCATCTATATTAAATAACCAAGATGATCCTTTTACAGTTGTTGTAAAAATGGATTCATCAAAAGAAACATTAGGGGCAATTGTTCTGGAATGTAAATCCTATATGATTTAGATGTGGATGAATATCCAACAAAGAAACCATCATAGGCTTTTTTAGAAAATTTTTCCAATTGTTCTTTAGTGTTTAACATAGATACATGACACCCAAAAGCTCTTAGATATCCTATAAAAGGCTTCCTTTTGAATAAGAGCTCATAAGGAGTTTTATTATGTTCTTTGACAATTAAAGTCCTGTTTTAAACATTGCATGCTATGTTCACAGCTTCTGCCCAGAATGTTATGGGCAACTGAGAGTCAGCTAGCATTGTTCTGGCTGCTTCTATGAGAGTTCTATTACTTCTTTCAGTAACTCCATTTTGTTATGGAGTTCTTGGTGCACTAAATTTCCTTGCAATACCTTTATTCCTGCAAAAAGAATCTAGATCTGCATTAACAAATTCAGTCCCATTGTCACTCCTGAAAATCTTAACTTTTAGATCAAGTTGATTCTCAATCTTGATCACAAAGTCCATTAATGTTTCAGATGTTTCACTCTTTTGTTTTAAGAAAAAGACCCAGGTAAGTCTAGTGAAATCATCTACTATCACCAAACAATATTGCCTTTTTCCAATGCTCATCACATTGGTTGGACCAAAAAGATCCATGTGAAGCAATTTGAGTGGTGTGGTGTTAGTGTTAACGGTTTTGGTTTTATGAGATACTCTATGTTGTTTTCCCTTGTAACATGAAGAACCGTGATTTGAACAATAAAATTCTTTCTTTGGCAGACCAACGAATAAGTTATTTTTCACCAATTTGTTCATATTCTTCAAGTTGGAATGAACAAGTCTTCTATGCCACAATTGAGATTCGTCTTCAGAGGACTTTGATAAAAGATATGTTTCATGATTTGTGAGTGTTGTGTTGTTCATATCCAAAATACAAGTGTTTCCTTTTCTTGATGCTTTAAGAAGGATCCATTCTTCTGGAACTGAAAAACCTGGCTTAAGAAATGTAACAATTAGTGTCATCAAATAATGTTGTGTATTTTTTATCACAAATTTGAGATACACTTAGTAAATTATACTGCAAATTTTCACAATAATTCACTTTTTCAAATGTTAGTACACCATTTGTTACCATTCCTTCACCAACTATTTTACCTCCCTTCTTATCCCCACCAAATGCCACATATGAGGCATGTTTATGTTTGAAGTCATGAAGAAGAGAACAATTTCCTATCATATGCTTGGAACAACCACTGTCAACATACCACTTGTTATCAGCTCTCCATGATTGTTCCTGCACAAAAGAAGAAATCAATTAGAATTGACAACCCAAGCCTTAATTGTCATGGGTTTGCCAGAAGTGTCTAAAATTGTTACTCCTTCATGAATTAATCTTGAAGTTTCGGTATTAATTTCAGTCCTAATTGATTCATTTTGATTTGATGGTGGTGAGGATGATTCTGTTGAAGATGAGGCAGATTTTTGGGTGTCTTCTTTCTTGATTGATTCTATCTTCATCTTATCTTTCTTTGGTTGATTTTTGATTTTGAGGTTGATCCTGAATTTCTAAAAGTTTCATCATCTTTCAATTTTGATTGAGTCATAGGAATTCCTTTTTCAAACTTATCAAAGAAATCATCATTCACATTTGTCTTCTGGTCTGACAGATCCACCTTTTTACGAGGTGTTTTGGACTGATTTGATACTCTTTTCTTCAAAGGCTTGTCCTCAGATGATGTTTTCTGCTTGAATTTTTGTTGGACTTTCTTGGACTTTGATTCTTTGTCACTTTCAGAAGATTGAGAATCTGATTCAGACACTTCAGCATTTGACTTCTTTAAGCCCTTTGTCTTGTTCTTCTTGTTGAAATAACATTCCTGAGTTGAATGATTATTTTTGTTGTAGATTGCACAATGTTTCTTGAAGTAGCAATCAGACATCATGTGATTGTTCATATTACATATGGAACAGTAACTGCTGAAGTAGCAGTCATCTGTATTGTGATTTTTCATATCACACCATTTGCCATATTTTTCTTTTGAATTTTCTTCAGACTCAGACTTCTTTTTCTTGTTCAGCTTGTGGGACTTCAACTCCTTTTCCAATGGATCACTTGATTTCTCCTTGCTTTAGCTAGAAGAACCATCCACTGAGTCTTGTTTAACTTTAGCTGACCTTGTCTTCTTGAAATCCAACTTTTTCGGAGCATTTTTGTTTCTAGTCATTTTTTATGTTTCTTACGCAGATTTAGCTTTACTCTTCCACAGATGTTCTACGGATTCATCACATTTTGACTTCCACAGATCTTCAACTGAAGAGTTTTTCTTATGTTTAGTTGATACTTGTTTCTTTTTACCTTTATCTGCATGAGATGAAGGTACTTCCTCACTTGATCCGTAGTTACCAACTTCCTTTGATGATGAACTTTTGTGAAGATTCAATTCTTGAATTCCTTCATTTAGTTCTACAATCCTCTAGCATATTGTCTTTTGCTTGTTTCATTGCTTTGGAGGATATATCAGCTTTGATTCTTCAAGGACTTTTGGAAGACTAGTTTCAACATGGACATTCTTACCAATGTTCAGTTGATCAACATCATGTTCATCAGAATCATCCAAGTCATCACATTTATCATAATCAAATTCTAAGTCATTATGTTTCAAAGATTCTGATTCAAAAGACTCAGTTTCACTCACCTTAGCTTCATTGTTAATGTTGATTTGATTTGTTTTTGTTTCAAACTTGGTGCTATGCACAAAATGATTTGACAATGTGTTGGTCATTGTTTTAGGTAGAGTTGTGTAATTATCATTTATTGGTGGTGCAACAACATTATAACCCAACCCATACCTATTCTTTGATTCAATATAAGAGTTTAATAGCTTCTCATATTGCAAGTTGAAACTTCTGAAGTTTCACTTCAGTTGTTGCATGATCAGCCATGGATTTAGTTAAGGAAGTGGTCAGATGCTCAACTTGGGCTTTTAGGCTGTAGTTTTCAGAAACAAATTTTTCTAAATCCTTTTGCAAAGAATTAATTTTGATTTGATGTAATTTATGCTCTCTAACATGTTATTCATTCAAAATCATAGTTTCTTTTACTTTGTCAGCCAACTGTTGAGCATGGACTCTATAACGTTCAACTTCCTTAACATATGATGATGAACACAACCTTTCTCTTACCTCTCAAGCCATTGGACGAACTTTGTTTTCCATGTGAACCATCAAAGGTTGATTCTCTTCCAAGACTTCCTTTTCAAACATACTCCAGTCACATGTTCCATCTTGAAGTATGATCAGCCCTGACTCCTTTGAGTTACTAGGTCCTGCTGATTCATTTGTGGCTGGTGGGGATGTATTGGTCAGCTAAGGTTGTCTATGCAGAGATCTTTGAGAATTTGATTGTTGATGAGTTTGAGTCTTATGTTACTGATGCTGCTGATGTTGTCTCATCTTCGGGTTTGACTGTTGATTTCATTCTCTAGAAAAATGTCCATAGAGATTGCACTTGAAGCATCTTACCTTCAACTTGTCAAAACCAATCTTTGATGTTTTGCTTGCTGCAGCCAAGTTCTTGTTTCTCCTGAGATATTGCTTAGCTCTGTAAGCAATCATTGCCATCTGCCATTGTAAATCCATCTCTTTCACTACATCAGGATGTAGTTCTTCCAAGTCTTGCTGGCAGATATTTGCTGAAGTTAGAGAGCTTCCCAGGTAGGCTTGAAACTAGAACTAAAAGCTGCAAATGCTGATTTTTGTTCTTCAAAATCCAATATCACAGTGATTGGTTCTGACTGATTGTTTGTTGAGAAGACTTTATTATGGCTGCAATTGTATATCTTCTGTCGGCAGTTCTTCCTGTATCCTTTTGATTTTTACTTTGAGTTGATTTCATTGAGGGTTTAGAAGCATAGAAACTGACTTCCTCTTTATCATCACTCAAAGCACAAGAGTTATCACTATCATTGTTTGAAATAAATGTACTTCCAGCATTTTTTGTTTCTTTGAAGTGATAAGGTGAGACATAGGTTCTCACACTCTTGTT
Source organism: Flaveria linearis (assembly GCA_024085815.1). Classification (NCBI taxonomy): domain Eukaryota; kingdom Viridiplantae; phylum Streptophyta; class Magnoliopsida; order Asterales; family Asteraceae; genus Flaveria; species Flaveria linearis. The sequence continues at coordinate 35,520,043 of CM044007.1, read as the reverse complement.
TCTTGATTTTTCGTTCATTTCAAGAACCTCTACTTTGGCAACCAGTGTGTCTAGACCAGTTGTCTTGAGATCTAAGTTGTTCTGGAACATGGACACAGTCTGCTTCCAACTTTCAGGCAAAGTATGGAGCATTTTCTTGTTTAATTCCTCAGTAGTATATTTCAACTCAAATATATTCATCTCAGTAACAAGTTGCGTGAATCTGTGGAGTTGTTGAGGAATTGATTCACCCTCAATATGATGAAAAGTTTCATATTGTGATCTGAGGGTGTCTATCCTGATGCTCCTGATCTCATCACTCCCTTCACAGAGAGTATGAAGTATCTTCCATAAGGAATTTGTTGTTTTGTAGTTCTCACACCTGCTTAATATCCCTTCAGGCAAAGCCATACTTAGCAAACGGTATGCTTTAATATCAACTTGGACCTTTTTGACATCATCGGGTGACAGATCTTTGGTGCTGATTGGTTGATTCTTATCTTTATAATCCGGCCCAAGAGTGGGTGGAATATAAGGACCTTAAGTGATGGACTCCCACAAGTCAGAATCAATGTAGTTCACATGATTCCTGAACTTGATTTTCCAGGATTTAAAATCAGCTTTTGTTTCCAGCTTTGGTGGTTGATATGATCCACCAAAAGTACTCATTTTTAATTAAATATTATGAATTTAACTCTGAAAGTTAAAGTAGACAAATCTATCAAAGACTCATATCTAGTATTCAATTGACGTGAATATAGATCTAAATCAATCAAGCAATGAGATAATGCTTGCTGAATGATAAGTCACTGAATTAGTTGTTTAAAAGACAATTAAACAATTTTAATACTAATAGATCAATTGATCTAAATCAATGAGCACTTGGCTCTGATACCACCTGTGAATCCAAGGATCTCAATTCAGGAATTATCAGTATTAAAATAATGACAAGTTAATGAGCGCGGAATAATCATTAATTACAGTTTAATTGTTTTAATTGTTAATTGAAGAACACAATCACAAAGACACAGTAAATACGAACACAATAATTGATTCAAATGTATTTCATTAATATTGACTAATGATTACAAAAAAATAATTATATAAACTATAAATAATGATTTCTTCAATCGAATTGATGTTGTTATTGATGTGACGGCGGCTAGGGTTACACAATGATGTGATAGACGACAACCGTAATATTGCTTAATTGTGTTCGCGAGATGTGAAACCTAGGACTCATATTTATTGGCACTTTGAGTTAGTTAAGGAAACACCGGATCTCTTGGGATTTGTTATTGACTTGTTGACTTGTTAACTGATTGACATTGCAAGTGTTCTGGTCTTCCGCAGATATCTTGTCTTCCGCAGGAACTTCTGTTCTTCCGTAGGAAACTTGCATTCCGTAGGAATCTTCATTTCAAAGTAATCCTTGGGTGATGTTGTTCATCCGTAGACATAAAGGATGTCTTGTAAGAAACATATCTACGGATTGGCATTATTGTTCATCCGTAGATGTTTCTTACGCTTAGCCGATTTCAGAAATTCACCAAGTATATTGTTTTTGCCTGTCATCATGTACATCACATAACACATATGGGTTAACCTATACATTCTATGCATACATAATGATAGTTAGTTACAATTATTTATTACAAGTATTGATTAAGGTTCTAAGCCTATACAAATTGATCTAGATCTATTCTTCCTAGATCTAACATTCCGGTAGTGCGTGACTTTCCAGAGGTGTTTCCAGAGGATCTTCCTGGACTACCACCTCACCGCCAAGTGGAATTCCAAATCAAGCTGACTCCCGGTGCAGCCCCGATTGCTAGGGCAGCTTATCAATTAGCACCGAATGAACTACAGGAGTTGTCATGACAACTTCAGGAGCTTTTAGATAAGGGCTTTATTCGACCTAGCACCTCACCTTGGGGAGCCCCTGTCCTTTTTGTTAAGAAGAAGGATTGCACATTTCGAATGTGCATCAATTATATGGAGTTGAACAAGGTCACAGTAAAGAACCGGTATCCCTTACCTCTTATTGATGACCTGTTCGATCAACTTCAGGGATCCAGTTACTATTCTATGATCAATTTAAGGTCAGGGAATCATCAGTTGCGAGTTCGTGAGGAAGACATCTCGAAAACCGCTTTCAGGACTCGTTACGGATATTATAAATTCTTGGTTATGCCCTTTGGTTTGACTAATGCACCAACTGTGTTCATGGACCTCATGAATTGCGTGTGCAAACTATGACATCCGTCACCAAAAGGTCCGTCATTTAACGTGGATTCCGTTAACTTTTCTTAGAACATTCATTCCTCACCTTTATAAACTATTCGTGTGGATATTATACTTGCTTTATCATCCTTTACACTTTTGTTCTCATCCTTAGCGTTATGTACTTAAAACCTTTACAATTGTCCTTATCGTTATCATTAAATATACCATTTTTATATATTATTATTATCATTAATAAACCATTTTTAAGCTACAAATATCATTAATTACCTTTTTATCATTAATATAACTAGCCGATTTAAGTCGTTTTCAACCAAAGCAAAATTTGGGAACTCGGGGGCTAAATGCAGGGACCAAACGTGATATTTTGCCAAACTAGGGCTGGGTATATAAACCCTATTACCAGCCCTAGCCACCACTTATCTTCATTTTCTTCATCTTCATTTTCTCCACTTTTCTCCTCCTCCTTGCACTGAACCGCCCCGTTTCTTCACGTTTTCACCGGCAAAGCCTCGGCTACAGCTGAGACTACTCCTTTCTTGCAGGTAGAGAACCTTGGTCGTCCCTCTTCTTGCTTGTTTACTGTTGCACTTTTAGGGTTTCGCGTGCTCGGGGCCAACCCGAGCACATGAGGTCGCGTGGGTGCGTGTGTTGCCTTTCTGCGTGTTCCTCTTGTTTGTACATGTTTGTAATGTGTTTGTGGAAGGCCTTGAGGTGTGAATCTCTGCTCTGCATTTCTGCAGTCGTGATTCTGCTGTCCACGCGACTGGGTCTGTGTGCGACTGAGTCTATGCGATTGTCAGAGTCGTGCGACTGAGTCTAAGCGATTGTGTGAGTCGTGCGACTGAGTCTATGCGATTTCGTGAGTCGTGCGACTGAATCTATGCGATTGCGTGAGTCGTGCGACTGGGTCTATGCGATTGTGTGAAGCGTGTGATTAAGTCTATGCAGATGAATGTATGCGTGCAATTGAGTCAATGCGGATGACTTGTCGGGTTTGCCTCCTCCACGCCAAGTGGAATTTCGTATAGAGTTGCTTCCTGGAGCTACACCGGTAGCAAGGGCGCCGTATCGGTAAGCACCATCAGAAATGCAAGAGTTATCTAGTCAATTACAGGAACTACTGGAGAAGGGTTTTATCCGGCCGAGTCGCTCACCATGGGGACCACCGGTATTATTTGTCAAAAACAAAGACGGGTCGTTCCGTATGCACATCGATTATCGTGAGCTGAACAAATTGACCGTGAAGAACCGATATCCTCTTCCCAGAATCGACGATTTGTTCGATCAGCTGCAAGGAGCCTCATATTTCTCCAAGATCGACCTTCGATCGGGATACCATCAACTAAGGGCTTTCGAGGATGATACACCGAAAACAGCGTTTAGGAATCGTTATGGACACTATGAGTTTTTAGTCATGCCGTTTGGACTGACTAATGCACCAGCTGTGTTCATGGATCTGATGAATCGAGTGTGCAAACCATACTTGGATAAGTTCGTGATCGTATTCATAGACGATATACTTATCTACTGCCGATCGAAAGAGGACCGTGAGGAACACCTTCGGGCAATACTTAGTCTATTACAAGAAGAGAAATTTTTCGCTAAGTTCTTGAAGTGCCAGTTTTGGCTTCGAGAAGTGAAATTTTTGGGACACGTGGTGAACGAAAATGGGATCCACGTAGATCCTGGAAAGATTGAAGCAGTGAAGAAATGGGATGCACCCCAGACACTTTCAGAAATACAGCAATTCTTAGGAATGGCCGGATATTATCGATGGTTCATCGTAAATTTTTCAAAGATCGCTCAGCCATTGACACTGCTGACTCAGAAAGACAAGAAGTTTGAATGGGGACATGCACAAGAACAAGCGTTCCAGACACTGAAGGAAAAGTTGTGCAATGCACCGATATTGTCCCTCCCAGACGGAACTGATGATTTTGTGGTGTACTACGATGCTTCACATCAAGGATTGGGATGTGTGCTAATGCCGAAGGATAAGGTGATCGCCTACACCTCACGAAAACTTGAGGTGCATGAAAAGAACTATACGACTCTTGAACTGGAGTTAGGTGCTATGGTCTTTGCACTTAACATATGGAGGCATTACTTGTATGGAAAATGCATTGTTTACACGAATCATAAGAGTCTCAAACATATTCTGGATTAGAAGGAACTTAACATGCGTCTGCGATGTTGGGTAGAGCTACTTAGTGACTACGATTGTGAAATCCGGTATCATCCGGGGAAAGCAAATGTGGTGGCTGATGCTTTAAGCCGCAAAGAACATGTGAAACCACTACATGCTCGAGCATTAGGATTGACTATTCAAACGAATCTGAAAGCCCAGATCCTAATTGCACAAAGTGAGGCGTTGATAGAAGAAAACATTGCGGGAGAAGAATTTTGAGGGTTGGATAAACAGATGATTTACAAGGAAGATGGCTTACAATATTTTATGGATCGTATATGGGTACCCAAATGGGGAGATGTCCGTGCCCTAATCATGGATGAAACACACAAGACATGATATTCTATTCATCCTGGCACAGACAAGATGTACCACTATCTTAAAGATTCGTATTGGTGGCCAGGCATGAAGAAAGACATTGCTATGTATGTAAGTCGATGCTTGACGTGCTCGAAAGTTAAAGCTGAACATCAGAAACCATCAGGATTACTACAGCAACCGGAAATTCCTGAATGGAAATGGGAAAACATAGCCATGGATTTTATTACCAAACTTCCAAGAACGAGTAGTGGACACGACTCAATATGGGTCGTGGTGGATCGGATGACAAAGTCAGCTCATTTCTTACCGATCCGAGAGGATTACAAGGTGGATAAGTTGGCGAGATTGTACATAATGGAGTTCGTGACAAGGCACGGAGTGCCGGTGTCGATCATATCTGACCATGACAGCCGATTTACTTCACGATTTTGGAAGACACTGCAGAAAGCGATGGGCACTCGATTAGATATGAGTACCGCATATCACCCGCAAACAGACAGCCAAAGTGAACGAACGATACAAAAATTGGAAGACATGCTCAGGGCTTGTGTAATCGATTTTGCCGGTAGCTGGGACACTCGTCTATCATTGATTGAGTTCTCTTACAACAACAGCTACCATACGAGCATTGGATGCGGTCCATTTGAAGCATTGTATAGGAGGAAATGTAGTTCCCCAGTTTGTTAGGCAGAGATTGGTGAAAGCCAGTTGACGGGCCCAGAGATCATTTAGGAAACAACAGAGAAGATTTTCCAGATCAAAGACAGACTAAAAGCAGCCAGAGACCGCCAAAAGAACTACGCCAATAACCATCGGGAACCTCTGTAATTCAACGTGGGAGATCACGTTCTAGTCAAGGTCTCTCCATGGAAAGGGATTGTACGGTTTGGAAAGAAAGGGAAGTTAGCCCTGAGATACGTAGGACCATTCGAAATCATAGAAAGAATCGGTCCAGTGGCATATCGATTAAGGTTGCCACTAGAACTCAGTGGGGTACACGATACGTTTCACGTATCAAACCTCAAGAAGTGCTTGGTGGATGAGACTCTTCATGTACCAATTGAGGAAATCAAGATTGACGAAAAGCTTCGTTTTGTCGAAGAACCTATCTAGGTCATGGACCAAAAGGTGAAACAATTAAGGCGCAGCAAGATACCGATCGTCCGAGTGAGATGGAACTCCAAACGAGGACCAGAATTAATGTGGGAATGGGAAGACCAGATGAAACTTAAATATCCACATCTATTCGAGGATAGCACTCTTGGACCTAACTCCAGCAAAATTTCAGGACGAAATTCTCTAAACAGGGGGATACTGTGACATCCGTCACCAAAAGGTCCCTCATTTAACATGAATTCCGTTAACTTTTCTTGAAACGTTCATTCCTCACCTTTATAACTATTCGTGTGGATATTATACTTGTTTTATCATCTTTTACACTTGTGTTCTCATCGTTAGCGTTATGTCCTTAAAACATTTACAATTTTCCTTATCATTATCATTAAATATACCATTTTTATATATTATTATTGTCATTAATAAAACCATTTTTAAGCTACAAATATCATTAATTACCTTTTTATCATTAATATAACTAGTCGTTTTAAGTCGTTTCCAACCAAAGCAAAATTTGGTAACTCGGGGGCTAAGTGCAGGGACCAAACATGACATTTTGCCAAACTAAGGCTGGGTATATAAACCCCATTACCAGCCCTAGCCACCACTTATCTTCATCTACTTCATCTTCATTTTCTCCACTTTTCTCCTCCTCCTTGCACCGAACCGCCCCGTTTCTTCGCGTTTTCACCGGCAAATCCTCGGCTACAGCTGAGACTACTCCTTTCTTGCAGGTAGACGACCTTGGTCGTCCCTCTTCTTGCTTGTTTACTGCTGCACTTTTAGGGTTTCGGGTGCTCAGGGCCAACCCGAGCACATGAGGTCGCGTGGGTGCGTTTGTTGCCTTTCTGCATATTCCTCTTGTTTGTACATGTTTGAAATGTGTTTCTGGAAGGCCTTGAGGTGTGAATCTCATGTGCGGAGCAGCCGAAGGCTGCTCCACATTTCTGCAGTCGCGATTCTACTATCCACGCGACTGGGTTCGTGTGCGACTGAGTCTATGCGATTGTGTGAGTCGTGCGACTGAGTCTATGCGATTGTGTGAGTCGTGCGACTGAGTCTATGCGATTGGGTGAGTCGTGCGACTGAGTCTATGCGATTCCGTGAGTCGTTCGACTGAGTCTATGCGATTGCGTGAGTCGTGCGACTGAGTCTATGCGATTGTGTGAAGTGTGCGATTGAGTCTATGCGGATGAATGTATGTGTGCGATTGAGTCAATGCGGATGAACGTGTGCGATTTTGCGTGTATCGCACGACTGAATGCCTGGTCACACGAATGGAGGTTCATTCGTACGAATGAAGATGATTCGTACGAATGAAGGTTGATTCGTGCGTATGGATGTTGAGTCGTGCGATTGGGTGTTGTGTAGTACGACTGAATGCTGAGTCGTATGAATGAAGGTTCAATCGTACGAATGAAGCTGATTCATACGAGTGAAGGTTGATTCGTGTGGATGGAGTGTTGAGTCATGCGTCTGGTCCTGTCGTGCGATTGGAGTTGTTGTGTGTGAGTTTCTTCTTGTGTGTGGTGTGTGTTTGTCGCGTGTTGTTAAGGTGACATCGAAACGGGTACCGTTGCTAATAACAATCTTTAAAATTGACAGTATCAAACTTATTAATGTTATTCCAAATCAAATGAACATAACATTTTACAATTATAAACAATCGTTTTGCAACGCTAACATTTGCTATGTATTTCTCTAATAACAAGGACACTTCTACACAAACATCATCGGCAATGGCACCGATCTCTAATACTTGGATCTACATAAGATCTAATACGTATGTCTGCTTGTGACCAAACGTTACTATTTTATTAAATGAATCATTAATGCTTAACAATAACTGTCAATAGGTGTTTGACCGTTTACTACATACAATATTTGGAAACTTTGATCATTCATACTTACCACCTAACAAGTGAGTTTCATGGCCCCTTTTTATGCTTACTCAATGCTTCAATTATTTACAAACATGGGGGAAAAGTATGCTCACCATTTTTATGCTGTACAACTTACATTATCAACAAAACGCCTAGCGAGATACGAGAATTCCTTGGATTAGCAGGATATTATCGACGTTTCATAGAGGGATTCTCTAAGATCGCACAACCTCTCACAGCCTTGACATACAAGGGAATGGCATACAAACGGGGTGAGAGTCAAGAACCGGCTTTTCAACTGTTAAAACAGAAACTCGGTAGTGCACCGATATTGGCACTGCCAGAGGGAATGGATGATTTGTGGTGTATTGTGATGCATCCATTCAGGGATTGGGTTGTGTCTTGATGCAGCGAGATAAGGTGATAGCCTACGCCTAGCGACAACTAAAGGTTCACGAGAAGAACTATACCACACATGACTTAGAATTGGGTGCGGTGGTTTTTGCCTTAAAGATTTGGAGACATTACTTGTACGGTACCAAGTGTACTATCTACACCGATCACAAGAGTCTTCAACACATCTTTGAGCAAAAGGAGTTGAATATAAGGCAACGGCGTTGGGTGGAGCTTCTGACGATTATGATTGCGCTATCAAGTATCATCTGGGGAAGGCGAACGTGGTTGCCGATGCCTTAAGCCGAAAAGAAACAGTTAAACCCAGACGGGTACGAGCCTTACAGCTTACAATCAGTACCCATCTGCTTGAACAAGTTAAGGAAGCACAGATAGAAGCCTTAAAAGGAGAACATATCGGGTCTGAGTCGTTACGGGGGATGGATAAACAACTGGAGGTGAAAGAGGATGGAATTCGTTATTTCATGGATAGACTTTGGGTGCCTGTCTATGGAAATCTGAGGGATTTAGTTATGAGTGAGGCACACAAATCTAAGTATTCTATACATCCTGGATCTGACAAGATGCATCATAACCTAAAGGCGCACTACTGGTGGCCTAACATGATGGCGGATGTAGCTATGTATGTGAGCAAGTGTTTGACCTGCTTGAAAGTAAAGGTGGAATACTAAAAACCATCCGGACTATTACAACAACCCCAGATACCCATGTGGAAATGGGAACAAATCTCCATTGACTTTATTACTAAGTTACCCCGGACTAATACTGGTTGTGACATAATATGGGTTATTATGGATCGGTTGACAAATTCTGCTCACTTCATTGCAATTAAGGAAACAGACAAGATGGAAAAATTAACCCGACTGTACCTTAAGGAGATCGTTTCGAGACATGGTGTACCGATCTCAATTATTTTTTACCACGACGCTCGTTTCACGTCACACTTCTGGCAATCACTACAGAAATCCTTGGGTACACGATTGGATATGAGTACTGCTTATCATCCACAGACTGACGGCCAGAGTGAGCATACCATACAGACGTTGGAGGATATGCTACGTGCTTGTGTGATTGATTTCGGGAATAACTGGGAAGTTCACCTGCCATTGGTGGAATTTTCTTATAACAACAGTTATCACACTAGCATACAGGCAGCACCTTTCGAGGCTTTGTATGGGAGAAAATGTAGATCACCAGTTTGCTCAACTGAAATTGGTGATAGTCAGCTAACGAGTCTGGAGTTAATACATGAGGCAACTGAGAAGATTGTGCAGATACGAAACCGTATGGTTGCAGCACGAGACAAACAGAAGAGTTATGCTGACAAGAGAAGGAAACTTTTAGAGTTTCAGATTGGCGACAAGGTTTTATTGAAGGTCTTACCATGGAAAGGCGTAGTTCGGTTTGGCAAGGGAGGAAAACTAAATTCGAGATACGTTGGACCATTTGAGATAGTGGAAAGAATAAGTCCTGTGGCCTATCCATTATCTTTACCTGATTCGCTAAGTGGAATCCATGATGTATTTCACGTTTTGAACCTAAAGAAGTGTCTAACTGATGAAACAATGGTCGTACCGCTAGAGTAGGTTCAGGTGGATGAACAATTACGCTTTATTGAAGAACCAGTCGAGGTGATGGACCGTGAGGTGAAAACACTTAAGCAAAGTAAGATGCCCATCATCAAAGTTTGTTGGAATTCACAACGTGGACTAGAATTCACGTGGGAACGTGAAGATCAAATGAAGCTTAAGTATCCTCAACTATTCAAAAAGACGATGCCAGAAGACGAAGGTACTTATTTAAAATTTGGGACGAAATTTCTTTCAACATGGGGATGATGTGACAACTCATCTAAAACTCACTCAATTTCAATTTCTATGTGCCAATGCAGTAGTAGACCAGTGATGGAACACTCACCATGTAACGCAATTTTCAGGACGAAAATTCTTTCAACATGGGGATAATGTGACATCCGGTAATTTTCCATTACCAAACTCCGTTAGTACCGTTAAGCCATGCATACACGTGTCATGAACACTTACTAGTTGTCGTTAAATGTTGGTGACCAAATAATAATTAATAATGTTAAACTAATGATAATTTAACTGATTATGTGATTATTAAGTTGTGCTTATATGTTTATGTGATGTAAATATAAATTGTGAGTTTTATCGCGTAAAGTGGAAACGTGTTATATTATTTCGTGTGTTTTGTGACATTTGGAAATTATGCATGATTATCATTTGTGACTAATAATAATTGTGTTTAGCAGTTAAAAACCATTTAAAAACTATTTGAAAGCTTAATTTTATAATATTACAAATTATAAGGGTTTAAAATGTAATTAAGATTATTTAAATAAAACAAAACAAATTCCAAACCCTAATCCCACCCCTACGGCCGCGAATAGCCTCCCAGCACACACATACTTCAAAAATTGGCCAAGAACAAGCAATTAGCCATGGATTTGATCGAGTTCCAAGCAATTCAATAAGTTTACCACATCAAACCTTGTTCCTTTTTGCGATTTAAAGGTTAGTTTGTGTTCTTTTTCATGTGTTTTTTATTATGGCCGAAGGTTTCATTCAAAAAATGCAATTGGATGTCGAATGATGATAGTTGTTGGTTGATTGATGATGTTAGTATGTTAGTTAGATAGTATATATGACGGTTAACGTGGATTATGCAAGAAAGTTAGGATTTTGATGTGTTGTTCATAGATTACTAACAATAGCAACTTTATTTGCATGAATATGGTGATTTGATGATGAATTGATGTTGTTAATGGGTTTGTGATGATATATGGATGTTAGAATGATGGTATGAATGCTAGAAACTTTGGAATGAATGTTGTAGTTCATAGTTTGGCAAAAGTAGAAACTTTTGATGTTGAACACTGATGAATTGTAATGAGTTGGTTATATAATGTGCTTGTTAGTGATTCATGAGTATTATATAATGAATTTGGTGCAAGAAATCTATGCATGATGTAGACTAGTTCATACCTTGCCAAAAGTGGAAACTTTTGTTCGTGATGATTGATGGATTATGATGATTAGGTATTGTTGATCATGTCTAGATGTTGTTATGAGCTTGAATTGGTATATTAGTGATGAATTCATGAATACATTGTATGTTTGATGGATTTGGGATGTACTTTCCCAAAGAGAAAACTTTATTAGTACAAATTCTTACATATGAGAAATTTATCATGTTTGGGACATAGGAATCATGCTAGTATGTTCATGGATGAATGCTATTATGGTTGATTGTTTTGTTTGGATAGTATGAATGTTTAATTGGTTAATTATTTGTTTTGGCCTGTTTATAAGAATTCATCGTTATGAGTTATATGGATGTGTTGTGCATGATATGATCCTTGTGTGATGCATTAGTTGTGTTATAGTTACACTGAGCATGCTAATTGTTAGCGACTTGCAAGAGTGGTATGATGATGAATTTGATTAGTGATTAGGGGATCATGTTTAGGACTGGAAATTGATCGTTGCTGTGTATGTTGGATGGAATGAAATTGGTTAATGAATGTGATTATAATATTTGGTGGTATGATGATCTAGGTAGTACATATGGATAATCTAGTGTCACATGTGATCCATTTGTATATCAACCCTGTATGATGTATGATTATGCTTGCTTCAATTAATCATCACCCATAATGTAACCAACGGGTCAAACGGGTCAACTGGGTCAAACGTGTCTTGTCTCTATAAAACCTTGAGTTCTTTAATTGTAGAGCACTTAGGGTTTCCTTGGAATTTCTGTGTACGTGTACTTATGCACTTGTGTGTTCTAGGTAACCTTCGAAGGGTTGTCTTTCCATCCGTGTTAGCTTTAATCATTGTTCGTTGCGCATCAGGTGAGTTCATGCCGCACTATTTTTACATAATCTCTTTCGGGGAGATATCATACTGGTATTTACAAACACTTTATCGTTATGAGTCGTGTATAGTTTTAATATAGTGTTGATTACCATTGAAAGTCCTCACACTTTCGATTTGTTAATAATTATTTAGCGGGAAATCTTGGGTAGTACTACTGGGTCTGACGAACACCACCTGTATGACTCGATGTCAAACGGGTGCAATATTGTCCTAATGAACATTGTCATGACCTGGTAAGTCGTGGCGGGAGGCAACCAATGTAACATAGTCAGCTTCAAATGCGAAATCACTATGATTATTACTAACTGTGAACAGACTAGCTATCTATTACAAAACATTGCTTATGTTTGCAACTACTACTGATATTTATTTAGCGCAAACTCATGAATTCCCCAACCATTGTGTTGACTTGTTTAGTATGCTATTCTCAGGTTAAGGTTGCTAGTCGCCTAGGAGCACGCACACGTCTGCATCATTGAACTATCAACATTGTCTTAAAATTCTAGTTTGGGTTATGATCTTGTTAAATAATTATCTTTGAATGTTTGCATATTGGTCGGGCGCGTATGTTTTGCGCATTCTCTTTAAATGTTATGTTGGTTTGAGTCTTTGACTATTTAAACGCTTTCGCAGTTTTTTTTTTTAAAAAGTAAACTCTGATTTAAATATTGTTTCATATAGAGTCGTTTCTAAGTAACTAATGACTGAGATCCGGGTTTGTCACACGCCTCGCGGTAAAACCCCGCAAGCGGATTTTGAGTGTGTGACATACAGGCTCGCGTGCCTACCTATAGAGACGTCGACACCTTCTTCGGTATGGATATTTATGGATATTTGTTTCGAGGGGACATTAGGAGGGAAACTTTAAAAAAATGGACATTTTAAGAATTTTTATGGAACAATAAACTGATTACTTATTCACATAATATAATAATTAGTATGAAAATTATAAAAAACAAACATATTTAGAATTTTTCATTAAACAAAAACAGAATACTTTTTATATTATATAATAATAATGAAATTGAATCCTAATTTTAAACTAACTGTACCCTTAGTGTTTTTACATACATAATCTAACAATGATGTTTTTTAATACATTGTGTAGATGCTTTTTTTTAAAGAATCATTATAGGAGAACAAGGCACGTGATGTTCTTCCGAGAGACTCATGTTCAAAACTTTTTAGTTAAAATGTTGGACGCATATTATCTAGAAAAAAGAAAAGAAAATGTTTATTACATATCGAGTATTTACCAAAACTCATGAGACATTCCTTTTCTACCATGACCATACTTCTATATATCTACTTGGTGACTTAAAAAAAATTATCTCGATATTAATTGTAGACTCATTTTTTTAATATGCACGGCACAGAGTATTCAAGTGTGTGTGCGCGCACACACACACCACACACACACGCACACACACACACATATATATACATATATATATAATAAGTTAATTTTAAATTTTCATATAAATCGTAAAACACAAGTTACATATTTATATACTATAATAATTAATCAAATTGAATCCTAACTTTAAACTGCCTGTCCCTTACTGTGTTACATGCTAAAACTGAAGCTTTTTAATACATTGTGTAGATACATTTTTATATGATCATTATAAGATTGCTTAATGGTAAGGCGCGTGATGTTCTTACAAGAGACTCGTGTTGGAAACATGTTGGGCGTATATTATCTAAAAAAAAGAAAATTCTTATTTACATATCAAGTATTTACCAAAAACTCATGAGACATTTCTTTTTACTACCATGACTTACTATGTGAGTTAAAGAAAAATTATGTCGATTTTAATTGTAGACTCAATTTCTTAATATGTACGAGACAAAGTATTCAAGCACATGTTATTCATTTCTATATATTCTCTCTCTATATATATATACGTATATATATATGTGTGTGTGTATATATACACACACATACACACACACACACACATATATATATACATATATATATATATATATATATATATATATATATATATATATACATATATATATATATACATATATATATATAGACATATATATACATATAAATATATATACATATATATAGACATATATATACATATATATATATACATATATATACACACACACACACATATATATATATAGATATGGATATATATATATACATACATACATATACGTATATATATACATAAATATATATATACATGTATATACATATATATATACATATATACATATATATATATATATATATATATGCATATATGTATATATATATATGTGCATATATGTATATATATATATGTGCATATATATATAGATATATGTATGTACATATATATATATATATATATTATATATATGTTTGTACATATATATATATATGTATATAGATAGATATACGTATGTATATATATACATATATGTATGTATATATATTATGTATGCATAATATATATATATATATCTATACTATATATATAAGGATTTGAGAAGGGCAAGCACGTAATTTCACAAAAATTTCTTAATTTTAAGAGATGTACAAGTTCTCTTGCATAGGGTACAAGCAGGATAGTATTTTGTTTTACAAAGCAGGAGAGTATTTTGTATAAAGAAAAGGAGAGTACAGGTATTTTGTCTTGCAGAACCGCCAAGACCAAAGACCAAAGAAGAACCGCCAAGACCAAAGACCAAAGGTGTTCGGTGTTGCAGGTGTTCGATCTAAGAAAAGAACAGTTGTTTGGTGTCGCAGAACCGCCAAGACAAAAGAAGAAGGTCTGTGACCTTCTTTTCTTCTGCAGAGCTAAGGATTTCCACTTCTCGATCGTTTTTCAAATGGGCGGGCATTGGTGCTACTCAAATGGGCGGGCATTTTCAAATGGGCACACATCTTTGATCGATTTATAAACTTCGAAGGTTGGAATCAAGTTAGGGTTTTTCACCTACCAATTGGGTGAGTGCTGCTCTTCTCTTCCTATTTCATCTACCAATTTGGTGTTCATGTATGTTGGTGTTCATGTGTGTTGGAATCAAGTTAGGGTTTTTGTTTATGTGGATATATCTTTGCTCACTCGCAGTTAGTGATTTTGTTTCGTTTGTTTGAAGTTAGTTATGTTAGATTTAGAAATTAGGATGTGTTGTTATGAAATTGAAGCAAAATTCGTGTGATGTTTTAGTTTTGGAGATTGAGATGTGGAATTGCAGTCCTTCAAGGCTAGAGTCTGCTCATGGATGTTATTGTTGCGTTAATCTATAATCTAATTGCACTGTTGTTGATTTTTTGTGGCGTAGATGCTGGATTCGAACTCACGATTAGTGATTTTATGTCATTTTTTGCATTTGGTTATGTTATTTTAGAATTACGATCCGTTGTTGATTAAAATGTGTTCTGTTGGTATGATTGAAGCAAAATTTGTGTTCTTTTAGTTTTGAAGTTTGAGATATTCAATTACAAGTTACAATACTTCGAGGCTAGAGTTCGTGAATGGATATTAATCAGTAATCTATTCCGTTCTTACTATTAGTGGACTGTTGTTGAATTTTTTTGTTGTAGATGTTGGATTCGAACTCACGATAAGTGATTTTGTTTCCTTCTGTTTAAAATTAGTTATACTGTATTTAGGAATTACGATTCCTTGTTGTTCTCTTAATATTGAAGTTTGAGTTACGTTTCTGATTGATTTAGGGAACAGGAAGCAGTATGCTTGAATTTTATGACTTGCTGTTCAATCTATGTTATCAGTATGTTATAAGAAGCATAATATAATCTTCAAGAAAATTTCCACCTCATCTGATTCTTGATGTGGTTTTGGTTGATAGTTATATTGAGGATTAATAAACATATTAGTATTAAAGACATCAAATAATGCGATGATGGAAGATTCAAATGGCCGTTAAATGGCTATGGCCTCAAAGTGGAAGAATGCCTAATCTTTTGTGCAAGATTAAATCAGTTCGTGGTTGGTCCAATCTCTATAGTAAAAATTTATCATTGGGTATCTGCAGTGAAGCATTCTCAGGTTAGTTCTTGGTTGATACTATCTTTTGATGATGTTCATGAACTTTTCTTATAAGGTGTCTTCCAAGTCTTTAATTTAATGGCTTCGGTTGCGATTTTACCTCCAAATGATCAGGTGTAGCCCACAACATTGTTAGTTTATTATCCTTCTTGTTGCATAGAAATATCCGGAGCCAACCTGTCATTGCTGCATACCATAATTTGTGAAGCTTATGTGAAAGTCATTGGCTAAATTGAAATTGATGTTCTCATGTGATGGTTCTCATATTGCTGCTAACTGAAAGATCTGTTCAATGGTATAAATACCCCTGATAAAATAAACTAACATTAAACACTTAACTCTGTTAGAGTCTTGGATAATAAAAGAAAGAAATTAAAGATTGAAAATCAAACTCAGGGACCAAATTCAAAGTTTTGATTAAATTACAAGGACCAAACGTGTACTTTGCTCAAAAACTTAAATTGAAATCGTGAAATGAAGGATTCAAACATGGGTTCTTCAAATTAACAGGGTTCGTGACTTGACGCGCCCTACGATCCTCTTTTTGTTTTATTTTATGCAACACAAGCGGCAAAGTAGAAAAACAATTATCATGATGAGAGGAAACTCAGGGGAACTTACATTTGATGATGATGATGATGATGATGATGATGATAATCTTGATTATCATGATGATGATTATCATGATGATGATGATCATGATGATGAGTACTATTACGATTGTAGCGCTGAAGAAGAAGACTATTCTGACGGGGTTGAAGTTGAACCGGGGTTGAAGTTGAACCGTCGTCACAATGAAGTTTGTTGCTTAGTATCTGAACATGCAGCCTTGATACAATATATATGAAAGTTCAGCTATGACTTATAGCACATAGGTTTTGATACAAGTTGAATATGTAATAACTGTTATGAAGTTTCTGCATAGGCCATAAAAATTATGGCCTCTTAACTTATTTAGTTAAATATGACTAAGTAACATAATTCTCTTTTTGTAGCATGGAAGTTGTGATGGTATTTTATAAATATAAAGTGTTACAATTTTGTCATTCAAGCAGCTAAAGTAATAACAAGTTTATATATCCCTTTAAAACTTGATATGATATCATATTATCAAATAAAACTTGATATGCCTTCAACGATTCACTATTTACATTACTTTTTTAGAAAGTTTTTATGCATAAAAATATAGTTTAGATGACTTACGTTGTGTCTAATGTTTACATAAATTTCCCATTTAGATGAAACCCACGGATCACAAATTGTCGTTGTCGCAACAAAACTATTATAGAAAATGTCACAAGAAGATTAATAAAGTAATAAAAATCAGTACTGTGTTGTAAATTATTGCCGCCGCCGCATCGCGTGGGTACATAACTAATATATATATAGATATATGTAAGTATATATATACATATATATATGTATATGTATACATATATGTATGTATATGTATACATATATGTATGTATATATATACATATATATCTATATATATACATATCTATATATATACATACATACATACATACATACATACATACATACATATATATATATATATATATTGTAAGGCCCCGTTCCCGGACACCTCAAAGTTGGTCATTCATTGCACATAAAACATACAATTATTTAAAACATTGTAGCGGAAATTAATTAAAACCATTTCATATATTTTAATGACAACTTTTGCGAAGTAATACAATACAGTTAACTGTTACAAAATATTATAATTGCATTACATCATAAAAATGTCATTATCATGCTAATGGATGCCATCCCAGAAATGCCAAGTAGCTGCCTGTGCCATCCTCAGCAATTTTTACATGCCAACTGGAAAATACATAAAAGTCAGCGTTGCTGAGTAAGTTCTAGTTTTATAAATAAAATACCTTTCTTTCGTTAAAACCTTTCTTTAATTTCATACGCGATCATGCATTATATGTACAGATAGAGACTATTATTATTAACTTTCATTATCATTCATGTTTCCATCACCATCATATTCATAGCATTCTTTCATTTCATGCTTTTCATTAACATTCTCTTACTTTCGTTCTCATTCTTTCGTAACGTACTTTACATCATTCTTTTACTTTCTTACTTTCTTACTTTCTTTTGTTGTATGTTACGTCATTCTTTTACTTTCATATGGATCGATGAACAATACCCCGAACATTGTGCACGAAGCTGATGCTGGACCTGTGGTAATTAAACCACGAACTTTGTGACCGAAGCTGATCCAGTCACCTAGGGCATACCAAAGGGCCTTGTCAATCTCAATGATTGACCCTGTGTGCATCCTTTGGGGTAGCTAACCCGCATCACAGTTGAGCTAACGGCAACATGGTCGTGCACCTCCTTTTAGTTGCTTGCAAGCCATTTTGTCGTTCATTACGTTTTGCTTTTCATCTTTGTCATCTTTCACTACGTTACTGTTGGACTCAACAAAGTGCATTAAGAATTAATGCAAGAAAGTATGATGCTTGTCATTATCAAACAAACAACCAAATGTGTTTCAACATACAAGTCATACATTAGAAACACATTAACATCATTAACATTCATTATTATCACTAACAATTTTGTAAATCTTCTTTTTCAGATTTGTAGATAAAAGAAATTTTGCTAAGTCATCCACAACGGATGAGTTAAGCCATAGCGGATGAAGTACTCCTTCACTGCGGATGAACAGACATCATAGCGGATGAACAACTTCTAATGCGGATGAACATCATCACAGCGTATGAACAACATGTTCACAGCGGATGACTAAGTCCCACAGCAGATGAATATTGTTCACAGCGGATGACTAAGTTCCACCGTGGATGAAGATTGTTCTCACAGCGGATGAAGAGACTCCTCCATAGCGGATGGCTTATTCCCACAGCGGATGACTTAGACACTTAGGATTATTTCTATGTAATTTTCATTTACATAAGGGTAGATTAGTAATTGTACATAGCTTTTGTGTATAGGCTATAAATAGCACTCTACCCTAATCTTTTGTAAGCTTTTGAACGAAAATCAATCAAACAAGCATATATTCATCTGTTCTTGTTCTTGCATTCAAACACACACAAACACACACATTGTTCACTGAAATCATACACATTAATCATGGGTTTCCGCTCCATGATTATTCTTTGTTGATCACTAAGAGATATTGAATGATCCTTGGGGAAACCAACTAGTTAGAATTGTTATACTCTCATACTCTTGGTTTCATCAGGTGGTATCAGAGCCTTGGCTCCTTATTCTTTAAATTTTCTCAAAAATTTGAACCATAAGTTTGATCTGCAAATTGTTATTGTTTTTGATGAAATCAAAGCTACCATTAGCTTAGATTTGTTATTTCGTGATGATCTGCAAGTTTTCACATCAATTGAAGTTCATTTGAGCAATTAATTTAAAGATTTAAGCAAACTTGTTCTTCAAGTCTTCAAATGCTCATGAACATGTAATTTTGATTTTGTTGTCGTTTGATCGAATTTAAGCTTCTAATAGCTTTAGTTTGTGATAACTAACACATCTGCAAAGTTTCATATCAATTGGATTATCGCAACACTTGAATTTGAAGATTTTTGAAAATTTTGTGTTCTTGAGTGTTCTTGAGGAAAATTCATAAAAATCACGAATCTAATGTTGTTTAACTGAAATTGATAGTGGTTTTAGCTTAGAAACATCAAATCTAAGGTTGGTTTATCATTCATAACATCCAAATCATACATTTTGAACTTTGATTTTCAGATCTGGGTTTTTGGTGTTCTTGGTGTTCTTCATGCATCATTTAAATCTGAGTTTAGATGATGATTGTATGAAATTGATTGTTGTTCAAGCTTAGAATCACTTGTCTACAGCTATTATAACCTTTTATTTCACCCAATTCCATCAAAAATCCAAGAATCAAAAGTTGATTCATTCAAGAACATTATGTTTGACTTTTTCAAAGTCAAACTATTTTGAAATCCAAAAATCAGCCTATTCTATGATTTAATTCGGATTTTGATTCATTTGTTCATCATACAGTCATTCAAAATCATTCAAAAAACATACATACAACAAGTTATGAATTTGAAAGTCAAATTTCATTCGTAATCAACATTTACAAAGAATATACAAATTACACTTGATTTTTGACTAAGTGTTCTAATTACACAGCTGATGAGATAACTCCATAGCTGATGAGATAATTTCACAGGTGCTGAGATAATTCCACAACTGATGAGATCATTCCACAACTGATGAGATAATTCCACAGCTGATGAGATAATTCCACAGCTGATGAGATATATCCACAGCTGATGCACAACATCCACAGCTGACAAACAAAAATTTTTTTAAGTGTTCACAGCTGATGAAGTAACCAACCCACAGCTGATGAACAAACAAACCCACAACTGATGAACAAACCAACCCACAACTGCTGAAAAAAACTTCACAGCTGATGAACAATTAATTCACAGCTGATGTGTTAAGTTCCTTACACTTACACTTTGTTTCAAGGCTGTCAACATACATTCTAATCCATTAATCACATCTTCAATAATCAACCATAACCAAAATTCATTCCAATACGCAGCCTAATCAAGATCACCCATCCATAACTAAACTCATTCCAAACCACAACAGGTCAAAATTAAACACACATAATTTTCTGTTCACAGCAGACAATTTATCTTGTCTATAACAGAAGGCAACAAAAGTCCACAGTTGACTTGTTGCTTCTTTTCATAGCAAACTTGTTTCTGTTGACAGCAAACAACAACCATAAACACACAACAGACAACCCTTTTCTATTTCACAGCGGATGAATTAATACTCATCCGCAGCAGACGATCAACTTGGTCCACAGCGGATGTGTAACACCTTGTCCACAACGGACATTACATGGTTCAAAGCGGACTAGTATCAAACACAATTCAGAGGACATACACAACGGGTGAAACTAAGACAGCGGAGAATAATTTGTCCACACAGGACACTATTTGGTCCACAGCGGACGAGCAACTAGTCCACAGCGGACAACAATGATCTGCTGAAACATCCGATCAAATCGACCACAATAGCTTCAAACCATTCAACTCACTTCAAACTACCATCCTTAATCGACCTTCGAACAACATCGAAGCAACCCCCAAGTCAACTTCTGCCTACCGATACTACAGCATCCCTAAACCACCATTGATCATCAATCATTCATGAAATCATGCTGTTAAGAGTTTATGATTCACACATTGTTTGACCTAAGTCAAAATCGGACTAAAATCAAAATTTGAATCATTTGATGTTTCACATTAAAATCAAACACTAAATTAGTGATATATGATCATGTTCGACTGTGTATGAACTGATTATATGATGAAATTTGGGTATGTGTTCATCGGAATTCATAATCACACCGAATGTTCATGCCTAAATTTAAACAAAAAATAAATTTAGATCTTTGAAAATGTTGAAAGTTAGTTAAAGAATGTTATAACTTTGCAAACATGTTCAAATTGATGAATCAAACATGAAAATTCAGTTGAATTGGCACAACAACCATCATACAACATTAAATGCATTTGTATTGTTAAATGGTCTTGTTTGACTTTTTATAGTCAAACTGAAATTTGCAATTTGATATGATATGAGAGCAAACACATGCGTATGGGATGTTTAACTCAACTTGTTGATGATAAACTAACTCAAATTCATAAACTTTGATTGAAATCAAGTTAAAACAATGAAAATTTTGTTGATTTGAATTTGACAAAACTGTTGACTTTTAAAAGTCAAAAAGACTAAATTGCCAAATTACCAAGATGATACACACACAAATGAATGAATATACCATTCATCATCCCATAACACATACAATGATCATCATTTCATCATTACACTTTATGTCCATACACAAAACTAACACTTAATATATTTTCTGTAGATATGGCTGACTTAGTATTTGTGAGAGATCACAACATATATGCATTCCTTGATCCTGACTCACCAAAGTCAGTGAACTACAGAAATATGATCTAATCCATCAGACAAACTAGGCTTGTACATGCAATGACATTTAGACCAGACATCTATGAAGATCATATTATCTAGTTTTGGACCCAATGCACACTTGGAAGAGATTGATGGTCAGCAAGTAGTCATATCTAATGTGCATAATCAAGAAATCATCATCTCTGAAGAAGTCATTAGAAGAGTATTGCAATTGGGTGAAGAAGATGCTCTAGGCCCAGTTGAGTTTGATGAACACTATGTGTTACATATGTTCATGCAAATTGGGTACACTGGAACAATTGACAGAAAGCAGATCAAGAAGTCATACATGAGTGCATAATTCAGGTTCTTGATGCACACCTATTAGAGGACAATGACAAACAGAAAGACAGAATGGGATGCTACATCCTTAAGAGCTTCATGTGCACTAGCTAGCATCATTGCTAGAAGACCATTCAATTTTGCTGCACAAATTCTAAATGGTCTAGTGTACAACATAACAGAAGTGAGGAATAGATTTCTAATGTTTCCAATGTTTCTACAGATGATCATAGATGATTTATTGCCAAATATCCCAAGAGAAGGAGCTATTTTACAGCCTGCTCATCTAAATGAGTATGTGTTCAATAGGATAAGATCAAATATCTATCAAGGGGATGAGGTGCCTGTGCCTCGTCATATGATTGACATAACATCCTTGTTCCTAAGGAATTTCTTAGAATTCTAGGACAAGATGAACAATTTATGCTGTTTCAACAAGCCAACCAACCAACCCCTATCAACCAAGCAGCTCCAATCATACAACCTCTCCCTGTCATTCAACAACATTCAATCATTCAACTTGAAGGTGTTGGAACATCAACTCATGAGCCTGAAACTGAACAAGCTACCACTGCTTCTGAGATTGGT
Organism: Flaveria linearis; assembly: GCA_024085815.1. Classification (NCBI taxonomy): domain Eukaryota; kingdom Viridiplantae; phylum Streptophyta; class Magnoliopsida; order Asterales; family Asteraceae; genus Flaveria; species Flaveria linearis. The sequence continues at coordinate 35,497,065 of CM044007.1, read as the reverse complement.
GAACAAAGCAGTGAAATGCTCACAGAAGAGGATATTAAGCACTCCAAGGTCTTTCTATTCACTTAGTACAATAAACTCATTGAAAGATCAAATCAAAGAACAAAGAAGCTTAAAGAAAGAATCAAAGAGAAAGACAAGGAAATTGAAAAGCTCAGCTCAGATCACAAAGCTCAAAAGCTTATTGTGAAGGTTTTTGAACAACAATTCATCCAAACAAAGAAGAAATTAGAAGAGAAAGACAATGAACTCCTTATTGCAAGTGCTGAGATTGACTACTGGGGAAATCAGACAATGGCAAAAGATCAAAAGATTGATGAGCTTAAAAGAATATAGAAGCTTAATCTGAAGAGATCAAAAGGCTGAATAGAGTGCTTGAATACACCGACACTCAACTAAATGAAGAAGAAAATTCAACAGATCTTGGTGAAGATATGAGTGGTCATGAGAAGTTGACAAGTGAAGCGGAAACAAGTCCACCTAAAGCTGAACAAACAAGCTTAGCACTGATCATTCCTGAAGAATCATACTCTATGGATCAGTTGTTTAGTGAGGCTAACCCTTTTGAGAATATTCACCACTCACCCATCTTGAGACAACATTTTCATTCTCCTGATCCAATTTCTCAAAGATTTAGTGATATTCCTCATGAGCCCTTATCTGACAGGCAGAAGGAGTTGATCAAACAATTTAGTGAAGCTTTAAAAGATTCATCTAAAGATCAAACATCATCATCATCTGAAACTCCTGTGAGAACTTATGAAAGAAAAAGAAAGAGATCTTATTTACCCTCTATACTCAAAGGTAAACAAACTAAGGGTGAACAAGAAAAACCAGAGTCTCCTACTTTAAAGCTTCTGAAAGTGAAGATTGAGCCTGTTGAGTTAGATGCTCCTTGATCATCATCCAAAGCATCTATACTAGAAGATGGGGAGATAGATCAATCGAATGAACAACAAATTCCTATTATCATCCTTACTGATTCTGATGAGGAAAAAGAAGAAAGGGATGAGCATGACATAATGCAAACCATTCAAGAGCTCTTTACTGATGATCCAGAAACATTAATGGGAATAGAGCTAACCGTAAGAGGATTTCCTTATGATTCATTCATTCATCTTAACCTGTCTGAGGTTAAACACTTGCTTAAAGACTTTCAAGAAGTCATGCAAAATGAACAAGAGCAAACATACAAAAGGTACAAAGAAATCAAAGACAGACAAGAGCTTGAGAAGAACTTACAAAAAGATCCTCAAATAGAGAAGATGACCTACTCCCAGGTGAAAAGTTGGTTGAGTCATACAAGAGTTCCATACAGTCATATACAGGAAGAACAATAACATAAATGAAAGAGATGGCTAAGGAGATATACGAGAACAAGCTGGCAAATGATCTCAAGCCTCAAGTATTCAAACCACATCCTGCATCTTCTCTATCTACATATCATCAAGCTCCTCCTGAACTTCATGAGATAGAAGAACCAAGACAATTCATGCCTCATAGGCTGTGGCCTGAAGGCAATGAGGTTCGGGAGATGATCTCTGAGAAAACAAACTTTGTCAAGCTATATGACAAAATCACTCTCACAGCAGATGCCAATGAAAGAAAGATCGTGGCATGGAAATATGATGAAGTCTGGGATGTTCTGCTCATTAAGAGAGTATCTGGACTCGTTCAATACTTGTCATACATATCCCAACTGGGAACACTGAGGTATGAAGATAGATTGGACCTAATGCAGTTAAGGATGGTCAATCATATAATCAATCCCAGGGGAGCAGACTACTATCATATCCTGAGAGCTTATATGAACAGAAACTACCCTCAAATGAAAGCCGAAGCTAACAGCGAAGACAAACTTCATATAGCCAAGCTGAGAAAAGAACAAGCTTCAACAAGCAAGCAAAAGGATGTCAGGGAAGAATCTACTACTGAGATTGATCCTGATATTCTTGAGAGGGTTGATTACCCTCTTAGGCCATCTGATCTGAGGCTGATCATGAAAAAGATAGATGGCAATCAATACCAGCATCCCATTACCAATTGGTATTAAGATGAGACACATTTTGAAGTGGTGCTGGAAAGGAAGCTTGAAGGAAAAGAGGCAGCTGACATTAGATTATTTGATCATGTTGAAATCAAGCTGCTTCATCCATCATATGTGTCATTCCTGAAAACCAAGACATTCCCAACAATACAAGATGAGCTATGTAAGGGTGATTGCTGCTATTTCATACACATGTTGAGAATTCTAGGAACTGTGTATGTAAATGCTGCACTAAAACACAAACTTGAAACAAATCAGCAACCCTTGACTCACATTGAAGGGATTACAAGAATGAGAATATCTGAGAACAACAACCTGGAGATTTTGAAGGGTAATCATATTGTAACCACACTGGTTAGCAACATTGATGTACAAAGCCTTGATCAATCAACCCTTGAATAGTTGGTGCATCTGAAGATAAACTTCAAGTATGATGATCAAAAGAGTGCAGTTGACTACTTTGTGGAACACATAGTCAATTGCAAAAATGCATACAAGATGACCACACTCAAAGAAAAACTGAACGAAGCTGAAGCTGACCAAGACATTAAGAAAGACATTGATGATACTCTTAAAGCAAAGGAAGAAGCTAAGAAGCAGACAGAAGAAGCCGGACCATCTCACTTCTGAGGTTTCTTATGATCACTGGCAGCACAAACACCCAAATACATATCCCTCATTATAATTTTTTATATTACTTGATCATTCATTCATGAGTATTATATGATATGATATATGCATATGACACTCATACTTGCATACATACATGAGTTTTATAACATACACATAGATATAATCAATCATTCATGTGTTGTTGATACAAACACATGACATTCATACTATCATACATACATTCATGATAACACACAATCATTCACATTACTTGTGATAGGTTATCACTTGTAATCATACAATTAATAAAACATTTCATACAAGTTGTTTTCAAATAAACACAAATAACATACATATAAACAAACAAATTCAAACAAACTAATAGGCAAGATTACATCTGTCTAATATTAGGAACAATCATTTTCAACACAGACAAGTGATTCACTTGAAATCAAAAAATATACACCAGAACAAACGTTTAATGACAACATCATACTTAGGGGGAGTACTGTTGGACTCAACAAAGTGCATTAAGAATTAATGCAAGAAAGTAGGATGCTTGTCATTATCAAACAAATGACCAAATGTGTTTCAACATACAAGTCATACATTAGAAACACATTAACATCATTAACATTCATTATTATCACTAACAATTTTGTAAATTTTCTTTTTCAGATTTGTAGATAAAAGAAAATTTTGCTAAGTCATCCACAGCGGATGAGTTAAGCCGCAGCGGATGAAGTACTCCACAGCGAATGAACAAACATCACAGCGGATGAACAACTTCTAATGCGGATGAACATAATCAGAGCGGATGAACAACATGTTCACAGCGGATGACTAAGTCCCCCAACGGATGAAGATTGTTCACAGCGGATGACTAAGTCCCACAGTGGATGAAGACTGTTCTCACAGCGGACGAAGAGACTCCTCCACAGCGGATGGCTTATTCCCACAGCAGATGGCTTATTCCCACAGTGGATGATTTAGGCAATTAGGATTATTTTTATGTAATTTTCATTTACATAAGGGTATATTAGTAATTGTACATAGCTTTTGTGTATAGGCTATAAATAGCACTCTACCCTAATCCTTTGTAAGCTTTTGAACAAAAATCAATCAAATAAGCATATTATTCATCTGTTCTGGTTCTTGCATTCAAACACACACAAACACACACAAACACACACATTGTTCACTGAAATCATACACATTAATCATGGGTTTCCGTACCATGATTATTGTTTGTTGATCACTGAGAGATATCGAATGATCCTTGGGGAAACCAACTAGTTACAGTTGTTATACTCTCATACTCTTGGTTTCATCAGTTACATTATTCTTTACGTTCTTTCATTCATTTGTCATACTATGTAAAGTAATAACAAAATATTTAACGTATTTTATAACATAAAATAAATACGTATGAATACCATTAAAAGATAACACATTATACATACCATACATCAATCATACCTCCATCACCCTAAAACATCCCATAATCATGCTTTAAATGTGTAATCATAGACCATAAGTCAAATCAGGTCAAACCCTAAAATTCTGGCTTTCCTAAAAGTTCAGAAATAATTCTAAGTGTCTAGGCGCATGGGCACTATTTGGGCATTTCTGCCCTGTTCAGGCATTTTGCTACTATGCGGGCGTCTTGAGTTATACTTAAACTGTTAACACTTAGACGCATGGGCCTTTTGACCGCATGGGCAGTATTTAGGCGCATGGGATTTAGGAAGTTGGGCACACTTAGACGGTTTTTGACCGTTGGGCGCATGGGTAACTGTTTAGGCGCATGGGTAACTGTTTAGGCGCATGGGCAACTAACTTGCTCTAACTCAACATAAATCAGTCCCCAAGCATCATATAATATAATCTAAGCTTAAAGCTAACATTCGAAACATAGTAACATGAACATACCCATAATCAATCCCAAACTTACACCCAAAACATACACATTCATTCACACACATACGGGTAGAAACCCATTTTTTATAAAAACATGCATAGATGTATTTCCAGCCCTAAAGCTTGTTTAAAACAGGTTAAAAAGGGGTTCTAGAAACTCACCTTAGCTACCTTCGTGTATGACTTCTTCAAAACCCGAATGCAATGAGTTCATACTCCTAAAAACCCACCATAACACACACACAAACGTACATACACATACATGAGCATAAACTTGAACTAAAATCAGTCAAGAACACCTAAAAACCATCAAATTTTTACCTTAATTTGACTTCTTCTTGTTCTTTCTTCAGAAATCCAAGCTCTGCTCTTTCTCTCTCTAGAATCCGATTGCAAAAGGTGAAGTGTAGCCCACATGGGTGGCCATACCACCTTTTGTACCCACTTTTATTCTTTTTGTCATTTTAATACTTTTAACCCTTCTAATTGGGTTAAGTTACACCTCCATCATTTTATTCACGTTTATTGCTTCTTTCTCGTCTATATAAATATCAGGGTGCTACAAGTCCACCCCCCTTATATAGGTTTCGTCCCTAAAACCTGTTATTCCTTAAACAGATGAGGGTAATGTTGCCTCATCTCTCCTTTAGTCTCCCACATAGACTCAGATCCCTTCCTGTGCTTCCAATGTACACGCATAAGGGGAACCACGTTATTCCTTAACCTCTTCTCTTTACGATCAATGATTGCCACTAGTTGCTCTATATAGTTGAGCCGTTCATCTGCTTCGATATCTTCCAGTTGTACAACCATATCCTCTTCTGCTAAACACTTCCGCAGATGAGATACATGGAATCTCGGGTGAATTCCACTTAACTCATCGGGTAGTACTAGCCTATAGGCCACCTCTCCTACTCGAGCAATGATTCGGAAGGTCCTATACACCTCCGACTCAACTTGCCCTGCTTTCTAAACCGAATGATACCCTTCCAAGGTGAGACTTTCAACATAACCCTATCACCCACCTGGAACTCAATCGGTCTACGTCTCTTATCAGCATACGACTTCTGTCTATCTTTAGCTGCCTTCATAAAAGGCTTTAATCTTTTCGAGCTTCTTAGTTGTAGCCTCAATTAACTCAATACTTCCCAACTCCTTTTGACCAATATCACCCCAACAAACAGGTGTTCTACAACTTCTACCGTATAGCATCTCAAAAGGGGGCATACCAATGCTGGCATGATAACTATTGTTATATGAGAACTCAGCAAACAGTGAGTGGTCATCCCAACTTCCTCCAAAATCAATCACGCACGCTCGAAGCATGTCCTTAAGTGTCTGGATCGTTCTCTCAGACAGACCGTCCGTCTGAGGATGATAAGCCGTGTTGATGTGTAGCCTCGTCCCCATCACATCGTGGAATTTCTTCTAAAACTTGGATGTAAACCGATTGTCACGATCAGATACAATAGACACTGGTACACCATGAAGAGTTACAATCTCCTTGATGAATAGATCCGCAAGTTTCTTAAAGGAATAAGTCTCTCGGATCGATAGGAAGTGGGCACTCTTTGTCAAACGATCAACTATCACCCATATGGCATCATACCCTCTTGGAGTACGCGGTAACTTCGTAATAAAGTCCATGGTGATATGCTCCCACTTCCACTCGGGTATATCGAAAGGTTGGATTTTCCCGTACGACTTCTGGTATTCTACCTTCACTTGTAAACAAGTAAGACACTTACTCACGTATTCTGCTACGTCGCGCTTCATACCCAGCCACCAGTAATCTTTTTTCATATCATGATACATCTTGGTAGCACCGAGATGAATGGAGTATCGAGTCTTATGAGCCTCATCCATGATCTTTCCACGTAAGTCCCCATAATGAGGAATCCACATCCGTCCGTATCGGGTCCTAACACCAAGGGTGTTTTCACCCAACTCTGTGACTAGACCTCTCATCCTCTCAGATTTAAGTGATCTTCTTTCAAAGCCTCATCTTGAAACTCCTTGACCCGTGCCATCACATCAGAGGTCATAATCAACTGGTAAGCCTTCACCCGAATCAGCTCGGGTCTTTCCTTTCGGCTAAGGGCATCTTCCACCACATTGGCCTTGTCCGGATGGTAATGGATCTCGTAATCATAATCCTTTATAAGCTCCAACCACCGCCTCTGCCTCATATTCAAATCCTTTTGGTCGAAGAAGTACTTCAAGCTTTTGTAGTCTTTAAAGATGGTGCACTTCATCCCGTATAAGTAGTGCCGCCAAATCTTCAAGGCAAAAACCACAGATGGTAACTCTAAATCATGTGTAGGGTAGTTGACTTCATGGATCTTCAGCTGTCGGGATGGGTAGCCTATCACCCTTCCACATTGCATCAAAATGCAACCTAGCCCCGAATAAGATGCATCCGAATACACCACTAAGTTCTCACTCCTTTTGGGTAGTGTCAAGGCAGGAGCTTGCATCAACCTCGTCTTTAACTCCTTAAAAGCACCCTCCTGTTCTCAACCCGACACGAGCTTCACATCCTTGCGAGTCAACGTTGTCAAAGGGGAGGCTATCTTGGAAAAGTCTTGAATAAATCTCCTGTAGTAGCCTGCCAATCCCAAGAAGCTACGAATCTCGGATGGCGTCTTTGGAGACTTCCATTGCATAACTGCCTCCACCCTTTTCGGGTCTACTATAATCCCCTAGGGATTTACCACATGACCCAAGAACTGAACTTCGCGCAACCAGAATGCGCACTTAGAGAACATAGCATACAACTTCTCCTTTCTCAATGTCTCCAACACCTCTCGAATGTGACTGGCATGCTCTTCTTCGCTCCTTGAATAAATCAGGATATCATCAATAAACACAATCACTGATTTATCTAACATCGGCCGATACACTCGATTCATCAAGTCCATAAAAGCAGCTGACACGTTTGTTAAACCGAAAGACATAACTAGAAACTCGTAGCGTCCATAATGCGTGCAAAAAGCTATTTTAGGAATATCTTGCTCCTTCACCTTTAACTGATGGTAGCCAGATCGAAGATCTATCCTCGAGAACCAACTGGCACCTTAGAGCTGATCAAACAAGTCGTCAATCCTTGGTAATGGATACCGATTCTTCACCGTCAACTTGTTCAACTCACGGTAGTCGATGCACATCCTCATACTACCGTCCTTCTTCTTCACGAACAAGACCGGAGCAACCCAAGGAGAGATACTCGGTCTAATGAAACCCTTATCAAGCAACTTGCGTAGTTGCTCCATCAATTCCTTCATCTCAGTCGGAGCCAACCGATACGGTGCCTTAGCTACAGGCTGAGCAACGGGTATCAAGTCAATTTGAAACTCGATTTCACGATCCGGTGGTACACCTGATAAGTCCTCTGGAAACACATCGGGAAAGTCACACACCACCGGACATCAGACAATTGTGGTGTTGATGTGTCCACATCCTTCACGTAGGCCAAATAAGCACTACATCCACGCCTCATGCACTTTCCTGCCACCGCCATCTGAATAACCTTCGGAATCATTGTAACTCGATCACCGTATATCGTCGCTGAACTCCCGTCAGGCGCTATCAGTCTAATCATCATCTTTCAACACACGATGTTCGCTTCATAGGTTGCTAACAAATCCATCCCTAGTACTACATCAAATTCACCTAGGGGCATCACCTGTAACTTTGTAGCAAACCTATGACCTTCTAATTCTATGGCACAGTCCTCTATAACATCAGTAATTCTAGTGGACTTACCAGGCTCACTAATACTTCTACTACTAACGGAAAGATTATCACAGAAAGAAGTAGAAATAAAACTCCAACTAGCACCAGAATCAAATAACACAGAAGCAAGAGTTTGACTTACTAGAAACGTACCTGATATAACATCGGGGTCCGTCCTAGCCTCCTCCCTGGTCATTGTGAATGCCCTGGTGCTTGCCCTTTGCTCCTCAGTTCCGGTCTTATTCCCCGCTCTAGAACTCTCTACCCTCGGCTTTTTACACTCCCTGCTCAGGTGGCCTACTTTACCACAGTTAAAGCACCTCGCTACTCTGCAATCTCTAGAGATGTGGTCGGGCTTCCCGCACTTGAAACAAACATTAAGCCCCAGCCTGAACTCACCCGTATAAGTAGTGCCGCCAAATCCTCACTCCCGAGCCTGTGGCAACCACCCGTCAATCATCCACCCTCGCCTTCTTGTTGGTCGGAGTAAAGCCGCCATGCCCAAACCGTTTCCGGTTCCAGTTCCAGTCATCACCACCCGTCAATCATCCACCCTCGACCGCCATCACCTCCCTCTCATCATACAACCTCCCAGCCAAATCAACTACCGATCTAAACGTACTCGGTCGGGCGGCGATCATGTGCCTACGGATATCCGCCAGCAAGCCCTGGATGTATCTTTTGATCTTCCGTGACAGGCACGTCACCTGATCTGGCACCAGCCGTGCCATCTCGTTGAACTTGGTGGTGTACTGCTGATGTGTCATGGTTCCCGCCTCTAGCTGCAGAAACTCCTTTTCGACCTTGTCCAACTCCTGATAGGGACAGAAATCCTCGATCACCAACTTCTTCAGCTCACTCTACCTCATTCTACCAATCGCCCTGCTACCCTCGGCCTGGACAATGTTGTTCCACCAACATAGAGCCAAGTCCACAAACGAATGAGTAGCAAACTTCACCTTCTGGTCCTCCCGACACTCGCTAATTTCAAGTACAGCCTCCATCTCCCTCACCCATCGGTGAGTAGCAGCAGTAGTGCCATTACTATCAAAGGTAGGAAGCTTGCATCTTTGAAATGCCCCATAGTTACAGCCTCGTGCTACCTTCAGCACAGGCTCTTCTTCCTCCTCTTCCTCATCAGTAGGGATAACCGTCTCGATCTCGGGTTGTTCTCTCCCTCCTAAGGACCTGTTCCTATCCTTCACTCTCCTTCTCTAACAGCTTTAATCACTTCGGTCACCACAGACGACAAGATCGTCTGCATAACCTGATGAACCTCCTCTACCACGGCCTCTTTCACCGAGGCTCGCAAATTAGCACTCTCATCACTATCCTCTGGATGAGGGGTCTCAGGCTCCTCATGGGTCACCTTTTCAACCCTAGGCCTTCCTCTTGTGACCCGTGGTCCAGCACCACGTCCACCACGTACTCTGCCTCATGAAGCCTTAGAAGATCTACCTCCAGCCATCCTCTAACACACTATAAGATTCAAATACTAACATGACCATTCTAGGTAATAGCTCAGTTTATGTTGAGTATAGTAAGTCCCTAATTATAGTGGCTAGTTGTGATTAGCCACTTACTTTTACTCTTCATACCCTAAACATTTTCTATCCTGACTACACCAGTATCTAAATCTACTAAGGGCAATCTGTCACACCCCGGGCCCAGAGAGGCGGGACGTCACGATTAGTAAACAACAACCAAAATGCAGCGGAAACTAAATGGTTTATTACAAGGTGTCACATAATGTTTACATTAAAATATTGGCTTTGCTTCCAATTCAAAAGGTGCTTCAACCTACAATCTATATGTGTCGTGATCAGTCTCTCGGGAAATATTTCTTGATGCTTCAGTAACTAAGGCTTCTAGGCTTAACCTTTGTCTTTAACCTCTACCGTTGTATCTTGCTTCGGATTTGGGTAACTTCTATAGCTCAACTATTCTCCCTAGCTGTACCTGAAGACATGCTCAAAAGAAAATTGTGTCAACATAAAGTTGGTGAGTTCAAGTGGTTAAAGTTTCAAAAATAAAAGGGACTCTTAGAGTCCGCAAGTGAAGGTTTTAGAATCAAGTGTGAAAGTTTTTGAAAATCTCATTTGATGTTTAAAACATCATTTTTAGTATCAGTCATTGTGGGGTATCACAATCAACCCTGCACTTGGTCCCCGGCTGGCCACTTCTAAAGTTATGTTGTACCGGATATTCCCGTAGGAAAGGACCAAGCCTCAGATTAGTGAACCATTCCTGCTATGATGATTCACCATAGTACCTTACTCAAACCTATCACATGCCACAAATGACCCCTCAGGATCTCAGTGGGGTACCTCCCTGTGGCGGGAGCCACCGTGCGTGGGGGATTCCCCAAATAGATCTATTCACGTAAAAACAAGCGGTTCACAAAAGAATTAATGATTATGACTAAAGTATCAGCAGGTATCCAAAAAGTCCCACATACAAGCATTAAGTAAGCACAATCATAGTTCATAAAACAGAAGATCATGCAAAACAGTAAACAGTATCACACATAAGAGTTTCAGTCTAAAAGGAGCATGCTTCATCCCCAAAACAAAAGTAAAAAGGGGGAACATGAGAACTCACCTGGTTTCCTTATATAATTTCAGAGCTTGATAAAGAAAAGTGATGATCACCGACAAAGCAATCCTAACTAGAACATATAAGATTCACGTTTAGAATTAGCACGATGTTATTACATGCGTGCAGTTGAGCTCTTTAGTTAAATTAAGTTGGTGATTAGTATCCTTAATGTATCTTAGCTTCTTGTGTATTTGTTAAGTGTCATGGATTAACTCGTGAACATTAGGTTAATTAATGTATTTAATCAAGAATTGAGTCTTAGCATGGAGAATGTAGAAAAATCAATTTATGTCATGGATTCCAAATCTTTATAAATAACTTGCATTAACAATGTAGGTAATATATAATGTTTCAAACGATGTTTATAATGCTTGCGTTTATATCGTATTTGTTAACTTGACTGACGATAATTTGTATAAAGAGAGTGTTACAATTAATATTCATGTCAATAACAATGAGATGGCCAATTACTAATAATGACAAGATAACGGATCATTATAGAATTATAAGCCCATTTTACATCCCGAAGTATTGTAAGGATTTAACGTGACGTGAGATCAACTTATTTGTTTAATCATTAACATGTTATAACCATTTCCCCAAAATGTAATGTTTCATATATCTTATCTAGGTTGGTTTCTAATAGCTAGCGTTGTTGTTCAAATCTCGGGTCCAAACCATCCATTTAAATCAAACATTTATTACAAGCGACGTTCATTTTTGCTTATAGTTCACATATTTTATAATTTATGCCTTTTATATAATTAGAGCTCAACAATACGTATGCAATTTATAATTCAATTTCAATGCGTTGCGCGTGCGATATTACCTTCCACTCGATTACGTTCACTAACCCACTCGAATTGCTATTGATCTAATCGTGTTCACGTTCCGTTGTCCGCTCGTTGACCAAGTTTGACCAGCTTTGACCGATGTTTTACCTAACCAAAACGTACCAAAATCATATTCAAACACTAATATATTGTTATCTAATTCACAAACACAACCAAAATCTCAACATACGTTACCAAGCACCTCGGTTGTGTCTCTTACCCTTACCATTCACCACGTGCAGCCACTCTCCACCATGGATCGCCACTAACCGACACTGGCATTCTCTTGGTTGGCCGGAATCCTTGCCGAAATTAACCCAACGTGACCAAATCCTAAGGATCTCGTCTAGATACCAACATGCAACCACCAGAACAGCCTTAAGTCACCTCTCCTAACCTTTCCCACCATGGACCACCCTCATCCATGGCCCTCGGCCACCACTAACACGGCCGACAGCCACCACTCACCAACAGCCACCCAAAACAGCTCCATAATGATAACCAATAGCCGATAACTTCTAGATCCAGAATCACCACCATAATCAGCAGCCCCAAATCACAACCACATCAACATCGCTGCTGCCTAACATTCACCACCATAAATCACAGCTAACAATCGCAACAAACAACGGCACAACCATAATCACAGATTACCTCACCATTACTGTTGTTTTACAACCATCGCCCAAACACCAGCCACAACAACGACAGCCAACAATGATAATCAACCTAAAAATACCAACATACAATCGATAATCAACCAAAAAAAGAATACCAACCACATGCAGCCATCGCAACTGCCGTCCCAACCATCACCAAACACCATCGATCAACATCCAGCAGCAACGCCACCATCGCCATCCCCGCAGCGGTCCTGCACCACCATCAACAGCCCCCGAACTGCCACAACCATGACAGCTACCTACCACCATGGACACCTACATCGCGACCCCTATCGATTAACAACACCCTCGATTACCAGGACAAATAACAACTACAGCATCGCCACTGGACTGCTCTCCATATCGCGACCCCACCATCGGTGCAGCCGGGTGTCGCGACCACCACCACAGCCATCACCATCGCGACCCGCGGCCGCGGTCGACCTCCATCTTCGACCACTCCGATATCGACCTGTAACCGCCATATTCTTCCTTCGAATCCCAAGGCTTTGTTGCATTTTTGGAGAAATCAGGGTCGTTCTTGAGTTTAGGGTGTCGGGGTGGAGCCGGGGCTGTCGTTCACTTGCCGGCACTCACCGGAATCGACCACCTCCGGCCGGTGGTTTGGCCGGATCGAAGAAAACAGGGGGAGAAAGGGAGACCGCGACCTGCTCTCTCTCTCTCTCTATTCCTCTCTTTCTGATTTTTGAAACCCTAAAATGTAGAAAGTGTGGTTTATATATGGGTCTTAATGATGGGTTCGTTAATTGTTCGGTGCGCACGCGTTCGGATAGCCTTTTCACGTAACATAGTAAATTTTATTTCCCGTTAGTTTCGGTTGTACAATACGTTATAAATACTCTAAGATTACAAATTTTATTCATATTAGAAACCTACCGAATATTTAAACGAGGTCGTAATTTGGCGCGTATTTAACACGTTTAGCGATTTTACGCGTTTTTATCGAATGAGCGATATTATGATCATTTTAGCATCGAATTGTATGCAATTAAGCATTAGAACGATATTTTATTCGTTAACTTCCCATGTCAGTCACGTTAAAGCTTTATCTGACGAATTCTCGGGTTTTACCAGATCGTAACCCGGTTCGCGTCACGGTCGCGTTTCGGAACGCAGTTATTTCGGACAACGTACCAGTCATCAAATTTAATATGTTATAATAGTAAAAAATGGTTAGATAAATATTTACGGAGTTACGAGACTCGGTCGTCATAACAGACGTCAGTTAAATGCCTGTGAAAACCAGTTTTCGCGTTTCGCTTACGAATTTCTGTTGATTATGCTTGATTGATGAAAAATCTTTCAACAAGCATTATTTATGATATTGTTAGTATTAAAAAGGATTTAAATTGGATGACAAGCCATTATAAGGAATTCTGATGGAATTCAGACGTTAGTACGCGTTAAATTACCGGATTTTACCCGGTATGGGTTCTGAATCCGTTTTCAGTTTGGATCTTTCCCTAGTTGTTTGAAATCACATAAGAATTCTTTGTTTCATGGTTTCTCCTTCAATTAGTTCGTAAACGTACATTTGGGGCTTAAATGGGCCTTGTTTATATGTTTGGGCCCTTAGTGGGCTTATTGGGCCCAAAAGGCTAGTTTCGTTCTGCAAGATTTCCTTGGTAAGCCCAAATCAATCCGGACCTTTATTGGGTCCTATAATACATTAAGCTTTCTAATTGGGCTAGATTTCAGAGGTGTTACATTCTCCCCTCCTTTTAGAAATTTCGCCCTCGAAATTTTGGTATCGTTAATATTTGTTTCCGAGTGTGATACACTCATAGTATGAATCTTGAAGATTTAGAGTTACTTAGCTGAGCATCCCAGGACAAATGTTGATGATTAGGTGTCAAATAATCAGGTTTGATTTGAATTGGGGTAACTATTCGAATGTTAGAATCATGCTTGACAGGATCAGTGAGTCAAACTATGAGCAGGTTTTTGGCTTTACAATCAGACCATTTAACAACCGTACAGAATTAACAAGAAGAGACTCTCCACTGTGGTTCAATACACTAACCTACAAAATAGATCTAGCAAGGAGACGATTCCCAAATTCCCAACGGTGTTACCGTCCTCACTGAGAATCTTAAGAACGATTGAAAAGAAGAGGATATTAGCGTGAATGCCATTAATTAGACAGGATAGTCGTGATACAATAGATTAAAGGTTTCAATCAAGAAGGATTTGGGTTTTACAAACGAGTACAGATGAATATCTAGGCATCGCAAGACCATTTCTATGAAGCTAGACTGAGAAGTTTTCACGATTTCTAAGAATAGAGAGATTAGGTCATGCACAAAGGTCTTCAGCTTTCAAAGCCTACTTTTTAGTTCTCAACTTCCTTCCGAAAAAAATTTCTTCGATCTCTTCCTTCTATGATTTCATCTTAAGGGGTTAAGTCCTTTCTTCCACTACATGCTTCTTCTACTATGCATCCTTTTCCGGAACGGTTCTGTATATCAGAATCTCAGTCTTTGAGTAGATCCGTTCATCTTATCTGACGCATGACAAGAGTTTCCCCGAAATGGGATGTGCTATATATATATATTCACGTGAACTGACGCTGGTAGAATCACAAGTTCAAGAAATGATACGGTGTAGGTAAGAAAAAGGAAAGCCTAACTATAGGCTATCTGCATTCGTCGATGAGGGTAAGCAGATACAAATGCGGTCAGTACTTGTCCTCTCGCATTTGGTAATATGGATGTCTTAGGACAATGCGGATGATGGCCTCCTATTCGCACTTGCCAACGCGGTTGACATTACCGATTGTCGATCAACCTATTGAGCTTGGTCTGGTATTCTGATGTGTACTTGGTAGTGTCGCACCGATAATGTATCCAGGTGCATCCCTTTATTTTACGAAAGTTTCCAGTTCATGCTTAATGTAGCTCTCCGTACATTTTCTCAGCTTCACTCGGGCAACTAGAAAATTGTCTGGTACTGTTGCACCAACCCATATGTGAAACTTTCTTATACGCGCCCAAACGAATTCCGCTTTTCTCCAAGAATAACGATGCCAGTCGTATAGTTACACGAATTAAGTTTTGGTTAATCCTTTTACAACTTTCTCCTAACCCTAAGCATTGACGCATCTCAATGTGGTTTTTTACTTCTTCCTGAAATTTTATAGCTTCAACTATAGCGATTTGTCTCTAATTTCATGCTTAGTAGTAGTGGCAAAATAACAGACATGTCTAATTATGTCCTACAGATCCTATCCATGAGACTCCTAATTACATGAGATGTGTAGGTCCTCCAACACGGGCTTGACCACAACCTTCGTACTTGCCATATCTGATTTCAACTGTTATTTGTGAAATGTCGTTTTCCTTATAAACACGACTGATATCAATTAAGATGTAGGTAGCATCTTGAAATGGATTAAGTAGGTTATCATCTCTAGGAAGACGATATCACTTATCCTTGGTGACTTCATTTAACTCTTAATAGTCCATCCATAACTGGAGCATTCTATTTTCCTTCCGCAGGGAGCATTAAGTTTCCTCAAGACGACATACTAGGTCTTATGAACTGTTTATCTAACAGCTATCGAATCTGCTTCCCTTCCACCAGCTCCTTAATATAAGCTTCAAGTCCAGTACCTCCATTTATATATTTTACTTCTATTCTCCGACTCAATTTCCTTAAGAGCAACCTCAACTGTTGTCTTAAGCTACAGAATTGCTGCAAACGTTCCCACTAATTTCTTCATAATGATTCTTAATTAAGGCCAACCTTCTAGATGACCTCTTCCTCGGTCCATATTCTCCAAGGTAACTGTGCCCTGTAGAGGGTCTATTCGTGAAGCAAGTAGCTCTGTTTAGATTCCAATCCTTTATAATCATATCAATTGTTTCAACGAGATATGGGAGTAAGACTTTTGCTTGAATTCCTGATGGTACAGAGCGTTCTAGGGTAAGGTATTAGAGAATCACTTTAGGAGAGGTTTAAATTTTAAAGAGGAATGACACCAACGCTTATGATCGAGGGTGATTATGCAGACTTTCTTTGTCTACAATCTGCTGCATGTTTATCACTTCGTTGTAGTTGGATCTCAAGTGGTTTAACACATGAGATTTCTTGTAGCTGATCTTCTATGCTTCTTAGTACATCTTTTGGAGCAATACCCTCCTTTAAGTTCAACCATGAGTCTTCCCCATTTATTCTTCATTATTATCGATCGCATCGATTCGAACAAGCTTAGGACGTTATGAAGGTGCTCGCTAGCACAACAAGGTTAACTACCACTCTAATAACTTATCGTATAGTTCGAGATCGTATTCTACTTCAGATCTTCGCGCTCGAATCATGAACTTATCACTCAGGTAGTAGAGATCTCCGAGTAGAGATGACTTACAAGGTTTTAAAGTTTCCCGCATCGGCTATCACGCGTTTCCAAAGATGAAGGTTATGCTAGAGGGCTTAAAGTGAGTAGCACTACTCGTTAAGAGAATAAATCGAGAACAGAGGGTGAGTGGAAAAATCGGGGATCCAAATAAGTTGTAAGTTCATATTTTTGTCTTGAATCTCAAAGGTTAGGTTTTCTCGGCAATTATCTCTAGCACTTGAATCTTTATTTCCGAAGAATCTGGATTTTAGAACGAGGATTCATTTCCTGCGAAATCTGGTGCTCAGAAATTTACCACAACAAGGTCGGTTAAAAGCATGGTTAAGATAACTCAATTTAAGTTTCGAGTGAAGATTGTCATTAGGTGACTAATGGTTGAAGATGATGAAAGATTTCACGAGCGTAGTATTAAGAAAGGTGATTATCAATCACAATCGGAGCTGATATTAAGAATATTCCTTTGAGTTAGGTGATTCCATTACAATGAATAGGTAGAGAGAAGTCATATTCCTCAAAGGCTTTGAGAAAATAATCAGAGGAATTCTAGACTCCAGAAGATCCTATGAAGTATGAACTACTAAGAAAGAAAGAAATGACAAGTCGTATATGTCATTGACCACAAGAGGCGTTTCTCGGAAATTTATTACTCTGGTATGTTCTCCGTTGCACAAGCCTTGTTAGAGAGTCTTCCACTATGTTAAAGAAGTTTTGACGAATTCAATGTTAGGTAGGAAGGAATTTTTAGGCATCGCTCAAAATAGTATGGCAAGGTACGTGCATAACGAGGTGGAGTGCCATACTCAGCACGAGACCAGTTAAGTTTGAGAACATCATTTAATGATCTTCAGAGTCTGATGGTCTCATCATTATAATTCCAATAGGAGAGTAGAATAAAAGAAAAGAGAAGAAAAGAAAGGAATAGTTACTGTAACATCGTCCTTGGTAGCTCTTCAAGTGTCAAATGGTTTTCGCCCAGCATGAAAGTTTTGAACCTGAAATTATTGAATATATTCCAAATATTTGTGTTTATTCTTGTATTTATTGGTTCTTTAAGTGTTTTACATTGATATTAGTTTACAGGACAGGGCCCACCAGAATTCAAGTGTACCTGTAAATTCACCATTACGTGTACACCCGTAATCGTCAATTTACCTTACACTATCATTCTAGTCATTCCCATCATAAGTTACAAGTTTGTGTATTTAGGTCCTGGAGTTAATGATTTTCATTTAGTCATCATCTGCAATTAAGCACACTTAGATTCCAATTATGCTAATCATTCAAGTTAAACCAGAAATTGTTTCAAAGTAAGTTTAAGCAAATCAAGCAATAAATGAGCATTCAGGTACATGCTATCCTAGGGAGCGGAACAAACAAAAGGCATCATGGTTAATACCTTATCACTAAATTCCAACATGTATCATCTTACAAATGAGGCATAATAGCAAGTATCATCATTTCAAACAAGTATCAGTATAACAGTTGTCTCAGGTAACGACACAAGTCGTATCAAGTGTATAGCTAACAGCAGTTGTTTCACATAGTGACAAAAGTCAACTGTGCAATCAGATAAGTATCTCTCCAGGATTTAAGTCCTAATTTATATGCACACCTTTGGTTTCTAATATTCTTAGTACTGGACAATCAGTAGTCCTAAAAGTCAACTCCCAAAAGATTCCATACTTTCATGGTTTACTCGGGTGCACCTATCATAGGCAACACCCTAATATATCAAAGTATCTTATAGGGTAGAGAATTCTTAATAGGATATATGAAATCCTTAAGGTATCAAAGTTTCTTATAGGTAACACCCTAATATATCAAAGTTTCTTATAGGATATATGAAATCCTTAAGTATCCTGGTTAAAGAAGGGTGTTCTTAGGGAAACCTATTCTTGCTACAAACTTTGGATCACTGTATCGTGGAAACAACCTACTAGGCTGGTCCTATTTATGGTTACACCTTAGGAATTGCAAAGCAAACCCGTATTTCTACACCATTGGTTCAGCAAAGCTCAGAAGAGTCTTCTTACTAAGGTGGTCCTATGAGGTTCATATGGTTGTAGTTTAGGTCTCGTGAAGCAGACCTACTTCGCTACAACCTTTGGCTCTGATACCAATCTGTCACACCCCGGGCCCAGAGAAGCGACACGTCACGATTAGTAAACAACAACCAAAATGCAGCGGAAACTAAATGGTTTATTACAAGGTGTCACATAATGTTTACATTAAAATATTGGCTTTGCTTCCAATTCAAAAGGTGCTTCAACCTACAATCTATAGGTGTCGTGATCAATCTCTCGGGAAATATTTCTTGAAGCTTCAGTAACTAAGGCTTCTAGGCTCAACCATTGTCTTTAACCTCTACCCTCGTATCTTGCTTCGGATTTGGGTAACTTCTATAGCTCAACTATTCTCCCTAGCTGTACCTGAAGACATGCTCAAAAGAAAATTGTGTCAACATAAAGTTGGTGAGTTCAAGTGGTTAAAGTTTCAAAAATAAAAGGGACTCTTAGATTCCACAAGTGAAGGTTTTAGAATCAAGTGTGAAAGTTTCTGAAAATCTCATTTGATGTTTAAAACATCATTTTTAGTATCAGTCATTGTGGGGTATCACAATCAACACTGCACTTGGTCCCCGGCTGGCCTCTTCTAAAGTTATGTTGTACCGGATATTCCCGTAGGAAAGGACCAAGCCTCAGATTAGTGAACCATTCCTGCTAGGATGATTCACCATAGTATCTTACTCAAAACCTGTCACATGCCACAAACGACCCCTCAGGATCTCAGTGGGGTACCTCCCTGTGGCGGGAGCCACTGTGCGTGGGGGATTCCCCAAATAGATCTATTCATGTAAAAACAAACGGTTCACAAAAGAATTAATGATTATGACTAAAGTATCAGCAGGTATCCAAAAAGTCCCACATACAAGCATTAAGTAAGCACAATCATAGTTCATAAAACAGAAGATCATGCAAAACAGTAAACAGTATCACACATAATAGTTTCAGTCTTAAAGGAGCATGCTTCATCCCTAAAACAAAAGTAAAAAGGGGGAACGCGAGAACTCACCTGGTTTCCTTATATAATTTCAGAGCTTGATAAAGAAAAGTGATGATCACCGACAAAGCAATCTTAACTAGAACATATAAGATTCACGTTTAGAATTAGCACGATGTTATTACATGCGTGTAGTTGAGCTCTTTAGTTAAATTTAAGTTGGTGATTAGTATCCTTAATGTATCTTAGCTTCTTGTGTATTTGTTAAGTGTCATGGATTAACTCGTGACCATTAGGTTAATTAATGTATTTAATCAAGAATTGGGTCTTAGCATGGAGAATGTAGAATAATCAATTTATGTCATGGATTCCAAATCTTTATAAATAACTTGCATTAACAATGTAGGTAATATATAATGTTTCAAACGATGTTTATAATGCTTGCGTTTATATCGTATTTGTTAACTTCATTGACGATAATTTGTATAAAGAGAGTGTTACAATTAATATTCATGTCAATAACAATGAGATGGCCAATTACTAATAATGACAAGATAACGGATCATTATAGAATTATAAGCCCATTTTACATCCCGAAGTATTGTAAGGATTTAACGTGACGTGAGATCAACTTATTTGTTTAATCAATAACATGTTATAACCATTTCCCCAAAATGTAATGTTTCATATATCTTATCTAGGTTGGTTTCTAATAGCTAGCGTTGTTGTTTAAATCTCGGGTCCAAACCATCCATTTAAATCAAACATTTATAACAAGCGACGTTCATTTTTGCTTATAGTTCACATATTTTATAATTTATGCCTTTTATATAATTAGAGCTCAACAATACGTATGCAATTTATAATTCAATTTCAATGCGTTGCGCGTGCGATATTACCTTTCACTCGATTACGTTCACTAACCCACTCGAATTGCTCCTGATCTAATCGTGTTCACGTTCCGTTGTCCGCTCGTTGACCAAGTTTGACCAGCTTTGACCGATGTTTTACCTAACCAAAACGTACCAAAATCATATTCAAACACTAATATATTGTTATCTAATTCCCAAACACAACCAAAATCTCAACATACGTTACCAAGCACCTCGGTTGTGTCTCTTACCCTTACCATTCACCACATGCAGCCACTCTCCACCATGGATCGCCACTAACCGACACCGGCAGTCTCTTGGTTGGCCGGAATCCTTGCCGAAATTAACCCAACGTGACCAAATCCTAAGGATCTCGTCTAGATACCAACATGCAACCACCAGAACAGCCTTAAGTCACCTCTCCTAACCTTTCCCACCATGGACCACCCTCATCCATGGCCCTCGGCAACTACTGCCGTGGTCGGCAGCCACCACTCACCAACAGCCACCCAAAACAGCTCCATAATGATAACCAATAGCCGATAACTTCTGGATCCAGAATCACCACCATAATCAGCAGCCCCAAATCACAACCACATCAACATCGCTGCTGCCTAACATTCACCACCATAAATCACAGCTAACAATCGCAACAAACAACGGCACAACCATAATCACAGATTACCTCACCATTACTGTTGTTTTACAACCATCGCCCAAACACCAGCCACAACAACGACAGCCAACAATGATAATCAACCCAAAAATACCAACATACAATCGATAATCAACCAAAAAAAGAATACCAACCACATGCAGCCATCGCAACTGCCGTCCCAACCATCACCAAACACCATCGATCAACATCCAGCAGCAACGCCACCATCGCCATCCCCACAGCGGTCCTGCACCACCATCAACAGCCCCCGAACTGCCACAACCACGACAGCTACCAACCACCATCGACACCTACATCGCGACCCCTATCGATTAACAACACCCTCGATTACCAGGACCAATAATAACTGCAACATCGCCACTGGACTACTCTACGTATCGCGACCCCACCATCGGTGCAGCCGGGTGTCACGACCACCGCCACAGCCATCACTATCGCGACCCGCGGCCGCGGTCGACCTCCATCTTCGACCACTCCGATATCGACCTGTAACCGCCATCTTCTTCCTTTGATTCCCGTGGCTTTGTTGCGTTTTAGGAGAAATCAGGGTCGTTCTTGAGTTCAGGGTGTCGGGGGGAGCCGGGGCTGTCGTTCACTTGCCGGCACTCGCCGGAATCGACCACCTCCGGCCGGTGGTTTGGCCGGATCGAATAAAACAGGGGGAGAAAGGGAGACCGCGACCTGCTCTCTCTCTCTTCCTCTCTTTCTGATTTTTGAAACCCTAAAATGTAGAAAGTGTGGTTTATATATGGGTCTTAATGATGGGTTCGTTAATTGTTCGGTTCGCACACGTTCGGATAGCCTTTTCACGTAACATAGTAAATTTTATTTCCCGTTAGTTTCGGTTGTTCAATACGTTATAAATACTCTAAGATTACAAATTTTATTCATATTAGAAACCTACCGAATATTTAAACGAGGTCGTAATTTGGCGCGTATTTAACACGTTTAGCGATTTTACGCGTTTTTATCGAATGAGCGATATTATGATCATTTTAGCATCGAATTGTATGCAGTTAAGCATTAGAATGATATTTTGTTCGTTAACTTCCCATGTCAGTCACATTAAAGCTTTATCTGACGAATTCTCGGGTTTTACCAGATCGTAACCCGGTTCGCGTCACGGTCGCGTTTCGGAACGCAGTTATTCCGGACAACGTACCAGTCATCAAATTTAATATGTTATGATAGTAAACAATGGTTAGATAAATATTTACAGAGTTACGAGACTCGATCGTTATAACATACGTCAGTTAAATGCCGGTGAAAACCGGTTTTCGCGTTTCGCTTACGAATTTCTGTTGATTATGCTTGATTGATGAAAAATCTTTCAACAAGCATTATTTATGATATTGTTAGCATTAACAAGGATTTAAATTGGATGACAAGCCATTATAAGGAATTCTGATGGAATTCAGACGTTAGTACGCGTTAAATTGCCGGATTTTACCCGGTATGGGTTCTGAATCCGTTTTCAGTTTGGATCTTTCCCTAGCTGTTTCAAATCACATAAGAATTCTTTGTTTCGTGGTTTCTCCTTCAATTAGTTCATAAACGTGCATTTGGGCCTTAAATGGGCCTTGTTTATATGTTCGGGCCCTTATTGGGCTTATTGGACCCAAAAGGCTAGTTTCGTTCTGCAAGATTTCCTTGGTAAGCCCAAATCAATCCGGACCTTTATTGGGTCCTATAACACATTAAGCTTTCTAATTGGGCTAGATTTCAGAGGTGTTACACAAACGGATCAAATAACATGCGCACATAATACCGATTAACATTAAAGAAAATACCTGATGGCACGTAGCTACTTGGACTGGCATTCCTTCCCTTTTTCCCATTCTCAGTTTAGGTTTTGAAAATATTTACCAAATTCACTTAAACTTTAGCTCTGATACCAACTTTTAAGGCCTCGTTCTCGGGCACCTCACAGTTAGTCATTCATCGCATATAAAACATACAATTATTTAAAACATCATAGAGGAAATTAATTAAAACATTTTATTATATTTTAATGACAACTTTCGCAAAGTAATACAATACAGTTAACTGTTATAAAATATTATAATTGCATTACATCACAAAAATGTCATTGTTATGCTAATGGATGCCATCCCAGAAAAACCAAGTAGCTGCACTGTGCCATCCTTAGCAACTTTTACCAGCCAACTGGAAAAAACATAAAAGTCAGCGTTGCTGAGTGAGTTCTAGTTTTATAAATAAAATACCTTTCTTTTGTTAAAACCTTTCTTTACTTTCATACGCGATCATGCATCATACGTACTCATAGAGAATATTATTATTAACTTTCATTATCATTCATTTTTCCATCACTATCATATTCATAGCATTCATTCATTTCATGCTTTTCATTAATATTCTCTACTTTCGTTCTCATTCTTTCGTAACGTATTTTACATCATTCTTTTACTTTCTTACATTCTTACTTTCTTTCGTTGTACGTTACGTCATTCTTTTACTTTCATATGATCGATGAACAATACCTCGAACATTGTGCACGAAGCTGATGCTGGACCTGTGGTAATTAAACCATGAACATTGTGCCGAAGTTGATCCAATCACCTAGGGCAAGTCATCTCTCCCATTCATTCAAACAAATTGGTATACCCCGAACATTGTGCATGAATCTGATGCTGGACCTGTGGTAATTAAACCACGAACATTATGCACAAAACTGATCCAGTCACCTAGGGCATACCAAATGGCCTTGTCAATCTCAATGATTGACCCTGTGTGCATCCTTTGGGGTAGCTAACCCCCATCATAGTTGAGCTAACGACAACATGGTCATGCACCTCCTTTTATTTGCTTACAAGCCATTCTTTCGTTCATTACATTTTGCTTTTCATCTTTGTTATCCTTCACTTCATTACGTTATTCTTTATGTTCTTTCATTCATTTGTCATACTACGTCAAGTAATAATATAATATTTAACGTATTTTATAACATAAAATAAATACGTATGAATACCACTAAAAGATAACACATTATACATACCATATGTATTTTATAACATAAAATTGTCTTCTCTGTTATGATTAGCATAGACCTGGACTACATTATGGCATTCTTTGTTGTGCTAAGCACAGACCTGAATGACCAATAATTGATCCAAAAAGATTCCCAATGAGGAACACATCCATCAAGGATGAACAATCAAAAGAATCCTAAAGAGGATCACCTTCAAAGTGAAGTGAAAAAGATTTCTAATGAGGATCAATCAAAAGGATCAAATTGAGCATTTATACTCCAAAGTAACTAGGTCCTAAGTATTGAAAGTGCTTGCTACTACATCTTGAGGAGGATTGATTTTAACATACAATCAGATGTGGGGTACATACATGTCATCTAAATATACCCAAAACATAATAATCACTCACTGTTTCAATCCATCATTATCACCATGCATGAGTTTAAGTGGATCCAAATATCTACAATCAACATTGTATTAGTCTATGTCTATTCTTAAACTATATCAAACTACTCTATGAGGACTTAAGACTAGTATGATCTCATGTTATGTGAATTGATTCATGCAACATTCTGAGAATCACACATATTTAGTTAGATAAAGAATTATCTTTCTAAACAATCATATCATACAAGCAATCAAATTGGACTTTGACGAATTTCCATTCATAGATGTCTAAAATTTTTGATAATGTATAAAGGTTTTATAATTATGCAAAAATTTAGGGGGAGAATTTGAACATGGAAATGACAAAGTCAGCAGAACATGTGCATTTTGTTATAATAGGTTAAAAGTGTAAGGTTTCTAAAATTTGAAATTTTACATAAAGCCAAGTAAAGCTAGCACTCAAACACAGCAGTTTGACACATATACATATGCACTATATTGCTTGTGAGTGATATTTTTATCATCCATATATTGAAGTGTTAAAATTTCAATATTTTAACATACATTTTATAATTATGTTGAAAAATATTTTTTAAGGGCTTTAAACATTCAAAACGTTCAAAAGTTTTCTTAAATGTTTTGAAATTTTTACAACTGTTCGTACAGCGGATGAGTAAAATTTCATCCGCTGTGAACAAATTTTTGTAATTTCATGTGTTGACAGCGCATGAACAAAAATGTTCATCCGCTGTGAACATCATTCGGGATTTAGCTAAGTGTTGACAGTGTATAAACAAGATTGTTCATCCGCTATGAACAAATCACACAAGTTTTACAGCGCATAAACAAAATCTTCACCAAGATCTGCTGAATGTTCTTCTTCATTTAGCTGAGTGTCAGTGTATTCAAGCTCTCTATTCAGCCTTTTGATCTCTTCAGATTGAGCTTCTATCTTCTTTTAAGCTCATCAATCTTTTGATCTTTTGCCATTGTGTGATTTCCCCAGTAGTCAGTCTCAGCACTTGGAATAAGGAGTTCATTGTCTTTCTCCTTTAATTTCTTCTTTGTTTGGCTGAATTGCTGTTCAACAACCTTCACAATAAGCTTTTGAGCTTTGTGATCTGAACTGAGCTTTTCAATTTCCTTGTCTTTCTCTTCGATTCTTTCTTTAAGCTTCTTTGTTCTTTGATTTGATCTTTCAATGAGTTTATTGTACTCAGTGAATAGAAAGACCTTGGAGTGCTCAATATCCTCTTCTGTGAGCATTTCACTGCTTTGTTCACCAATCTCAGAAGCAGTGGTAGCTTGTTCAGTTTCAGGCTCATGAGTTGATGTTCCAACACCTTCATGTTCATCTGATTGTTGTGCTAGTGATGAATCTATATTTCTTAATATAGATGAAAGTGTTTGCTGATCTGATAGGTTTGGGCGGTGTGGTGGTGATGGAAAAGTGTGCTTGTTGAGGATTGAATGATTGAGGGCTAAGTGTTTGTCGGCTTAGTGGTTTTTGTGGTTATATTGGCTGTTGTTGAATCACTGGTTCAGGTAGTATGATCGGATGTTGTTGGATGATAGGTTCAAGTTGAATGATTGGATGTTGTTGAATGACAGGGGCAGATTGTATGATTGGAGCTGGTTGGATGATAGGGGCTGGTTGGTTGGCTTGTTGAAATAGCGTATATGGTTCATCTTGTCCTGGAATTCTAAGAAATTCCACAGGAACAGGGATGTTATGGTCAATCATATGAGGAGGCACAGACACCTCATCCCCTTGATAGATATTTGATCTTATCCTATTGAAAACATACTCATTTAGATGAGCAGGTTGTAAAATGGCTCCTTCTCTTGGGATATTTGGCAATAAATCATCTATGATCATCTGTAGAAATCTTGGAAACATCAGAAATCTGTTCCTCACTTCTGTGATGTTGTACACTAGACCATTTAGAATTTGTGCAGCAAAATTGAATGGTCTTCTAGCAATCATGCTAGCTAGTGCACATGAAGCTCTTAAGGATGTAGCATCCCATCCTATCTTTCTGTTTATCATTGTCTTCTGATAGGTGTGCATCAAGAACCTGAATTATGCACTCATGTGTGACTTCTTGATCTGATTTTTGTCAATTGTTCCAGTGTACCCAATTTGCCTGAACGCATGTAACATATAGTGTTCATCAAACCCAACTGGGCCTAAAGCATCTTCTTCACCTATTTTCAACACTCTTCTAATGACTTCTTCAGAGATGATGATTTCTTGGTTATGCACAGTAGATATGACTACTTGCTGACCATAATATCTCCTAAGTGTGTGTTGGTCCAAAACTAGACAATGTGATCATCATAGATGTCTGGTCTAAATGTCATTGCATGTACAAGCCTTGTTTGTCTGATGGCTTGGATCATATCTCTGTAGTTCACTGACCTTGGTGAGTCAGCATCAAGGAATGCACATATGCTGTGATCTCTCACAAATACTAAGTCAGCCATATCTGCAGAAAAGATATTAAGTGTTAGTATTGTGTATGGACATAAAGTGTAATGATGAAATGATGATCATTGTATGTGTTATGGGATGATGAATGGTATATTCATTCATTTGTGTCTGTATCATCTTTGTCAAATTCAAATCAAGAAATTTTTGATTATTTTAACTTGATTTCAATCAAAGTTTATGAATTTGAGTTAGTTTATCATCAACAAGTTGAGTTAAACATCCCATACTCATGTGATTGATCTCATATCATATCAAATTGCAAATTTCAGTTTGACTATAAAAGTCAGACAAGACCATTTAATGCATATTCAATACAAATTCATTTAATGTTGTATGATTGTTGTTGTGCCAATTCAACTGAATTTTCATGTTTGGTTCATCAATTTGAACATGTTTGCAAAGTTATAACATTCTTTAACTAACTTTCAACATTTTCAAAGATTAAAATTTAATTTTTGTTTAAATTTGGGCATGAACATTTGGTGTGATTATGAATCCCGATAAACACATACCTAAATTTCATCATATAATCGGTTCATACACAGTCGAACATGAACATATATCACTAATTTAGTGTTCGATTTTAATGTAAAACATCAAGTGATTCAAATTTTGATTTTAGTCCGATTTTGACTTAGGTCAAACAATGTGTGAATCATAAACTCTTAAGAGCATGATTTCATGAATGATTTGGAAGCACATAGGAGGTGCATGACCATGTTGTCATTAGCTCAACTATGATGCGGGTTAGCTACCCCAAAGAATGCACACAGGGTCAATCATTGAGATTGACAGGACCTTTGTAGCATACCCTAGGTGACCGGGTCAGCTTCCTGCATATAGTTCGTGGTCTATTTATAGACCATAACCCCAACACCAGTTTTCGCGCACAGAGTTCGGGGTATTGCACATTGGTCCACATAGACAGTGAAAGACAAAGTTAAAAAAGTACGAAGTGAACAAAGATGTACAGTAAAGAAAGAAAGAAAGAAAGCATTACCTTGATGTATAGTTGATGCATGCTCACGTACAAAAGTAAGGAAAGTATTTTATAAAAAGAGTATTTTCATATATATACATTATACAAGGTATTTTAATACTTTTTAAACTAGGACTCACTCAACAACGTTGACTTTTATACATTTTCAGTTGGCAGGTAAATATTACTGAGGATGGCACGCGGGGAAAAGCTACTCGGCGGGGCAAGACTGACATCCATTCAATACTTATAATATTGATGTTTTGTAATGCAATTAAACAATCCTTTTGTAACTCAAACTCCATTGTATTGCTGTTAGTCCAGGAGCACTTGAATCAATCAAACAACAATGAAGATTTGGATCAAAATGATAAAATATGAAGAACTTTTATGAACACTCAAGAACATCAATGAAAAAACCCCATTTGATCCATATTGATTTGCATATGATATTGTTTACATGGAAACCCTCAAATCTATCTCATTCAAGCTCTAAACCCTAATTTTCATACTTTACTATTTTTAGTAAAGGACAATTTACTAATGACATTTACGACCCTAAACTATGACAATTAAAAATTACAATTAAAACCCAAAATTTCTAAAAAAAGATTAAATATATTTTGTCGACACAAAATATATTTATTAACAATAAACATCCTAGACAAATATAACTTCAACATCTTATCTCTATCTTCGTCCCGAACGCGTCGTGTTGACTGTTGCGTTGACTTTGACCGTTGACGTTGACTTTGTTGACTTTGACTGTGTTGATAATACTAGACTATCCTTCAGACCTAACAATATTCCCCCTTAGTGTACTATTATCAACGTCTTTCATCGTGATCAGCACCGATAAGTCAACTGAACTTGATATTCAATTTGGTAAGCTTCAGTCTCAATGTTGAGGTCGAACAATATTCCCCCTAGACTGATGCTTCCCAAATTTTGTTGTTGAAGATCTTTATCTCACAAGTTCCCCCTTTTTCTATGTTCCCCCTTGTCGTGTGCATCCTCTCAGTTATAACGAAGACCGCTATCTTGAATCTCTGAGTGCTTCAGAAGACGTAGGAGGAGGATTCCTAGCTCGGTATCTTCTGTAAATTTGAGGAACAGGTTCTCTGGTCTGGTTCATTGCTCATGTGATGATCGGCCATCTATTGTAGCATAATCTGCAACACAAACACAAACACATTCTACACATGTCTCGTTAGATCATTTCAACAAAACAAATAAACCCGTGTTTATCTGTTTATGAAAACAAGCAAACCCGTGTTCGTTTGTGTGTGCATTTTCCCGTGAAATGTATGAAAATATGAGATGATTTCAATAGCATAATATGGAAGACCTAAAAGAATTTTGTAATGAAAATTTATTATAGTTTTTTTTAATTTTATTTTATGTATATATATATATATATATTTGTATTTTATACTATTATTATTTTTTTAATTACCAAGAACTGAATCGATCATGAGATCACATCCTCAAGATATACTTTAGCACAAAGATGAAATTAATCATCTACAACTAACGAGATCACACTGATAACTGAATCTAATCACCGTCTTTGAATGATTTTGAAATTCTCAAACAGATCAATAACTATTGCTGATATGTTTGCCCACTTAAACTCATGCCCTATCCTTTTCAACAAGCAGCAGATGATTCGTTAAGGTTCGATTAAGCACTTTAGAATGCTAGGACCCCACAATCATTTGGCAAAACCCTCATCCAACCTCAGGATTTATTGAATTTTGTTACGATCTTTATAGAGCAAGGCTTGTGCATTAGTGTGCAAGTGATTATCAACTGAATATTGCATTCTCTTATGAATTCATCGTTTAGATGATTTGACACTACTTAGTGTAAAATGATGAGAGCTTCAGGTCAGTACTATCGTACAGCAGAGGAGATCATCATACTATGCCGTTGAGAGCTCCAGGTCAGTACTATCATACAGCAGAGGAGATCATCACTCCAGGTCAATACTTCTGTATAGCAGAGGAGATTAGAATAAACACAAGACACATAAATACACCAAACATGGATCAAAGATATAGCTTATATGATTTGTATCATGGTGGGTGAAAGATCAATTCTCAATCCAATTTTTTTCGGGACTCAATTTTTGGGCAGGCCAAAATGATTGCCTAAATTCAGACATCCTTAGGCTTATATTTTAATTTAAATCATTATGTTGCCGTCTACTTTATTCTTCAGGCTGAGTCTACCAAGCATATCATTAAAGAAACTGTTTCTTTTTCTATTATTTACAATTAAAATTAAGATGCGAATCAGATAACAGCATCAGTTACTATCATTTCTCATTTTAAAATGCAAGTCATGCAAGGACAAGTATTTCAAGAAGATATACAATCATTTCTCAATCATCGCGAATCAAGTTCCCAGTTCTCTTTTCATTTTATTTAATTTTAATATACTCTCCCCCTAAATTTTTATTTTAGCAAACCTATTTTTGTTGTTTTTTTTTAAAAAAAATATGTTAACATTTTTTATGTTTTTTTTATATTTTTAAAACTGTACAAAAGTAGAAATTTACAAAAGAAGCTCTTCCAAACTACACTGATATATAGATAAGAAATGAATTCTTAAGAAATGGGCAAAGATGGTGAAGTGAGAACTATGATTGTGTAGACAAAAATCCAGATTGTGGATAAAATACCATGACCTTAACCTTTTTGTTCCGCCTCAAATTTAAATTAGGAACAATCTTTGTCAGTAAACCGCATTACTAACAGTCCTCCTGAATTGTTCCTGCACTCATAAACATGTTAGAAAGGGGAACCCAGGTCATCGTAGTCCTGGGAGTTCCTTTTTCATCAATATAAGTAACCTGCTTCGGCACATAATTTGTGGAAAGATAGGGGATTTCTGTATCCTTCCTTTTAATTTGCCAAATTTGTTTCGCTTTGATTAATTTGGATTTGAATGAATTAAATTTGGAAATTATTTTCTGTTTAAGACTGGAAGGAAAAGAATTTGATTTGGAACCATTGGTCATTTTCATCTTGGAATCATGCGAAACTGGCTTCACGTGAAAAGATTTGGATAGAATGTTCATCATCCAACCATTCAAATATGTGTGCTTTTTACCTCTTGAAATAGAAAAGCAACCCGTGTTGTCTTTATCGTCTGGAGCTTTCCTCCGAACCTGAGGGCACTTCTTTAGCACGTGACCTTTTTTTACCACATCTAAAACAAGCCTTGAAAGGCTTTTAGTTCTTTGTAGCCCCGTGGTCATCAGGAAAGGGTGGATCCTCCTTTGAGGTTGTTGCAGCTTGTTGACAACCTTGAATCTTCAACTTTTGAATATCAGGAAAGTGAACCTTTTGAGGCTTTGTCAATGTGGATTTCAAACCGGGCTGTGATTTGAAGTGTGATGCTTGAGGAGATGAAATCTGAGCATTCTCCCAAGAACCCTTTTGTATGACTTGTCACACCCCAACCTTGACGGCGGAATCGTCTAGATGTGAGGGTTAAGATTGTTCACAGCCACATAACGCTATATTTAAATGTAAATATTCGAATTATAAGTTTCAAAAGAAATTACAAACATAAGTCTCAAACATGGAATAAGTTCAAACATAACATAACAAAATGTAATCTTTTTATTTCATTAACTAGGTCCAAGTCCTAGATTATTGCAAGCTTCAAAAGTTCACTTTAAACTTGAGGATTACCTAAAACATGATAAAAATAAAAGATCAACTAAAAATAGTTGGTGAGTTTCCAAGGTTTTCATACATAATATGATAAAGTTACAAGTAGCAATTCATGTCATAGGTCATAAGTTAGTATGGTTATAGAACACATATCGTTACAACCAAACCTCGACTTGATTACAAGTATATAAGATTGGCTAGGTGTATTTGGTTCCCATGATGAACAAGCATACGTCATCAGGAGCCGGCAATACCTCGGCTTTAGCACCAAATAGGCTTGTTAGGCCCAAAGATCTAAGACGTCGCCAGGCTAGCAATAGTTAATGATTGTAAACAAACTATGTATCTCATATAATCACTTACAACACACAAATAACCATGAAAAAAAATAAAGATGAATTGCAAGTGCTTTACAAGTCTCAAACGTTTATAAGTGTATGATGTATAAGTATCATGCTTCACCCCAAAATAGTGTGAAATCATAAAGAAAGGAGCAAGGAAACTCACTTGGTAAATAAGTATAAGGATGATGATTATTAAGAAATATTAATAAACGTTCCGATGCAATACCTCACAAAGTACCTAAGAATGTATATATATATGTTTACAAGATTTAAGTTTACAAGATTTAAGTTCAATAATAAGTTTAACAAATTGACAAGGATTAGGATTTCATGTGGAATTTGGGGCTTTGTTAAATAATTAAATTTAATAAATGGAATCAATTATATTTCTTGAATAAATAGAAAGAAATATACTATATTTTATTTAAAGATGTGAAAGAACACATTTGTAGTAATTTGTAAGTTTTAAATATAAAATTTTTATATTTAATTGAAATAATCATGATTTAAACAATAATATATAGATAATGTTTGAACAATAATAATTTAGTGATTTAAACCATTATTTAAAGTCTATTTTTATAAAAATAATCTAAGTATGACAGTTGCTAAAAATATTTTATATAAAAATATTAAAGTGTTTGAATAAATAATTTCCAGAAAATAAATAGGTGACTTTAAAAATAATTAAAGTTCATAAAAATGATTTTTATACTAATTATAAATTTTCTATAATTTAATTTGTTAAAAAAAGCTTTAAAAAATTAATGAGGGTGCCCGGGTTCAAACCCGGGACCTCATGGTGGTAGGGGCGAGTGTTTAACCAGTGAACCAGGGCCGTGACCTTGGTTTACTTTTGTTTTTAATTCTTTTAACCCAAATTAAGTGGTTTCCCCTAAACCTCAAGAACCCTAGTATGATTTTGATCCAAATCGAACCCCCAACAACAATGATTACTAAAATAAACATGGGGCATTTGATCCCCATGTAACATCGAGCAGATTGGTGGTTTTAATTACACAGATTGAATTGTAGATCAGCAAGAGCTGATGAAGAACAGGCCGCGACCAATGTGTGTTCGTTTGATGAGCAAATGTTGATGGTAATCAAATTAACTTCGTGCAAGGCTTCAAAGGATGCTCACGACTCAAAGACCTCTACCAATTTCAGTTTAGGTTGGTCGGAAAGTGGGTTTTGTTAAAGTTGCAGGTCGCGATGAAGATGGTGCTTGAATTCATTGTTTGTGTTTGATTTAGGTGCAATTGGAATTGATGATATCTTTAGACTAGTTAAACATTCGATTATGGGTCATTTAATTTGATTATTATTAAGTTTTAATGGTCGAACGGCTCGGTGATTATGGATTGCCGGTTACTTGATCGGTTGTGTTTGTAATCGGCGTTTAAGTGCGTTTAAAGTTCATAACAGGTTTCGAATCATGATAACGAAGCGATTGGGATGATTTGGGTAACAAAACGGTGATGATTATTGTGTCTTGGGACCTCATCGGCGCCGCACCAGGCTTGGCCGGCCGGCGGTCGGAAAAACGGGGAGAGAGAAAGGGTGGGGGGTTAGGTTTTGGAAGTTTACACAATTGGCCCCTGTGGTTTTAAGGTTTACAGTTTAAATCCAAAATTAAACTTTTACCATTAAAGCAAATTACAGTTTAGCCCCTGAGGTTTAAATCTTAATTATTTTATGTAAAACTTATTAATTACATGTTTTAAAGTAATAAAACTTATATTTTCTTTATTTACTTCAAGACTTACACTTATTAATAACATTGTCATTATTGTTATTATTATTACCATTATTATTATTATTATTATTATTATTATTATTACTATTATTTTTATTTTTATTATTAGTATTATTATTGTTATTATTGTTATATAAATAAATTAACTTATTAACTTCTAATTCAACTAAACAAACATAACAAGCCCTTAAAGTTTCATACATGGCATAAAAGGTCCTTACAAGAATCTAACGAGGTTAACTTATATTTAACAAAAAATACGAGGTTACATGACTGGTGACTTGGCACACTTTGAGGTAGATTTGTGACATAATTGATGGATAGCAGATGAAGATGGTGAGTGCTTCTGCTGAGTTTTAGAGGAACTGCTCATTTGTTTAGCAGTTGCGATGAGATCCGGATAGGTCTTGATTCAGCTTTTGGAAGCTTTTGAGACTCGACAATTTCAGGAGATATCTTGATCTGTGAGGAACCAACACGCTCCTCTGTGTTTTATTCATCATCTGAGCTTATCCAATCTCGTATACACAGATCTTTCTCCAACGGATTTTGATTGACACCTCCTTTTGTGTCGGCTTTGGTTATAGAATTTTGATTGCCTGACGATTCGACAACTGTTTCTTCTTTGAGAAAGCTGACAAAAAACAAACGAAGGAATGTACCTATTTTGAATTTGTTGAAGAAGATTGGAGAAGCAACTAATATTGGTTTTGGAACACCAGAGGTGGAATCATTATTAATCTTCTTATCAGATCCCTGCCTGCGGAATCCCAAACCTACAGGACAATCCTGCACATCTCTAATCTCTTGAAGATTAACGCTGCTTAAACCTGCATTTAAACTATTAGTGTCTGCAGCTTCAATCAAATCATTAGATGGATGAGGTTGATGCATAGGAGAGTAACAATGGGTGCTAGGAAGAGGATAGACGTATGGATTTTCACCACAACCCACTCCCGTTTTAATCCTAGCTCCCCTTTGTTTACACAGTAGCTCTTCCTGTTTCATTCCGGATATGGTCCATCTATCAAGCTTTGTTTTAAGCTTGCTTGTCTCAAATTCAGCCCAGGTGACTCTTTCTTTTAAAAGATTAATTTCAACATTTCTTTCAAGAAGAGTTCATTTTAAATAATCATTTTCTTTTAAAGCATCATTCAATTTTATGAAATACTTGGCTTCATTCTTTTTAAGTTCCATGTTTATGGTGGTTAATTCCTTTTGATTATCTAAAAGTAACCTATTAGCTTTATACATACCACATAAACAAATTTTACAAGTAGAAGAACACATATCTTGAACTGTCTCGTATGAAAGATCCAGGATGACTTTTTCAGCAGCAAGAGCCTTCTCGCAGTTGCAAACTCTGGTATTTTGCTTCCATTCCTTTCCTTCTCAGCATCATAAACTTCATCATTCAACTTAGCTCCACCTTTACTCATTGATGTGTGCTTAAGCTCCTCTTGTACCTCTTCAGTTCAAGGTTTCGGTAAACCATCTGAATTGGTGTCAGAATCTGATCTCTCTTCTAGTTTCTCTTTGGAGTTTGAAGTGATCGTTGGAGTTGGATATGTCGTTTCATAGTACTCACAACGTTTGGTATCCAACTCAATTTGTTTCAGTTTGTTGACCACCTCCATCAGTTTGTAATCCTGAAAACCTCAATCTCGTTTAATCGACTTGCCGTGTGAGCTCCATTCTGATGGAAGGGAATCAAGCAATCACAGAACTTGTTCATGATTTCCCAATTGGGCATCAAACTTCTTCAGATTGCTTGCCACCAACAGAAAACGATCAATAAAATAGGACATCCTTTCATTCTTTAAAGAATTAAAATTATCAAAACGGCATTGTGCAAATGTGAGATTATCATATTCAAAGGATTTAAACAGTTCTGCAAAAGCCATTTTTTATTATTATTTTTAATGTGTTCAAAATTTTGAACAATTAAACGCCTAAAAATTTTTTTTTCCAAAAATTGTAAAATAATTCTACCCCGGGAAATATATATTTTTGGGAAATTATTTTACAATTGACCAAATGCACACGGGAACTCATCTACTCTTTTTTTATTCCAACATCATGGATCTTGATCTTTGGATCTGGAACACCACTGCAGTATCGGGATTTTAGATATGGATTTATCTTCATCGTTTCAACTCTCACATTCCATGTTAGCCTCTGTTTTCATATCAAATACTTCACCAAATCAAAAACCCACATTGATCTACTATAATTTCTGTATACTAACAGCAAGAAACACAAGCTTTAACTACCGGATTCAACGAAAAACACACAAACCCAAGAAAAATTCACTTCGTCCGCTGTTCTTGATGAGGACACGTATGTCACTGCTATTAAGAAGATTATTCAACGGGACTTCTTCGCTGACATCCCTAAGCTCAAAGATCTACTCAGGTATGGCATGGCCTACGTTCGGTGAAGGGGTGTAGGAATACGGGTGCTTGGTGCGGTTGCGGGTAGGCTGCCGAAAGGTTGGGGTCGAGTTGTTAGGGTACAGGAGGTAGGGGGATGGGTCGGGTGGTTCTGTGTTTGTAGATTGAGAGATTAGGATTATCGGTGATGGTGGAAGGAGGCTGTGGTTGTGTGACCGGAGGAAGGTGAAGGTGCGTAGAGGGTCGCGAGTCGCGAGATTTGTGGTGCGGTGGGTAGGTGGCCAATGGTGGTGGATTTGTGATGGTAAAGCTCAATGATTGCGGGTTGTTATTGGTTGTCGTCACAGCAGTGGTGGTTCTGCGGTTGCGGTGGTCGATGGGTGGGATGCCTGTAGTGGATGTGGCGCCGGGGTGGAGCTCCGGCTGGCGGATTGTGGTTTGGGAGATTTGGGTTTGGAAATAGGGTTTGTGTTCTGTTGGTTGTGGTTGTTGGTGCAGGGACCGATGTTTTTAATTTCTCATAAATTTTAATTTATTTATTTTTATCTGCGAAATTATTAAATTCGCTGGAAGATATGTAATTTCATTGGAATTCTAGAGCGAAACTATAGTTTCGCTAGAACTGATGAACTTTCATTCAAGTGATGTATAGTTTCGGGAGATGTAGATTTGAAGGTTCTTCAAGGCTGCCAAGAACACCAAGAAAACGAAGAACACACACACAACTGTGTGTGAGAGAAACGACTTTAAATTCAAATTTCTTTTCCAATTTCTTGTATAAAACGATTTGTAGATGTAAAATTTGATGTCAAATGTTGTAATACAATTCTGAATTGGTTTAGATCTGATTAAAATTAGGATGCATGATGAAAAAAAGAACTCAGATCTACTTTCTCTCTATAAAACCTCTTTCTCTCTCTAAAACTTCAAAGTATTTTCAAATCAGCAACTCAAAACAATGAAGATTTGGATCAAAAATGATAAAATATGAAGAACTTTTATGAACAATCCTTTTGTAACTAAAACTCCATTGTATTGCTGTTAGTCCAGGAGCACTTGAATTAATCAAACAAAAATGAAGATTTGGATCAAAATGATAAAATATGAAGAACTTTTATGAACACTCAAGAACATCAATGAAAAAACCCCATTTGATCCATATTGATTTGCATATGATATTGTTTACATGGAAACCCTCTCAATCTAGCTCATTCAAGCTCTAAACCCTAATTTTCATACTTTACTATTTATAGTAAATGACAATTTACTAATAACATTTATGACCCTAAACTATGATAATTAAAAATTACAATTAAAACCCAAAATGTCTAAAAACAAGATTAAATATATTTTGTCGACACAAAATATATTTATTAACAATAAACATCCTAGACAAATATATCTTCAACGTCTTGTCTCTAATCTTCGTCCCGAACGTGTCGTGTTGACTGATGCGTTGACTTTGACCATTGATGTTGACTTTGTTGACTTTGACTGTGTTGATAATATTAAACTATCCTTCAGACCCAACAATTGATTAACAACAGTATTTATTAATAATCATGAATGGCTATTGTTACAGTAATTCCACTGCTTATTTTATGAAATGTATATTATTATGTATCTATGTTGCGATGAATGACCAACTGTGAGGTGCCCGGGAACGGGGCCTTACAATATATATATACATACATATATATATATATATACATATAGATATAAATTTATATATATATGTGTGTGTGTGTGTGTCTATATATATATATGTGTATATATATGTATATATATGTATATGTATATATGTGTGTGTGTGTATATATATATATATGTATATATATATATATATATATATATATATATATGTATATATATATATATATATATATATGTATATATATATATATACATACGTATATATACATATACGTATATATATACATATGTATACATATATATATATATGTATATATACGTATATATATACGTATATATATATATACATACATATATATACATATACGTATATATATATACATACGTATACATATATATACGTATATATATATACGTATATATACGTATGTATATATATACGTATATATATACACACACACACACACACGTATGTATATATATACGTGTGTGTGTATATATATATACACATACACACACGTGTGTATATATATATATACGTGTATATATATATACACACACACAGACGTATATATATATATATGTATATACTACTAAGAAACCCGCGCGATGCGGCGGCGGCAACAATTAACATCACGATACTCCTTTTCCATTAGTTTATCAATCGTTCGATGATACATTATATAGTCTTCAGTTAGGTTTTTTCGTAGCATTGATTTGCTATCTATATATTAAAACCGAATTTTAATAGCTTACGGCTTAACGCATTGACCAATTATAACTCAAACAAAGTCCCAATCGTCTTGTTTCATGCAAATAGATTAAAAATTGTCGGTACACCAATCAAATATTTTTTAAACAAATCATCTGTCTATAATCGAATGCACTTTGATGCAATTTTTATTGAAATGCTAATTTGCTATAAAAAAGTTAAACATCTAACATACCAATTGACTGGGGTCCATGCAACATATATCCTCTAACCTGGTTACAAAACACATTCATTGTTCAAATGTATTCTACTCTAACGCAGCACGAAGTCGGCTATCCTGTGTAATCAAAAAACATAATCAATAGTGTGGATCATCAATCTCAGTTACCATGATTCTGCATGACCAGGAACATCAACCTCTGCCATAACATTGATACCTGTCATTAAAAACTCGATATAGTCAATAAATCAGAACAATATTACCATAACTAAGCACCATATATAAATTATTACACTCAAGCTTGCTTATTTAAATGACTGTACTTTTACAATCCTTATTTTACCAAAAATATCTAACAAGTTTCATGATTTTAATATTTGAAACCCCATGTAATGATCATATATGCAGAATAAGTGAGATAATGTCCCTGAATATCTTAGCATTAATAAGTAAAACTTTTAACTGGGAAAGAGGAAGCATAATACATGTTGAGTGGCATAAATGTTATGTAACCTAGCGATCAGTAATGAGTAAGCCTGTATATGAGTACATAGGAACCATTTTAACATAAGAAACTAAAAAAAACTATTCACAAATGGATTGTAGGAACTTAAGAGATGTAAATGATAAAAGAGTACCTCCTATTTTCGCAAAGCTTTACCACATCATCAGGGAAACATGAAACAACAGAGAAACTTTTAGTAATGCAGAAACAAAAGTTATATGTTAATGCAAGTGTTAAGAAGTCATAAGAATTGGCAAAGATTATATTCTATACTTTAGATAGCATTTTTTAATAATAAACCAAGAATATAAAGATCCCATGATAATCATACATGATAGGCATAGAGTCTTACTTAACTATTTCAGAAGCATCTTCCACAGTATACCGTTCCCACTTTGCACATCAAACTGATATTCTTCTAAAAAAAGCTCAACTACATGAATCTACATGCATCTGAGAGCAGAATTCAAGAACAGATTCATAAATCTAAAAGGGTTTTAAAGCAGAAAGGTTGCAGAACCTTGAAAGTTCTTTGGAGAGGCTCATCAACTGCACAGAATGTCCCAACAAGTCAAAATCAGTAAGTGTGAAGTCAAAGAAGAAGATGAGGGGAAATCTTGTGAACAAACCTTGGTCCATTAAGGCCATGAACTGGTCGATTGCTTCTTGGGAAGCAAGACCCATTTGGATTAGGAGGGGTTTAGTGATAATAATCCAAAAACAAGAAAGAATCAGATGGTTTTGTGAAGAAAAGATTAAAAATTTACTTGAAAGATTGAGGTTTTGAGATCGTCAATTTTATAAGAGATCTTAATATCTTATTAACACGGTATTAATTATGGTTTCTAGAGATTGGCTGCACTTGATGTAGAGTTACCTGTGATGAATCAACAACTGATGCTAGAGCAGTCAAGGCCCCTTCTTGTACCATTTGTTTACCATTCTACAAAAAAACAAACAAAACATCATAATTCAATTTAAACAAATTTAAAGTCTTATTCTACTCACAATGCATAGCAACACCCATGATTCCACCCCCAGTGCTTTACCTGTAACAATACAAGCAGTTTGCTCACTATACCATCCAAGTAAGGTGTTAAGATATCAGGGGTGCAGTTTTCACTAAAATTTAGCACTGCTGAAGCAGCATGTGCCTGCAAAACAAAATTATAAATATATTAGAAAGTGAGAAGTGGGGATAAATGATTCCTTTTGCAATTAATTATGTCAGCACAACACCATCTCAGTTTGCAAAAAAGCAATACATGCTACAAATTCTAAGATGTATAAATCAAAAGCTAGAAATTCAAGGTAATACAAATAATAACAGTCAAACAACAAACAGAAGTGCATGCAAGATGTAAGATGTCATCAAAGATAATATAAATAATAACAACCAATTGCTCATCAATAATAATGGTAAATTTACAACTGTCATGCTGAAACTAGTAACAAACCACTTTAGAAGTTGCATAAATGCTCAATTGCTCATTGATAAGAGTGGTAAATTTAACCATATTCTTGTGAATGGTTCATATTGGGTCGCGCTAAGTGGGTCAAAACAAAAAAGATAGGTAAATAGGGAAGGGGTCAAACGGGTAGAAAGTTGTCTGATATCTCTTTTTAGTGCATTTTTCATTACTTTTTTGAAGATCGACAATAAATGTTTGCAATTCGACCCAACCTAACATGACCCAACATTTTTCAACAAGTACCATAAACTTCAAGCTTATTTTCAAGTCATCGGCCCTAGCAGGGTAATGAAGAACCTAGTTTTCTTGATTGAAAACGTTTAGCTCCAAATAAATCGGTTGTGGAAGTCATCGGCTGCAATTATAAAGGCTTATCTATTAAAAATAGCTACCTATAACATAATTGTTGTAACATGAATTTGGCAATAATATTTATGTGTAGGACCCAAATAGTTGGCCTAACGACGTGCTTAAATAACAAACATCAAAGAAACACACATTTAGCTCAAATAGCAAACTATTTGGTAAAACAGATCAAACTAAATAACCCTACCCTCGATGATACCTTTAGACAACACACATATAACTTCAAGCTTATTTTCAACCTGCAATAGGGCTGCAATAGGGTCCGAAGTAAAGTACATTTAGATCCAAAGACGAACAATTTGATGAAGAATATGAATATTGAAAAAAAAAAGAAACTCGATGATAAATAGCCAATATCAATGACCCATATCAAGCTAATAAAGTGTGTGTAATTCTATATTCTCATCATTCTATATCAAACACATATCGGTAATACGAACATGTGGAACTAATTCATTTGTTATCTAAAGCTTAACAGAACCAAAGCTTTGTAAATCACTATACCTCTAGTGATCTCCCAAAGCTTAACAGAACCAGCATTATCCTATTAAAAGAAACACTTTACGCCATTAGTTTTGTAAATCATATTCTTCCAGACAATAGGAGACAATGTGCTTTTAAAAAACTATTAAAAACTATAAGAAAAGGTGAAAAATAAATCACCTTGGTCAGGACATGCCTTTTATTGTTCAATATTTCATGTTGCACTATCACTGGAATTCCATCAATACTATTAAAAGAAACCTTCAGAATGCCACCTGTGCACAGAAGAATCTGTTGTTGCAACCCATATACCATCATCATGTCATGCTAACTACAAAGCAATAAACCGCTGCTGCCCAAGATCCCACAATCTACCAAAGCAAAATGTTGGAGTGCTAGCAAGTGCCCCAACTGAAGCAATATGAACAACATAAGAGTGCACGCACCGCTGCTGCCCAAGATCCCACAATGTACCAAAAATATATATATATCATACTCATTATAAAAAGCAAGAAAAAAACCATGAAACAAGTTTTCTTGTTGTTAGGACCGTGTAAGTACGGAGTACTAACTGATTCTTCGTTGTACCGAATCAAATAGTGCGGAATCCTATTTGATTGGCGATCCAATCAGTGAGAACGAATTCAAGATCAATCCTAACGATTAGAAAACGTTATGAATTGACTCGGAATGATCTGAAACGCTCTATGAAGTTGGAATGGTCGAACAGCACGTTCTGGGGCGATTAGGGTTTCTAGTATTCGAAGTGTCACGTTTTTCCACGAATTAAGTGGTATTTATAGGTTACAGATCTCATTCGTGCGACTGAGTCTTGCGACTGACTCAGTCGTGCGAT
Organism: Flaveria linearis; assembly: GCA_024085815.1. Classification (NCBI taxonomy): domain Eukaryota; kingdom Viridiplantae; phylum Streptophyta; class Magnoliopsida; order Asterales; family Asteraceae; genus Flaveria; species Flaveria linearis. The sequence continues at coordinate 35,454,433 of CM044007.1, read as the reverse complement.
TGAGTAATACGACTGATTCCTTCGTACGCTTAAGTCAGACTGATGACTCAACCGTCCGATTGACTCAGCCTCTTAGTTCAACCGTGCGATTGGACCATTCGCATGGTCCAGTCGGGCGACTGAAAGAGATGTTTAGTCAAACACATTCATGAACCTTTAATGATTCAGAACTGTGTCTCACAACTGTAAACCTATATAACATGGTCATATTAAGCGTGTAACTACTAATAAAATAAGTAGATATAACATTATATAATCAACAACCATATAAAGAAGAGATTCTCATTAGATTGATTTAACATTACATATGTGTAACAAGATAGAAGTTTATTACATTTCAGCTCACTAGACTAGAACTGGGGACATGTGTACCAACAAACTCCCCCTTGGACCTAGTTCTATCTAGACTTTTACTTCTTTCTTGAACTCTTCATATCGTTTCACCCTTTCCTCTCTTGAGATCCCAGAATGAATATTTAATGCGAAGCAGATACGTATAACATGTTGGAATTGCAGTGCTTGCACAATATCCTGTGTATCAAAGAACAGTGGCCACTTGAATAAGATATAGACATCAGACTCAGACAAGTTGGTTAGCCACATCAGATCAAACACTCTTATCGTCTCGACCGTTCCTTCTTTCTCCAAAACTATGACGGCTTCACCAGTTCGCCAGTCATAATACCACCATTTGAAATGGGGTGCAAAATCCTGAGGCATCTCCCTCAATGGAATACGCGACATCGTGCGCGGAGGGTGCCATCTCAAGACCACTTTTGGTCTTCCTGAGGTGGGGTCAACCTCAGTCCTATGAAATAACCTTCTTGGCTGTTGAGGTTTAAAGTTGACCCACCTAGTATGGTACTCTTTCTTTAGTGCCTGCTCAAACCATCCTGATATCTTTCCTGGAACAGCATATAGGAGGTTCAAGTTGGCTAGACGATTAAGCTCAAACCCTGGAAGAGTTTTCAAATCATGAGGAAATCTGAAATATTCGATTCCCTTCTCTCTCTTTACCGCATATACTTTGAGATCATCAAAGTATGCCCAGCTGATTATCTTTCCTGACACCTTCTGATGCTTTTTGATCTTGTAAAGCTTGGTGTAGGCATTTGACTTTGGAGGCCCACGCTGTTTCTTCATTTCCTCAAGGCAGGCAATCCATTCCTCCTTCTTGGTTGCACGATCAGCTTCATCTGCCTGAGGAATTTCTTCTGCAGCTGCCTTAGCTGCTGTCATCTCTTCCACTTTATCAAATATATTGCTGTCAAAAGTTTCCCCCACATCTGGAAGCACTTCGCCTTCAGCGTTAGTGTATTGGGGATAATGATCAGCCGTTACGTCCTCAATCTCCACCTCGTCGACATCTTGAAGTTCTTCATCGCTGACTACATCGACTGCGGGAGCATCTTTAACCAACTCATCCGGATTCAGACTGAACAGTTCTGCAATCTGTTCATCTGTCAAGTCGTGAATGATCTCCCCTTCTTCAGCTGAGTAATCCACAGACCGTTGCACTATCCCTTGAAGATCAAGAATCATAGTCAACTTGGTTTCAATCTGACGAAGGGGCATAACATCATGCTCATCGAATTGTGTGGTTGATCCTGTTACAAAATCAAATATATTGCAAGTAAGTATACATTGATCACATAACCAAAGATGATTTATATCCACAAAACTTTATATATACCAGACTAGAATACATAATTTCAAGTACAAAGTTTCAGTAAAATAAATAAACGTCTAGTCTTGAACTTTGCCTTGTATCTCCGGTGGATCTTCAGTTGGAGTAGATGAAGAGGGGCCTTTATCATGTCGGCGTTTAGTACGCCTTTCTCCTGCAACATTACCACTTTCATCTCCGGTGGTTTCCCCCTTTTCACCTTCATCATCTTCTTTCTTATCATCATCATCATTACTTTCTTCACCACCATCATCATCGTCATCATCCTCATCATCTTCATCATCGTCTTCCTCATCCTCACTATCATCATCATTATCATCACCATCACCTTCTCCAATCTTGAGGGGCTCACCTTGAGTGCCTTTTAACTTAAGCAACAGAGTTTTGTGAGCCGCCTCCAGCTTTCCAAACTTAGCATCTGTCTCTGCCTCATGTTGAAGTAACCCAGTGATCTGATCTGTCTGTGAGGTGATCACCTGGGCTTGAGAAGAAATCTTCTCGCGTAGCTGATGAATCTCAGCAGTTTGAGAGGAACTTAACTCTCTCAGCTGCTGTAACTGAGCCGTTTTCTCCGCATCAGACGCCATCAGCTTAACCACCATGCTGTTTAGGGCAGCAAGCTGCTCTACAACAGAAACTGGTGGGATGAATGAGCTGGATGGGAACGGTGAGGGGCCTGTGTGTTGAGTGGAGGTGGTGGTGGTGGCTGTAGTGAATATAGGAGAGGGAATGAATGATGTGGTAGGCTGTACAGTGGTGGAAGTGGTGTGTATGGGAGAGGGAGTGAATGAGGTGGTTGTGGTTTGGGGTGTTTGGGATATGGTGGATTGAGAGGTATGAGTGGTTTGGGTGGTTTGGGTAGGTGTTGTGGAAGTGGTAGTTGCAGGGGAGGTAGAAACAAGAGTGATCCTCCTGCTTTTGGCTTTCATCCCATGAGGACGAGCCATGTGTTTCCTCCGAGCCCCTCTTGACCCGGAGGCTCCCCCTTGGCTGCTGGGAGAGACTGGGTTATATGATGGGTCAGCAACAGAGCTCCCAGTCTCTCCTGGGCGACCATCAACCGCCCGCAGACCTTCCTCGGTTGCCACTACCCGACTACCCACTGTCCGGGTTAGTGGAGCCTCGTCTGAGTCCTCCTCCTCCTGCATGAAGTCAGGGTGGATTGGTGCTGTCTCAGGTCTTTCTTGACCATCTCCACCCTGACCAGATCCTTGGTCATCATCATCGGAGTCATCGGAGGGTAGAGCCACATGCTCTACATCAGAGTCACTATCATTGTGACGCCACTTTCTTCTAGCTGGTGCCACATAGTCTTCACGGGCCAGATGACCAAACAAACGTCTTACCGGGGGCTTGACCTGCTTTCCCCGGTAAACCTTCATTCTGCCTAAGGTGGTATCATCCATCACCTCAAGCATAACCGCATCCTCTTTCTGCTTTGGTAACGTAGGGAGCTTCTGGTCAAAAATCATTTGTAAGAAGCGGGGATACATGCAGAAGCCTTCTCTTCCCTTAACTTCTATGTTCTCCACTAAGTAAGTGAAGATCATTCTGGAGAAGCTGAAAGGGTGGTTCAGCATCAAAGCAACGTAAGCATTCTGCATTTGCTCTGAGAGCTCGTCGAAGCCTCCTTTTCGTGAGGCAATACACCTGAGCAAGACGTGGGCTAGGTATTTGAACTGGGGGCAGAGATTGCTCTTGTTGAGCATCCCTGAGTTTATGTCCCCAGTATACTTAGCCCTCAGGAAACACCCTCTGACTGCCATCGGATGTAAACGAACAGGACAGTCACCATCATCTCCTAGTTCTAGGACTGTCCTTAAGTCCTCCTCTGTTATCTCTATAGCTTGCCCAAGGACGGTGCTTCTAATAGTATAGGGCTCCCTGGATCTGTCGACCACAGCATGTTCCCAGAACGACTGCTGCATCGACCTATATGGTGTACACTGTGCTGAGATAGCTCTGTATATCCTTGATCTTCTCAGAAATGTGATAATGCCAGAAAAGTCAGCGGCATTCCTAGAGGTCAAGTCCAAATGAGCACAAATGTTGTGCTTCGTGCTCATAACCCATCGACTCGCCATCTGTAACACAATGTAAGCTTACATTAGTACACGTAGAAGAGAGTAAACAAAATCAATGAGTTTCCCACTTTGGTTAGTCGGGCGACTGAGCATCCGAATGAACATAGCCGTGCGACTGAGTGGAACGAATGAGTCTTGAAAGGTTAATTTATTCATACGGGCGACTAAGTCAAGCAAATGAGCATAGTCGTGCGTTTGATTCATTCGTTCATCTCAGTCGGGCGACTGAGACTAATCGTCTACTCAGTCGGGCGATTGGAGTTCATCAGCGTGTCCAGTCGCATACCCGACAGTTTGTCCATTCAAATTCGTGTTTTGAGCTATACTTGAAGTTAAACGTCGAAATTTTGCTCATTACACTCGGAAACCACCGATAAATCATGTTCTAACTTCTATTTGAACGTTTAAGCTAGTTTGGACAGCCTATTTGTTCATTATACATTCGGTTACTGTTTGGTCTAATTTTGAGAGATTTTGGTCACCATTTATCAGTGTTATTGATGAAACACTTTGAGTAGTACCTGTATAATAACCAATGAGTGTTAGAACACGTAAACAAAAGCAGATATGAATCAAAGAAAATTTCGACAGCGGTTCCTTAGGTCGGGCGAATAGAGGGGGCGATTTGGGAGAGTGAACGACTGATGATGATTTGGTCTGTTTTTATACTAGGGCAAAATTCAGTCGGGCGACTGAGTCTAGTCGCCTTGGTTAATCGGCCGATTGAGTTTAGTCGTCTTGAATATCGGACGACTGAGTCTCAGTCGTGTCATCTACCCAATCGTTCATCTCCATTCGGCCGATTGAAGTTCATCCAAACGATAATATCAGTCGGTCACCTCCAATCGTTCGATGTGTTTCATTCGCATACCTCATTCGCACGTTTGACCTAGTCGGGCACATTTAACCGGCCGATTGGGTTCAGTCGCATGGTCGAATCTTATGATTGTATTCAATCGTACACCCCATTCGGCCGACTGGGTCATATCAGATTCAGTCGAACGATTGGTCTATCCTAGTCCCAAATTTTAAAGTATGAACCAACACTTAATTTAATTACCAATTTATAAAACATTATGTGCACTTGATCATCTCAGACATGATCCTTTTAACCACCCGATCACCTCAGACGTGATCCATTTATCCACCTGATCACCTCAGTCGTGATCCATTTATCCACCTGATCACCTCAGTCGTGATCCTTTTAACCACCTGATCACCTCAGTCGTGATCCTTTTAACCTTTCAGAAACAAGTTGTTTAAAAAGACATTAAGCATATTCAGTGATGTTTAACAGATAGCAACATACACAGTCCAACACGACACATTATACTAGGACTAAACAAAAACTTAACCTATGAATAGAAAGACATATTTTTGTGATTTTGATAGGGCAGGCTTGTATAGCTTATTAGCATTAACATTTTATCCGGAATGGACTCTCGTGGAATCAGACAGGCATATACACCATTACTTGGAACATTAAGTGCTTATTACACTTTGCATGATATGATTGTACAGTTTTTCACTTATGGAAGACTTCTAAGGTCTAACTGGGAATCATGTTTGAACTAATATGAAATTCTTATTGATTTTGAACATCAGGCAATGCAGCCACGACGATTGTCAGTATGTTTGTCCACTTAAATCCATACACAGACTTTTGACACACATCAGCGATTAATTAGATGAATTAGGTCAAACCGTATTTGTGTATTCCACAGGTATATGGTAATCAATCGTCCTCAGGAGATTTTTGAGCGGTCTTGGACTTAGAAGAATTGGTTCTAAAAATTATCAAAGAGCTGCCAAGCCTCAGGTCAGTGCCATCGCACAGCAGAGAGGCGCAAACAACAATGAATTCTTAGAACAAATAGGTTATGCTTAGCCTCAGGTCAGTGCCATCGCACAGCAGAGAGGCACAATACCTATTTATCTTCTTAGAGCAGCATATTTGCATATACATTATTTTAATGACATTTGTCATCTTTTGCTCTGTTTTGCAGGTCTTTGCTCACATTTTTGGCATTAGCTTGCTCCTCACCCCTTATTGGACATTGATTGATTGTGCAGACCAGGGATACCATGGGAACACACAACTGGTTGAATAAATTTAGTTTAAGCCTGTTCACTGATGATGCCTAATGGTCTATTGTGTTGAATCTACTGACACATCGTATTGTGTACTTACACAACCCTAGATCTACTTTCTCCAAGTAATTACAATACCAGTCAAAGCTTCTATCATATTCCCATTTTGTTAGACTTAGACTTCTCTGACTTATGATTTTTTATGTTTAGAACCGAAAAACCAATTTAATATTCCAAGTAACTCGGTGCCTGTGAGCTATCACTTTCCAGTTTTATCGAGTCGCATTTCCAGTCTATTTGTCTATGCCTTTTCAGCTTAACTTATCTTCCCCCTTTCCCCTTTTTTTTTTTTTTTTTTTTTTAAGTAAATGAATACTGAAATAAATCTCCCCCTAAAATTCTAAAACAAAAAATCTTTTTGTGTTTTTGGATTTTATATGACATGGAAATTAAAAAATAAAATAAAATTGAAAGAAAGAAAGAAATAAAATAAAGACACAAGTCGGACTATGAATCTGCTTCTTCAGCAATCACATCACTTTTCTTTTTAACGCCGTTGACCTCTAGCAGATATAAAAATCTTGGTTTATCAAACGGTTTGGTGTAGAGGTCAGCGCGCTGAAAATCCGTGTTAATTTTAATCACATCAATCAATTGTTTTTCATAGCAATCGCGTATGAAATGATATTTAATCCCAATGTGTTTTGTTTTTGGGTGTTGAACAGGATTTTTAGTGACAGCTATGGCAGCAGAATTATCAACATAAATAGGAGTGTTAGAAAATTTCAAACCGTAGTCGCGCATTTGCTGTTGAATCCAGATGATTTGAGAGCAGCAACTTGCAGCAGCAACGTATTCAGCTTCACAGGTTGATAAGGCAACCGAGGTCTGCTTCTTGCATTGCCACGTGACTAACCGTCTTCCAAAGAACTGACACCCTGCTGACGTTGATTTGAAATTCATCTTGCAGCCACCATAATCTGAATCACTGTACGCAGTAAGCTCGAAGTCATCGTCATGAGGATACCACAAACCCAGTGTTGGAGTACCCTTCAGATAACGGAAAATCCTTTTTACTCCAATCAGATGATTCACTTTTGGCTTCGCTTGATATCTAGAACATAGACATGTTACATACATGATATCTGGACGCGAGGCAGTGAGATACATGAGAGATCCAATCATCCCACGATACATAGTGGCATCCAACAAATCCCCATTCTCATCAGGAGCCACATCATGATTTGTGGCGAGAGGGGTACCGGCAGCAGACGCATTTTCCATGTCAAATCGACTGAGAATATCGCCGACATATTTGGACTGATGTAAGAAAATACCGGTAGGTGTTTGATCCACCTGTAATCCCAGGAAGAACTTCATCTCTCCCATTGCACTCATTTCAAACTCTGCTTTCATCACAGATTCGAAATCTTTGCATAACACTTCATTTCTAGATCCAAAGATGATATCATCCACATAGATCTGCACCAGAAGCAAGTCACCATCTTTTTCTTTGATGAACAATGTACAGTCAATCACACCCCTGCGAAAACCGTTCTTTAGCAGATGGGTAGAGAGCTTTTCATACCAAGCTCTAGGAGCCTGATGTAGCCCATACAGAGCCTTGTCCAACTTGTAGACTCTGTCCCGATGATAAGGATCTTCGAATCCTTCGGGTTGACTGACATATACTTCTTCACGGATTTCCCCATGCAAGAATGCACTCTTAACATCCAGTTGATAAACTTTGATTTTCATGTAAGAGGCGTAGGCTAGAAAGATACGTATAGCTTCCATTCTAGCTACAGGAGCAAAGACTTCATTGTAGTCGATTCCTTCGACTTGTCTGAAACCTTGAACAACCAAGCGTGCCTTGTTTCTGATCACAACACCTTGGTCATCCTTCTTGCATTTTAGTACCCATTTGGTACCAATCACCTTAACTCCTTTCGGCCTGTCAACTAGTGTCCAGACTCCAAGTTTCTTGAACTGGAGTAGCTCTTCTTGCATAGCATTGACCCAGGCCTCATCTTTCAGGGCGTCACAGACATATTTAGGCTCGATTTGTGAAACAAAACATGAGAAAGCCCCGTCATTGACATAACCCTTTTCCATGACTGCAGCATAATCAGCAGAGTACAGCTGATTTCTTGTTTGCACACCGGATTGAATGTCCCCAATGATAGACGAGGGGGGATGATTCACACTGATCCTAGTCACTGGTGTGGTAGGAACCACAACCTCAGAATCCAGATTGGTGACAGCTGGTTCAGCATCCGGATTTCCTGCAGCTGGTATAGCAGCTGATGATTCACTGTGTCGTTTAGCTGTTTGCTCAGTGTTAGAAGCAGGAGCTTCTTCATCATCTGATGAATCATCACTCTCATCATGAGTAGGAGTCGAAGAGCTTGAGGCACCAGCAGTAGGTGTGATGTTGCTTGAATCCAGATTTGGTGAGTTAAGAACATCATACATCATCTGGGTAGCAGCATCATCCTCTGAATCAAGCTGTGGAAGATTGAAGGATTTGAAAAAGCCATCATAATCAAAGAATGATGATGGACCTTTTCCAGCAGGAGGTGTGGTGAATCTCTGAACATCCACATTGCACCACACCTCTACCTGACCCGTCGAATTATTGTAAACTCGCTTGTCTGGGATGCTGTATCCTAAGAATATTCCCTGATCTGCTTTTTCGCTGAACTTACCATCCTGAGTCTTCTTCAGTAATGTACATGGAGCTCCAAATGGTTCCAGATACTCCAAATTTGGCTTTCTTTTCTGAAGTAGCTCGTAGCAAGTCTTACCATGCCTTTTGACTACTAACACACGATTAAGTGTGTAGCAGGCATTTGCAACTGCCTCATTCCAGAACTGAACTGGGAGCTTTGAATCAGCTAACATGGTTCGCGCAGTCTCAATTAAGCTCCGATTCTTTCGTTCTGCAACTCCATTCATCTGTGGCGTGTATGCTGAGGTGAACTGGTGAACAATACCCTTCTCCTTGCAGAAAGCATCCATCCACTGATTCTTGAACTCTGTGCCATTGTCAGAACGAATTCTCCTTACCTTCAGTTTATAGAGTGACTCCAAAGTCGTGACGAGCATCTTGAATGATTCAAACGTTTCTGATTTAGCTTTCAGAAACATCACCCAGGTGAATCTTGAGTAGTCATCAGTGACTACAAAGCAGTACCAGTCTCCTGCTATACTCTTCGTGCTAACAGGACCAAATAGATCCATGTGTAGCAGCTCCAAGGGCATCTCAATTGTGTTGACGTGCTTGGTCTTGTGAGATTTCCTGGTCTGCTTTCCCTTCTTGCAAGAGACACAAAAATCAGGAAGTTGGAAGTTCTTGACTGTAACTCCCTCAACAAGGTTGTTGTGAATCAGATGATTCATCTTCCTTTGATTTATGTGTCCCATCCTTCTATGCCATGAGATGGAGTCCTTCTCTGTAGCTTTTGAGAGGAAACATTGTGCTGTAGATTCAGAGGTAGAAGCATTAGACATATCCAAGACATATAGATCATTGTACCTGGATGCAGACATCAAAACCTGCTTCTCTGGAATCTCCATCTCCTTTTTAGTATGTAACATTTTCGGTTGTCAAACATAACTTTGAATCCCTTGTCACATATCTGAGACACTGAAAGTAAATTGTTTTCCAGTTGTTGAACAAAATTTACTTTATCAAACTTTACCTTCTCATTACCTACTTCGCCCTGAGCGGTAATGTATCCTCCTTTATTTCCAGCAAATGAAACGTGTCCCCCTTTAATTTGTTTGACATTAAAAAGAAGAGACTTGTTTCCTGTCATGTGCCTGGAAGCTCCGCTATCCACAATCCATGTATTTGTTGAAGCACTGTAGCGGACAACCTGCACATAATTGAAAACAATCAGTTAAGGAGGGGGACCCAAGCCCTGACTGGCTTGGGTTTCCCAGAGGAATCAACCATCATGAATTCAACCCACTGTCCTTTATCAGTAGGTGGAATCTCAACTTTCAGATTGTCCTGGCTGTCAGACACACCAGATGTCTTTGCTTTCCATAGACCATCCCTGTGAAAGGATTGTTTATGATAAACTTTAGACTGATTAACAGTTTGAGTATATGGTTTAGATTCAGAAACAGTTTTTCTGGCCGGTGTCACAGACCTGTCGGGGACTTGTCTGTGTTGCCTTTCACGTGGTGGGGACGAAAACGACTTAGAAGGTGTTTTATGCCTAATGGGTGTTTTCGATCTCACCGGGGTCTTAGATCGCTGTTTAGAATCTACTTTGACTTTGTCGGTTAACTCAACTTTAATTCTTGGTGTCTGATAGCGTGGACAATTGGTTGAAATATGACCTCGCTGACCACAAGTATAGCAGGATCTCCATTCATCAGGACTAGGAGATCTCTTGTGGGGCGGTGAGTAAACCTCAGGAATGGGTCTTTTGGTCTCAATCTTTGAATATGTTCCCTCTTTAACAAATTTAACTTGTTTAACATTTTGATTAATTTGTCATTGAGGTTGAGCATTATCCCTTTTAACTGGTTTAGCTTGAGTGGATTTAGAAATCTTGGTTTGTGTAATATTTGACTTTGATTCCAAACCAAGAGTTGTTTGTACATTAGTTTCCACCTGTTTCTCAACATTGACAGTTCTTAATGCTGAGAGTTTCTGATTATCATCCGAAGAAGCAGACTGAACTGCAGTGTCCGGATCACTCACCAAAGGAGTTGTCACCACATGATCCTTAATTTGATTATTGTTAATTGGACGTTGTTTTGTGTTCAAAAGGATTTCATGTGGTGGTGGAACTACCTTGTAACCCAATCCCTCCCCATTGTTGCGTTCTTTAACCAAGTTTTTCAAAATGTGCGAAGAACTCGCGAGACTATGTAGTTTTTGTTGCAATGATTCATTTTCTACCTGTAAGACTGCTTTTTCCTTTTTAGTTTCTTCAATGGTCTTTAAGTAGAATTTAATGTCATTTTCTTGGTTAAATACAACAACTTCAGTTTCCTTTAGTTGTTTCTGCAACGCATCTAACTTCTCCTTATAACTGCTCTCATTTTGTTTTAATATACGATTAGCTTCTGAGCACAGTTTTAAGTCATTTACTAAGTTATCATTGTGATCTAATAACCTAGCAAACTTTAGATCAATGCTTTCTCTAAATTTCTCACATTCGACACAAACATGTTCATTAAATAGTTCATCTTTGGATTTTACCTGTGTGGATGTCGATGTTCCAGCCATGAAAGCATTCTGAGGCGTAGCTTGAGCTTCAGATTCTGAATTCAACTCATTCTTTACGATTTCATCAACAGCATTAAACGTTTCTTCCAATTCAGCAGTATCGACTTCAACTGAGCTTTCGCCTTCACTCGCCGAGTCTTCGTTCAAGTCTTCCACGGATGCTATGTTAGCTTCATCAGACACGAATCTAAAGGACCAGTCTTGTCCTTCATCTCCTTGTGCTACCATAGCTTTAGAATCACTTCCCGTGGATGCTGGTTTCTTGTCTCTATCTTGCCGGTTAAACGAAGAAAAAGGATTTCCATTTCCAGTCTTCTTAGGCTTTGAACACTCCCTTTTAAAATGTCCCTTTTCTCCACAATTGAAGCACGTGACTTTAGACTTGTCAAAACCAAAGGTTGTATCTTTAGTAGCCACGAGATTCTGCCCTGTTTTCTTCACAAATTTCTTTGCTCTTCGGACAGCGCTTGCAAGAGCCCACATGATGTCCATTCTTTCCAGCTCATTCTCATCTACTTGTTCATAGTCTTCATCGGCAAGGTGGCAATTACCGATCTTCCCCGCCACCAAACCATCATACGAGTGCACAACAGCAGCCAATAGATCCATGTGCTCTTTAGCAACCTCCACTGTTACCTTTCCCAAATTTTCTGTTGTCAACTTTGCAGACTGAGTAACAATAGGACTTTGACTAACACAAGATGCACCAAGAGACTCATTTGCAGATGATGAGCCTTGGTCAGAAGTTTGAGATGCATTGGACACAAAGGCTGTTTGTAGGGGAGCACCTGAAGACTTTGCAGCAGGGATGGAAGTAGAAGCAACATTGTAGAGTGAGGGGTCTTGAGCATAAGAACCCTTCTTAGCCTTGTATTTTTGTCGCACTTCCTCCTCTTTCAGTTTTAGAATAAAGTCATTGATATCCAGGGTTTCTAAAACTGAGTTGTATCGCAGAGTAGAAATGAATGAATCCCACTTTGCAGGTAGACCATCTGCCAAGCTTAAAACCTTGTCTTCCATTGACGTCTTAACTCCATGAGTGTTAAGTTCACTCATCAGATGGTAGAAACGATCGATTATCTCATCTAAGCTTTCATTCCCAATTGCCGAGAAGTTATCAAACTCCTTCTTCAAAGCTTTGCCTTTCAGTGCCTTTAAGTTAGAATTTCCTTCATACCTCTTTTCAAGGACTTCCATCAGTTTTTTACTTTGTTTGTGCTCTGAGTACTGATGAAAAATAGGCTTGGGAATGGACTGAGTCAAGATAGCATAAGCCTTCTTCTCAGCATTGTAGGCAACCTTTTGTGTGTCGGAGAGTCCACTCAAAGTCAAAGGAACACCATCAGCCCCTACTGGTATTTTATAACCCACCTCAATAGAGTTCCATAAGTTAGTATCTACACCATTAAGATAGATTTCAAAACGTTGTCTCCATTGTGGAAAGTCCTCTATTGTCAATAGTTTAGGTGGTTTGTTATGGTTCCCTATCTCATTTTCCAGTAACAACAAATTCTGAATTCGTGAATCCTTTCCAGCTGACATGGCATAATTTTCTGAGTCCATCTTTGAAGTAATTTAACTTGAGAATTAAACTGCTGTGCGAATGGGCTATATGCGATTGGACTCAAACGTACGATTGAACCAGACGACTGAGAGATTTAGAAGACTGAACAGACCGAACGACTCAGATGTACGACTGGAGTAGGCGATTGACTCAATCAGGCGATTGACACTGCGATTGACTCAACCGGGCGAATGGACTGGCGAATGACTCAAACGTGCGAAAGAACTGGGCGAATGAGTTCAGTCGTACGATTGAGATAATCGTGCGACTGGGTTGGCTGAAAACGCGATTTTTGAACACTTTTGACCTAGAACGCAATTCTTTGCACCCTAGACGGCTGAAACTCGAAAAACATTTAATTTTCAGAACATGCAAGCGTAAAGACTCGATTTTTAGCCAAAAGAATGAAACTTTTTGTGTAAAAATGTAGACTTTTTCACAAAAACGATTGAATCAACGAAGAATCAAGAGCCAAAGCTCTGATACCACTTGTTAGGACCGTGTAAGTACGGAGTACTAACTGATTCTTCGTTGTACCGAATCAAATAGTGCGGAATCCTATTTGATTGGCGATCCAATCAGTGAGAACGAATTCAAGATCAATCCTAACGATTAGAAAACGTTATGAATTGACTCGGAATGATCTGAAACGCTCTATGAAGTTGGAATGGTCGAACAGCACGTTCTGGGGCGATTAGGGTTTCTAGTATTCGAAGTGTCACGTTTTTCCACGAAGTAAGTGGTATTTATAGGTTACAGATCTCATTCGTGCGACTGAGTCTTGCGACTGACTCAGTCGTGCGATTGAGTAATACGACTGATTCCTTCGTACGCTTAAGTCAGACTGATGACTCAACCGTCCGATTGACTCAGCCTCTTAGTTCAACCGTGCGATTGGACCATTCGCATGGTCCAGTCGGGCGACTGAAAGAGATGTTTAGTCAAACACATTCATGAACCTTTAATGATTCAGAACTGTGTCTCACAACTGTAAACCTATATAACATGGTCATATTAAGCGTGTAACTACTAATAAAATAAGTAGATATAACATTATATAATCAACAACCATATAAAGAAGAGATTCTCATTAGATTGATTTAACATTACATATGTGTAACAAGATAGAAGTTTATTACATTTCAGCTCACTAGACTAGAACTGGGGACATGTGTACCAACACTTGTCTTGCTTATTATAGTCCCCTATTAGTAGATAATATGCCACGACAATCATAACTATCACACATGTTACCATATTGCTGGTCCTGCCTCACCTTGAATAACCATATTGCTGGTCCACCAAGGTATAAACCTGTTGGCGCGTATGAGCTAGGTTCATGGAAGTCATTCATGACTGTTATTTCTCTAACTTGAGTTAAAGTATTAACCAAAAGTTATTATTATCTATTGATTGTTTGAAGATTTTATATTGTTTTCAGCTTTAAACATAGCTAATTTCAGCTCAATATTGAAAAAAACCAATAGCTCCAAAAACAACAATGTCACAAAGGTTATGAAACAATCTAATCTAACAGTTAAATAGATCAAAAGGTAGTAAAGATTGCTACAAACCATAATCGTGCCCATCTTTACACATACAGAAAAAAATCATAAAGAACCCAATTCCACCAAATTGGGTAATAGCCTCCTTTCCATTTAAAGTTTAATGGATTATACAACACCATTATTTTACAAAAATCAATACCTGCACAGTTTCCATTTGAAGCAATTTAGCCAATGATTCATTAAATATAAAACCAACGACATTACACCTAAATGCAAAAGAGATATTACCAAATTTGAGGCATGAGCAAACTAAAAACATGACCAAACTAAAAACATGACCAAACCAGACAATACACACCAAAACATGAACAAAAACAAAGAATTACAAATCATAAACAGTTAGCAGCTACTAAAGAATTTAAACTTCAAGATTTTCAAACTAATAAGCATAAAAAATAAACAAATGAACTTAATAAACAAACTTTTTTCCACCCAACAAAAGATCAACAACAACCTCAACAAATTAACCACAACCAATTCAAGATTCACATAACCCAGATCAAATCTATTCAAGATCCACACAACCCACAAACACCCAGATGAAAAAAACAAAATCCCAACACACAAATCGCAAATCAGCACCTAGATCTAAAATCACATATCAAAATCAACAAACCTAGATAGAGTAATTTGAAACAATCGAAGTTTAATCTAGCTAAAACAAAATCAAAGAAACGTACCCCTTGGATTCTAGGGCAAAAGAAGAAGAAGAACAAAGATCTCAACGTTATGATCGACGGTGGTCATGATCAAAGCGACGACCGCCGGTAGACGCGGCGGCGTCGGTGGTTTGCATTACATCGACGGAGACGACGGTGGCGGAGGTGGTTTGCATTACATCTGAGTGAGGTGCGTTGGGGGTAGGGTTTTTGAGAGCCGGATTTGAGAGCAGAGAGCGTCGGGGGTAGGGTTTTTGAGAGCCGGATCTGAGTGAAGTGCTTTTAAATTTTGAATCCACCTTTTCTAGTTGCTTTTGAGTATGCTTTAGATATGGTACATTAACCTTTAAGAGTTGTACAACTCTTAATTTTAAGAGATTTTGGTCAAATGACCATTTTATCCTTCTCATTTGCTTATATATATAGTATAGATATAGATATATATATATTTACGTATATATATACGTATATATATACGTATATATACGTATACGTGTGTATATATATATATATACGTATATATATACGTATATATCTATACTAGCTTTAGTAAACCCGTGTATTACACGGGTTGAATAAATAAAATAATAAAACAATAATATAAACTTTCTACAAAAAATTTAAACTTTTTTCAAAAAAATAAACATTTTGTTTTAAAACAAACCCTATAAAAATGTCATTTTTAAAAATGTTTCTATTTTAAATCTCAAATTTGATTATTTTTGTTTTTAAAAAATTACTTTTTAAAATACAAATGTTAAAATATTTCGTATTTTTAAAAAAGTTTTATGCTTTAGAAAAGTTTATTATTTTATAAAAAACTATTATTTAATAGATTTCTTTCTTAATTTATTAAATCTAAAAAGGTGTTAAAGAATATTATTAGTAATTAAGATAATTGTTTAATAGGAGAGAGAGGCGAGAAAATTTGGGTGAAAATAATTGTGGTCCTGTCACGTGTCATCCCAAGATACTATTTTATTACAGTAGGTAGATACATGTGTGTATATATATATATATATATATATATATATATATATATATATATATACGTATATGTACACGTATATGTGTATATATATATACGTATATATACGTATATATATACGTATATATCTATATACGTATATATACGTATATATACACGTATATATATACGTATATATACGTATATATACGTACATATACGTACGTATATATACGTATATATACACGTATATATACGTATATATATACGTATATATACACGTATATATATACGTATATATACGTATATATACGTATATATATGTACGTATATATACGTGTATATACACGTATATATACGTGTATATATACGTATATATATATACGTATATATACGTATATATATACGTATATATATATACATATATATATACGTATATATATATACGTATATATATATATATATATATACGTATATATATACTATATATATACCTATATGTATATTGACGTACATATATATATATATATATATATATATATATATATATATATATATACGTGTATATATATATACGTATATATACGTATATATATACGTATATATATATACTTATATATATATACACGTATATATATATACGTATATATACGTATATATATATACACGTATATATATATACTATATATATACGTATATACACGTATATATACGTATATTCTATATATATACGTATATATACGTATATATACGTATATATGCGTATATATACGTATATTCTATATATATACGTATATATACGTATATATACACGAATATATATATATATATATATATATATATATATATATATATATACGTATATATGTACATATATATACACGAATATATATATATATATACTAGTAACAAACCCGCGCGATGCGGCGGCGGCAACAATTAACGTCACGATACTCCTTTTCAATTAGTTTATCAATCGTTCGATGATACATTATATAGTACTTCAGTTAGGTTTTTCCGTAGCATTGATTCACTATCTATATATTAAACCAAATTTTAATAGCTTACGGCTTAACGCATTGACCAATTATAACTCAAACAAAGTCCCAATCGTCTTGTTCATGCAAATAGATTAAAAATTGTCGGTTCACCAATCAAATACTTTTTAAACAAATCATCTGTCTACAATCGAATGCACTTGGATGCAATTTTTATTGAAATGATAATTTGGTATAAAAAAGTTAAACATCTAACATACCTATTGACTGGGGTCCATGCAACATATATCCTCTAACCTGGTTACAAAACACATTCATTGATCAAATGTATTCTACTCTAACGCAGCACGAAGTCGACTATCCTTTGTAATCAAAAAACATAATCAATAATGTGGATCATCAATCTCAGTTACCATGATTCTGCATGACCAGGAACATCAACCTCTGCCATAACATTGATACCTGTCATTAAAAACTCGATATAGTTAAGAAATCAGAACAATATTACCATAACTAAGCACCATATATAAATTATTACACCCATGCTTACTTATTTAAATGACTGTACTTTTACAATCCTTATTTTACCAAAAATATCTAACAAATTTCATGATTTTAATATTTGAAACCCCATGTAATGATCAGATATGCAGAATAAGTGAGAATAATGTCCCTAAATATCTTAGCATTCATAAGTAAAACTTTTAACTGGGAAAGAGGAAGCATAACACATGTTGAGTGGCATAAATGTTATGTAACCTAGCAATCAGTAATGAGTAAGCCTGTATATGAGTACATAGGAACCATTTTAACACAAGAAACTAAAAATAAAACTATTCACAAATGGATTGTTGGAACATAAGAGATGTAAATGATAAAAAAGTACCTCTCATTTTTGCAAAGCTTTACCACGTCATCAGGGAAACATGAAACAACAGAGAAACTGTTAGTAATGCAGAAACAAAAGTTATATGTTAATGCAAGTGTTAAGAATTCATAAGAATTGGCAAAGATTATTTTCTATACTTTAGATAGCATTTTTTACTAATAAACCAACAATATAAAGATCCCAAGATAATCATATATGATAGGCATAGAGTCTTACTTAACTATTTCAGAAGCATCTTCCATAGTATACCGTTCCCACTTTGCACATCAAACTGATATTCTTCTAAAAAAAGCTCAACTACATGAATCTACATGCATCTGAGAGCAGAATTGAAGAACAGGTTCATAAATCTAAAAGGGTTTTAAAGCAGAAAGCTTGCAGAACCTTGAAAGTTCTTTGGAGAGGCTCATCAACTGCACAGAATGTCCCAACAAGTCAAAATCAGTAAGTGTGTAAAGTCAAAGAAAAGATGAGGGGAAATCTTGTGAACAAACCTTGGTCCATTAAGGCCTTGAACTGGTCGATTGCTTCTTGGGAAGCAAGACCCATCTGGATTAGGAGGGGTTTAGTGATAATAACCCAAAAACAAGAAAGAATCATATGGTTTTGTGAAGAAAAGATTAAAAATTTACTTGAAAGATTGAGGTTTTGTGATCGTCAATTTTATAAGAGATCTTAATATCTTATTAACACGGTATTAATTATTGTTTCTATAGATTGGCTGCACTTGATGTAGAGTTACCTGTGATGAATCAGCAACTGATGTGTAAGGCCCCGCTCCCGGGCGCCTTACGGTTGGTGGTTCAACGCACGTAAAACATACATAATGTATATAATCATAAAATATCGCAGCGGAATTAATAAAATATACATTCTCATTCATTCATAAAAGTCATTACATAATTGACATGATTACAAAATACAGCTTTCTCTACTTTGCCTCTCCTCATAGGGTCATACAGCGACCTCTAGAGAAGATATTAAGTTCAAACATATAAAAATTATGTTTTTATACTAAAGAATATTCCTTAAGTAATTCCGTACATCGGAGCCCTTAAGGAACACTCTTGACACTCTCATGCAACATATTTCGTTGCATGTGCTATGCACACGCATATCCAGTGCGTGGCAGCATATTCAAAATTAAAGAAGATTTCTTAAGTAATCCCTTTTATGGGAATCCTCAAGAAATCTCGTAATGGCATGCAACGTGATGAGTTGCGTACGTTATGGGCCCACAACGCATGACGTTGCAGCATTATCAAATGGAGAATGCCATCCCAAAAGAGCTGAGTAGCCGCCTCGTGCCATCCCCAGCAACGCTACCTGCCAACTGGAAACACATAAAAAGTCAGCGTTGCTGAGTGAGTTCTAGTTTTATAATAAACATACTTTGTTCATATTAAAACCGCTCATTCTTTACCCGTGATCATACATCGTACATACATGTAGATAATATCTTTATTATCTCATTCGTTCGTTCGTCATACATCGTACATACATATAGATAATATCTTTATTATCTCATTCGTTCATTCGTTCGTTCGTCATACATCGTACATACATATAGATAATATCTTTATTATCTCATTCGTTCATTCGTTCGTTCGTCATACATCGTTATCTTTCACTTCTCGTTTAGGTCCTGTCAGGCTTTACCCACTTCATGGCACGCATCCATGATTACTGTGGTCGAATGACAAGGACCCCGTTACATCATTTTCTTGCACATTGGATATCTTTTGTACCACTACCATCTGCTATACCCCGAACGTTATTAGCTACCGGGCCGAAGTCATTAAATGAACAGCAAAACGTATGCCACGGTACTAGAGGTAAGCGGTAGGGATACCATACATATGGTCAATCACTAAGAAGGACCCGTTAAACTTATCCAATGTTTGCAAGACATCATTCGTTCGTTCGTTCGTTCATTAATGCATGTATTCATCATCTTTTAATCATTCGTTCATTCATTAATACATGTATTCGTCATCGTTTTCCTCTTTCGTTATCTTTCACTTTACGTTACATAATACTTTGTTCGTTCGTTAATACGTAAAGCCATAGAAAGATATTCATACATTATGATAAAGAACACACACATCATACATACATCATCATACATATCATCATACGTACATCATCATGCATATCATCATACGTGCATCATCATACATCGTCATAAATAACCTCGTACATACATAGCCTACGTCATCAATCATCACTAGGCCCTTACTCCCGTATCCTTCCCGAATCCGGGACTTACTACGCGTCATCTGGGTGCAGTAGCACTAACTGTCCCTCCAAGACCGTGGGAACTCATACTAGGACCTTATATAACGTGCCGAGTCCACAATCATACCTTAGACGTATAACACAACATTATACCCAAATGGGTCATACATACATACGTCAGTAAACAAGTTTATATGTGTTCCAGCCCCAAAAATCATTTAAAATCAGTAAATGAGGGGTCCTAGAACTCACCTGTGCTTGACAAGCAGCTTCTCAATCAAGCCTTAAAGTCGCGGGTCACACTACACTGCCTGTAGATAAGTTAACACTCAAAAGAGTTAATTTCTGCCTAATTTCGCCACTAAGTTCGCAGGTAGTTTCGCCCGTACTTTCGCCAGTAGTTTCGCCAGGCGAATTGGCAGTTTCGCTGCTAATTTCGCCGGGCAACATTCTGCCAGTTTCGCTGGACAGATTCGCTACCTCGAGCGCCCAACTTTCGTTGGAATTCCCTAGTTTCGCAATATCTAAGGTCAACTTGGGCATTGGCATAGTCATCAGCGAAACCATAGTTTCGCTCAGATGAATATGTAGTTTCGCTTCAGCGAAACTGTAACTTCGCTTTAAATCCTTCCAGTTTTGCTGGACGAACTCACAGTTTCGCTAGTCGAGACCTTAAATTCGCAGAACGAGCTGAAATTTACGAATCAGCTCGTTTTAGCCCAAAAATCCAATCCTTTCCACCCAAACCCTTGGATTATCATCCAGGAAGCTATATCTAAGCTCACTACACGTTTTCTTACCCTAAAACGTGTGTTTTGGGGCGCTTTATGCCACTTTAAAACCCAAAAACCCCAAACTCGGGTTTTTCACCAAATGCAGCAATTTAGATACGTTTCTTACCTTGATTCTTGTAGTTTAGGAGTCCACAAACACCAGCCTTCGATTCTTGACCACCCGAGCTTCAATTCGGCACTTTCTCTCTCTACACTTTCTCTCTCTACACTTTCTCTCTCTAGAATGGCGTTTGAGTGAAAATGAGAGTTGCTCAGCTGATCCATCTATTTATATGCCAGGCGTTCCCGGGACCCCAAACTCGTTAAACTCGTGACCCGGAGGGTTAACTCGGTGTAATACCCGCAACCATTTTATATTCATTAAATGGTCTTTATCCGAGCCCATCACTATCATTTGACTCGATTAGAAAATTTTCCGGGTGTTACAAGTCCACCCCCCTTATTTAGGTTTCGTCCCCGAAACCTGTCATTCTTCGAACAGATGTGGGTAATGTTGTCTCATCTCTTCTTCGGTCTCCCACGTAGACTTAGATCCCTTCCTGTGCTTCCACTGTACACGCACAAGAGGAACTACTTTGTTTCTTAGCCGTTTCTCTTTTCTATCGATGATCGCCACTGGTTGCTCCACATAGTTGAGCCGTTCGTCTACCTCGATATCCTCCAGCGGTACAATCATATCTTCATCGGCCAAACATTTCCTCAGATGAGATACGTGGAAGGTCGGGTGAATTCCACTCAGCTCATCTGGTAGTTCCAACCTATAGGCCACCTCTCCCACACGGGCGATAATTCGGAAAGGGCCTATATACCGCGTGCTCAGTTTACCCCACTTTCGGAACCTAATAATTCCTTTCCAAGGCGAGACCTTCAACATGACCCGATCACCGACCTTGAACTCTATCGGTCTTCGCCTCGTGTCAGCATACGACTTTTGTCTGTCTTTCGCCGCCTTCATGAAGGCTTTGATCTTTTCTAACTTTTCAGTCGTTGCTTCAACTACCTCGACACCACCCAGTTCCTTCTGCCCAATGTCTCCCCAACATACGGGCGTCCTACATTTCCTACCGTACAACATCTCGTAGGGCGGCATACCAATGCTGGCATGATAACTGTTATTGTACGAGAATTCTGCTAACGGCAGGTGATCGTCCCAACTTCCTCCAAAATCGATCACGCACGCTCGAAGCATGTCTTCGAGTGTTTGGATCGTCCTCTCAGACTGACCGTCTATCTGGGGGTGATATGCCGTGCTAATGTGTAGCCTCGTCCCCATTGCATCATGAAACCTCTTCCAAAATTTGGAGGTAAATCGGGTGTCACGGTCAGACACAATAGACACCGGTACGCCATGACGAGCCACAATTTCTTTGATAAATAGATCCGCCAATCTTTCAGATGAATACGTCTCGCGGATCGGTAGGAAGTGGGCACTCTTAGTCAATAGATCAACTATCACCCATATAGCATCATACCCTTTCGGGGTACGTGGTAGTTTCGTGATGAAATCCATGGTGATGTGCTCCCACTTCCACTCGGGTATATCCAACGGTTGGATCTTCCCGTACGGTTTCTGATGCTTTGCCTTGACTTGTGAACAAGTCATGCACTTACTCACATATTCCACCACATCACGCTTCATGCCCGGCCACCAATAGTCTTTCTTCATGTCTTGGTACATCTTGGTAGCACCGGGGTGAATGGAATACCGAGTCTTATGGGCCTCCTCCATGATCTTTCCACGTAGATCCCCGTACCGAGGAATCCACACTCGCCCAAATAGGGTCTTAACATCAAGAGTGTTCTCACCCAGTTCCGTAACCAGACCTCTCATCCTTTCAGAGTTAAGACGATCTTCCTTCAAAGCCTCGTCTTGAATCCCCTTAACCTGTGTCATCACGTCAGAGGTCATAATTAGCTGATAAGCCTTCACCCGAATCGGCTCGGGCCTTTCCTTCCGGCTAAGGGCATCCGCCACCACATTGGCTTTGCCCGGGTGGTAATGGATCTCACAATCATAATCTTTTATTAGCTCCAACCACCGCCTCTGCCTCATGTTTAGATCCTTTTTCTCGAAGAAGTACTTCAAGCTCTTGTGATCCGTGAAGATGGTGCACTTCGTCCCGTATAGATAGTGCCGCCAAATCTTCAACGCGAAAACCACCGCAGCTAGTTCTAGGTCGTGCGTGGGATAATTGACTTCGTGGGTCTTCAGTTTTCGAGATGCATAGGCTATGACCTTTCCGCGTTGCATCAATACGCAACCCAACCCAGAATAGGATGCATCCGAATAGACCACCAAGTCTTCATTTCCCTCGGGCAATGTCAAGACAGGAGCTTGTGTCAGTCTCGTCTTCAATTCCTCAAAAGCGTCCTCCTGTTCTCGACCCCACACGAACTTTACATCCTTGCGAGTCAATTTTGTAAAAGGTGAGGCTATCTTGGAGAAGTCTTGAATAAATCGTCTATAGTAGCCCGCCAGCCCCAAGAAGCTGCGAATCTTGGTTGGCGTCTTCGGTGACTTCCATTGCATCACGGCCTCAACCTTTGCTGGGTCCACCATTATTCCTTCTGCATTCACTACGTGACCCAGAAATTGCACCTCGCGTAACCAAAAGGCGCACTTGGAGAACTTGGCGTACAATTTCTCCCTTCTCAACGTTTCCAATACTTCCCGAATATGACCGACATGCTCTTCTTCGCTTCTCGAATAAATCAGGATATCATCGATGAACACAATCACTGATTTATCTAACATTGGTCGGCACACTCGGTTCATCAAATCCATAAAAGCAGCCGGCTCATTGGTCAACCCGAAAGACGTGACAAGAAACTCGTAGTGACCATAGCGCGTACGAAAGGATGTTTTAGGGATATCTTGTTCCTTCACCTTCAGTTAATGGTACCCCGATCGAAGATCTATTCTTGAAAACCAAATGGCACCCTGAAGTTGATCAAACAAGTCATCAATCCTTGGTAAGGGGTATCTGTTCTTCACTGTCAGCTTATTCAGCTCGCGGTAGTCGATGCACATCCTCATACTACCATCCTTCTTCTTTACGAATAGGACCGGAGCACCCCAAGGTGAGATACTTGGTCTGATAAACCCCTTATCCAGCAACTCCTGCAACTGCTCCATCAACTCTTTCATCTCCGTCGGAACCAAGCGATATGGTGCTTTTGCGACAGGTTGGGCACCCGGTATCAGGTCGATCTGGAACTCGATCTCTCGGTCAGGTGGCAATCCCGATAAGTCTTCGGGAAACACGTCTGGAAAGTCACACACCACTGGTACATCGCATAGCTGTGGTGTTGGCGTCTCTACATTCTTTACATAACATAAGTAGGCGCTACATCCGCGCCTCATACACTTCCCCGCCACCGCCATCGAGATCACCTTCGGAATCGTCGTAACCCGATCGCCATATATTGTCACCGGACTTCCGTCGGTCGCCGTTAGTCTAATCATCTTCTTTCGGCACACGATATTCGCTTCGTAGGTTGCTAACCAGTCCATTCCTAACACTACATCAAATCCTCCTAGAGGCATCACATGTAACTTGGCAGCAAACATATGGCCCTCTAATTCTATGGTACAGCCCTCTATCACATCCGTAACCTTAGTGGACTTACCAATAGCGGTTTCTACGTCAAAGGACTTATCAAGGCATTTACTTCTAACAGGCGGTTTAGCACAGAAGGTAGTAGAAATAAAACTCCTACTAGCACCCGAATCGAATAATACAGAGGCTAAAATTTGGTTTATTAGGAACGTACCGGACACAACGTCAGGGTCCGTTCTAGCCTCCTCCTGCGTCATGGTGAACGCCCTAGCCTTTGCCCTCGGTGCTTCTCCTCCCGTCTTCTTCTCCCCTGAGCCCTCAGCCCTCAGCTTCTTGCAATCTCTGCTCATATGACCACTTTCCCCACAGTTAAAACACTTGCCCATTCGGCAATCCTTGGCCATATGCCCAGTCCTCCCACACTTGAAACAGATGTTGGATCCCCACTTACACTCCCCCGAGTGCTCTTTCCCACACTGTCCACACTTCCTCATCCCTGCTCCCTTCGCGACCACTCGGCGGTCGTCTACCCTTGCCTTCTTATTTCTTGTCGAGGTATCACCTCGACCAAACCTCTTTCCCTGCCAACCCTTCTCACCACCTCCTTTCTTACCGCCCTCAGCCTTCACCAACGCAGCTCGCTCATCGTACAACCTCCCCGCCAAATCCACCGCCGACCTGAAGGTACTCGGTCGAGCGGAAATCAAATGCCAACGAATTTCGGCTGGCAACCCTTGAATATACCGGTTAATCTTTCGGGACACCGGCGTCACCTGCTCGGGCACCAACCGCGCCATATCATTGAACTTGGCAATGTATTGTTGGTGGGTCATCGTTCCTGCCTCCAGCTGCAGAAACTCTCTCTCAACTCGGTCCATTTCCCGTCGGGGACTAAATTCCTCGATCACCATCCTTTTCAGCTCGGACCACTTCATCTTCCCAATGGCCCTGCTACCCTCAGCCTAGACAATATTGTCCCACCAGCACAATGCCGTTCCCGTAAATGAATGGGTAGCAAACTTCACCTTTTTATCTTCCTGGCAGTCACTGATATCGAGGACCGCCTCCATCTCTCTCACCCATTGGTGAGCATCGGCAGCTGTACCAGAACCATCAAAAGTCCGGGGCTTGCACCTCATAAATGCCCCGTAATTACAACCCCGTGTTGTCTCACGCTCGGCCTCCTCCTCCTCCTCCTCTTCATCATCAGAAAGAACCGTTTCCGGCCCTTGTTGCTGTTGTCGCCTCCCTGAGGCTCGATTCCTCCCTCGCCTCTCATCTTCGCGTACAGCTTTTATCACCTCAGTCACTACAGACGGTAAGATCGTCTGCATGACTTGGTGCACCTCCTCGACCACTGTCTCTTTCACCGAGGCCCTCAAATCATCACTCTCATCCACTCCCCCCGAGGGAGTAGTATTAGGTTCTTCAGGAACCTTCTTCTCTTGTCTAGGCCTTCCTCTTGTGGCTCGTGGTTCCGCACCACTTCCGCCACCGCCTCCACCAAGTGGGGCTTTTGATGATCTACCACCGACCATCTTCTATCTCACACTGAAAGGTTCAAATACTAACACGGTCATTCAAGGAAATAGCTCAGTTTATGTTAAGTACAGTAAGTTGCTAATTACAGTGGCCAGTTGTGATTAGTCACTTACTCTACTTTTCGCACCCCAAGCATTACCCTTCCTGACTACATCAGTATCTAAATCTAACAGCACACATAAACCACATTACACGCGCACATAACTTTGATTATCATTAGGAAAATACCTGATGGCACGCAGCTACTCAGATGGCATTCATCCCCTTTCTGTCCCATTTCTCAGTTTAAGTTTTAGGTTTATTTTGAAAATTTACCCATTTTACTTAAACTTTTGCTCTGATACCAACTTGTAAGGCCCCGCTCCCGGGCGCCTTACGGTTGGTGGTTCATCGCACGTAAAACATACATAATGTATATAATCATAAAATATCGCAGCGGAATTAATAAAATATACATTCTCATTCATTCATAAAAGTCATTACATAATTGACATGATTACAATATACAGCTTTCTCTACTTTGCCTCTCCTCATAGGGTCATACAGCGACCTCTAGAGAAGATATTAAGTTCAAACATATAAAAATTATGTTTTTATACTAAAGAATATTCCTTAAGTAATTCCGTACATCGGAACCCTTAAGGAACACTCTTGACACTCTCATGCAACATATTTCGTTGCATGTGCTATGCACACGGACATCCAGTGCGTGGCAGCATATTCAAAACTAAAGAAGATTTCTTAAGTAATCCCTTTTATGGGAATCCTCAAGAAATCTCGTAATGGCATGCAACGTGATGAGTTGCGTGCGTTATGGGCCCACAACGCATGATGTTGCAGCATTATCAAATGGAGAATGCCATCCCAAAAGAGCTGAGTAGCCGCCTCGTGCCATCCCCAGCAACGCTACCTGCCAACTGGAAACACATAAAAAGTCAGCGTTGCTGAGTGAGTTCTAGTTTTATAATAAACATACTTTGTTCATATTAAAACCGTTCATTCTTTACCCGTGATCATACATCGTACATACATGTAGATAATATCTTTATTATCTCATTCGTTCATTCGTTCGTTCGCCATACATCATACATACATATAGATAATATCTTTATTATCTCATTCGTTCATTCGTTCGTTCGTCATACATCGTACATACATATAGATAACATCTTTATTATCTCATTCGTTCATTCGTTCGTTCGTCATACATCGTTATCTTTCACTTCTCGTTTAGGTCCTGTCAGGCTTTACCCACTTCATGGCACGCAGCCATGATTACTGTGGTCGAATGACAAGGACCCCGTTACATCATTTTCTTGCACATTGGATATCTTTTGTACCACTACCATCTGCTATACCCCGAACGTTATTAGCTACCGGGCCGAAGTCATTAAATGAACAACAAACGTATGCCACGGTACTAGAGGTAAGCGGTAGGGATACCATACATATGGTCAATCACTAAGAAGGACCCGTTAAACTTATCCAATGTTTGCAAGACATCATTCGTTCGTTCGTTCGTTCATTAATGCATGTATTCATCATCTTTTAATCATTCGTTCATTCATTAATACATGCATTCGTCATCGTGTTCCTCTTTCGTTATCTTTCACTTTACGTTACATAATACTTTGTTCGTTCGTTAATACGTAAAGCCATAGAAAGATATTCATACATTATGATAAAGAACACACACATCATACATACATCATCATATCATCATACGTACATCATCATGCATATCATCATACGTGCATCATCATACATCGTCATAAATAACCTCGTACATACATAGCCTACGTCATCAATCATCACTAGGCCCTTACTCCCGTATCCTTCCCGAATCCGGGACTTACTACGCGTCATCTGGGTGCAGTAGCACTAACTGTCCCTCCAAGACCGTGGGGACTCATACTAGGACCTTATATAACGTGCCGAGTCCACAATCATATCTTAGACGTATAACACAACATTATACCCAAATGGGTCATACATACATACGTCAGTAAACAAGTTTATATGTGTTCCAGCCCCAAAAATCATTTAAAATCAGTAAATGAGGGGTCCTAGAACTCACCTGTGCTTGACAAGCAGCTTCTCAATCAAGCCTTAAAGTCGCGGGTCACACTACACTGCCTGCAGATAAGTTAACACTCAAAAGAGTTAATTTCTGCCTAATTTCGCCACTAAGTTCGCAGGTAGTTTCGCCCGTACTTTCACCAGTAGTTTCGCCAGGCGAATTAGCAGTTTCGCTGCTAATTTCGCCGGGCAGCATTCTGCCAGTTTCGCTGGACAGATTCGCTACCTCGAGCGCCCAACTTTCGTTGGAATTCCCTAGTTTCGCAATATCTAAGGTCAACTTGGGCATTGCCATAGTCATCAGCGAAACCATAGTTTCGCTCAGGCGAATATGTAGTTTCGCTGTAGCGAAACTGTAACTTCGCTTTAAATCCTTCCAGTTTCGCTGGACGAACTCACAGTTTCGCTGGTCGAGACCTTAAATTCGCAGAACGAGCTGAAATTTACGAATCAGCTCGTTTTAGCCCAAAAATCCAATCCTTTCCACCCAAACCCTTGGATTATCATCCAGGAAGCTATATCTAAGCTCACTACACGTTTTCTTACCCTAAAACGTGTGTTTTGGGGCGCTTTATGCCACTTTAAAACTCAAAAACCCCAAACTCGGGTTTTTCACCAAATGCAGCAATTTAGATACGTTTCTTACCTTGATTCTTGTAGTTTAGGAGTCCACAAACACCAGCCTTCGATTCTTGACCACCCGAGCTTCAATCCGGCACTTTCTCTCTCTACACTTTCTCTCTCTAGAATGGCGTTTGAGTGAAAATGAGAGTTGCTCAACTCATCCATCTATTTATATGCCAGGCGTTCCCGGGACCCCAAACTCGTTAAACTCGTGACCCGGAGGGTTAACTCGGTGTAATACCCGCAACCATTTTATATTCATTAAATGGTTTTCATCCGAGCCCATCACTATCATTTTACTCGATTAGAAAATTTTCCGGGTGTTACATGATGCTAGAGCAGTCAAGGCCCCTTCTTGTACCATTAGTTTACCATTCTAAAAACAAACAAACAAAACATCATAATTCAATTTAAACAAATTTAAAGTCTTATTCTACTCACAATGCATAGCAACACCCATGATTCCACCCCAGAGCATTACCAGTAACAATACAAGCAGTTTGCTCACTATACCATCCAAGTAAGGTGTTAAGATATCAGGGGTGCAGTTTTCACTGAAATTTAGCACTGCTGAAGCAGCATGTGCCTGCAAAACAAAATTATAAATATATTAGAAAGTGAGAAGTGGGGATAAATGATTCCTTTTGCAATTAATTATGTCAGCACAACACCATCTCAGTTTGTAAAAAAGCAATACATGCTACAAATTCTAAGATGTATAAATCAAAATCTAGAAATTCAAGGTAATACAAATAATAACAGTCAAACAAGAAACAGAAGTGCATGCAAGATGTAAGATGTCATCAAAGATAATATAAATAATAACAACCAATTGCTCATCAATAATAATGGTAAATTTACAACTGTCATGCTGAAACTAGTAGCAAACCACTTTACAAGTTGCATAAATGCTCAATTGCTCATCGATAAGAGTGGTAAATTTAACCATATTCTTGTGAATGGTTCATATTGGGTCGCGCTAAATGGGTCAAAACAAAAAATAGGTAAATGGGGAAGGGTTCAAATGGGTAGAAAGTTGCCTGATATCTCTTTTAAGTGCATTTTTCATTACTTTTTTGAAGATCGACAATAAATGTTTGCAATTGGACCCAACCTAACATGTTGGGTGCCTTAAACTTCAAGCTTATTTTCAAGTCATCGGCCCTAGCAGGGTAATGAAGAACCTAGTTTTCTTTATTGAAAAGGTATAGCTCCAAATAAATCGGTTGTGCAAGTCATCGGCTGCAATTATAAAGGCTTATCTATTAAAAATAGCTACCTATAACATAATTGTTGTAACATGAATTTGGCAATAATATTAATGTCTAGGACCCAAATAGTAGGCCTAACGACGTGCTTAAATAACAAACATCAAAAGAAACACACATTTAGCTCAAATAGCAAACTATTTGGTAAAACAGATCAAACTAAATAACCTTACCCTCGATGATACCTTTAGACAACACACATATAACTTCAAGCTTATTTTCAACCTGCAATAGGGTCCGATGACAACTACATTTAGATCCAAAGATGAACAATTTGATGAAGAAATATGAATATTGAAAAAAAAGAAACTCGATGATAAATAGCCAATATCAATGACCCATCCCAAGCTAATAAAGTGTGTGGAATTCTATATTCTCATCATTCTATATCAAACACATATTGATAATACGAACATGTGGAACTAATTCATTTGTTATCTAAAGCTTAACAAAACTAAAGCTTTGTAAATCACTATACCTCTAGTGATCTCCCAAAGCATAATAGAACCAACATTATCCTATTAAAAGAAACACTTTACGCCATTAGTTTTGTAAATCATATTCTTGCAGACAATAGGAGACAATGTGCTTTTAAAAAACTATTAAAAACTGTAAGAAAAGGTGAAAAATAAATCACCTTGGTCAGGACATGCCTTTTATTGTTCAATATTTCATGTTGCACTATCACTGGAATTCCATCAATACTATTAAAAGAAACCTTCCAGAATGCCACCTGTGTATACAAGAATCTGTTGTTGCAACCCATATACCATCATCATGTAAGGCTAACTGCAAAGCAATACACCGCTGCTGCCCAAGATCCCACAATCTACCAAAGCAAAATGTTGGAGTGCTAGCAAGTGCCCAAATTGAAGCAGTATGAACAGCATAAGAGTGCACGCACTGCTGCTGCCCAAGATCCCACAATCTACCAATAATATATATATAATCTTCATACTCATTATAAAAAGAAAGAATAAAACCATGAAACAAGTTTTCTTGTCTTGCTTATTATAGTCCCCTATTAGTAGATAATATGCCACGACAATCATAACTATCACACATTTTACCATATTGCTGGTCCTGCCTCGCCTTGAATAACCATATTGCTGGTCCCACCAAGGTATAAACCTGTTGGCGCATGTGAGCTAGGTTCATGGACGTAAGGCCCCGTTCCCGGGACGCTTACAGTTGGATCCTCATCGCTCTTAAAACATATAATTTCGTAAATGTTTCAGCGGAAGCATTCAAAAAGAGGCATCTCATTTCATCATAAAAGCTTTTGCAAAGCAACACATCGTTAATCGGTTACCAAATAGTCATATACGGTGACTTTTAGTGGTGAGAGGATTCCTTAAGTAATCTCGTTTATTTGAATCCTCAACAAACACCACTTCGTTTTCTAAATACATTCAACTTAATACATTACAAAAATATTAACTAAGGAATCCCATTCCAAAAGAGCTGAGTAGCCGCCTCGCGCCATCCTCAGCAGCACTACCTGCCAATTGGAAACACATAAAAAGTCAGCGTTGCTGAGTGAGTTCTATTTCTGTAATAAAACATACTTTTCTTCCTTTAAAACCGTTCTTACATACATGTGATCACCCAACATACGTACATATAGATAATCTTATTATTATCTTCATTTCTCGTTCATTAACTTCCGTTCGTGTACTGTTCATTATTAACAGTTACATTCTTTCTTGCGTTCATACATCTTTTACATACATTCATACATTCATTACATTCGACCGTACGTTCGTTACTTTCCTTCATACATTCATTTCATTCATTCATATGTTCATTCATACGTTCATTACATTCGGTGACATGTACAATACCCCGAACATTATGCACTACTGCTGGTGCTGGACCTGTGGTAATCAACCACGAACGTTGTGCACTACTGCAGGTCCAGTCGGGTAGGTACATGCACCACTTATCTTTCCTTGTTCCTTCTGGATCAATGCGATATACTATACCCCGAACATTGTGCACTACTACGGGTGCTGGACCTGTGATGATCAATCATGAACGTTGTGCACTACTGCTGATCCAGTCACCTAGGGCAAGCGGCAAGGATCCCATACATATGGTCAATCACAAAGACTGACCCCAATGTGCATACTTCGGGGTAGCTAACCCGCACACCGTTGAGCTAACGCCTGCCAGGGGCGTGCACCTCCATACATTTGCTGGCAAGCCTTTCTTACATTCATTCGTTCATTCTTTAATGCATGCATTCATTCATCATGTTCCTCTTTCATTATCTTTCGCCTTACGTTCTTATTACTTTCGTTTCATTCATTAACATACCACATAAGTCATGGAAGATAAACATACATCGACACAAGGAACATCGATATTTACAAATCATTAGTCATTACCATCATATAAGGCTACATCATACTTATCATACATACATATTGCATACACATCTCTCCTCAGTCACATCAGCCCTATTTGGGCGATTGGACATACTTCAGACGCATGGCCTCCATGCGACTGGATCATGCGATTGGGCAACTATGCGAATGGGCATACAATCATGCGAATGGACCTCCTATCGTGCGAATGAATATTATACGAATGGGCTTCTATGCGACTAACCCTCAGTCGTGCGACTGAACCACTATGCGACTGAACCTATGCGACTAAACTTCCAGTCGCATGACCTGTCATGTGACAAAATCCCCAGTCGTGCGACTGAGCCTCAATCGTGCGATTGAATGTCAGTCGTTCCTCATTCGTGCGACTGGCTCTACAGTCGTCTAGCCCTAACTGGGCAGCGACTGGAGTTCATCCCGAACTGCAGCGGCGACATACGGCCTTCAAACTCTTCCAAACTCATTTCCAGCCCAAATTACCCCTCCCAAACCTTAAGGAATCATACTAGAAAATCATACAAGCACATACAAGTCCTAAATCGCACACTAAACACATTACATACAATTACACCCAAATGGGTCAAACTCATACATTTCAAAAACGGGTTTAAATGTGTTCCAGCCCTAAAATCATTTGAAAACAAGTAAATGTGGGGTCCTAGAACTCACCTTAGCAGCTTCCTCGGTTAGAGCTTCGTTTTGACTCATCACACAACGAATTTCAAGCCCGAACCACCCCCTTTTTCTCTTCTTTCTTTCTTCTCTTCTTTGTGGCTGATTTTGGCAAGTGTGGGGAGAGGGTAAAAGCCGCCCTCTCCCTTGAATACTACAGTTCAGTCGCCTGAGTTTCCCATGCGACTGGACCTTTAGTCACATGAGCTCCATGCGATTGGATACCCCAGTCGTGTGACTCCCCTGCGTATGTAGCTTCAGTCGTGCGATTGGAGCTTCAGTCGCAGTATGGGACTCCAGTCGCATGACACTCCAAACTGGATTTTCGGGGCGTTACAAGTCCACCCCCCTTAAACGGGTTTCGTCCCCGAAACCTGCTATTCCTTATGTCTCTGCGGGCAATACTGTCCCATCTCTTTTCCAGTCTCTCACCTGGACTCCTATCCCTCCACACCGTTCATCCACTTACGACTTCTGGTCCATCTTTGACTATTTACGTCGGCAATCCAGGCATACTGATCAATGTCCATTTGACCAGAACCTGCGGCCTTAAATAGGCCATATAGAGTACGGTCACTATAATTTAATAAAGAAACACCACAAGCCTTGTTTGATGTTCTTTTTTTTGTATGAATAATGACCCTCTGGCAAACCAAACACTGATGAGAAAGGCATTCATTAATCGTGATATGTGTCGTTCCAAATACAACTGCACCGATATCGGTGTTTCTCAGGTTCCTTACAGGCACACTTTGATTGAAAGGCAAATCGACTACTTTCGTGGCCCAAACCAAATTTATCTTTTTCTTTTGCTTCTGACCTCCCATTCTACTTGTTTGCTACAACGTCGAAACTATGCGTACGTTGTCACTCAATGAACTAATCACAAGTTGAAACTATTCCTCAGATAACGGGTGACACGGCTTTCTCAATTGCATCATGCAATCCCCTACACTGAATGGCGAGTCGATGTTCCTTCTCTTAACGTGTAACTTATAGCCGAAAGTAGTGGGAACGAACTGCTACTAGCATCGCATTCGAAGCATAAGTGCACATAATTAAAATACCGGAATCGTACCTGTCGTCCAGTCGGAGTCCACTCTACCCTCCTCTTGACCATGGCAAAAGTTATAGCCTTCACCCTCTGTTCTCCTTCCCCGCACCGGAACTTCCCACCTTTGACTTTTACAATCCCTGCTCAGACGTCCGGCCTCACCGCAATTGTAGCATTTAGCCACGCGGCAATCCCTTGCCCTATGACCTTCCTTCCCACACTGAAAACAGACGTTCGGTCCATATTTGCACTCCTCTTCATGACCTCTACTACCCTTCTTGCATTCCTCACCCTTTCTTGTTATCCTCTCGCGATCGTTGATCCTCATCACCTTACCTTCTACCACCATCCCACCATCACTATCTCGCCATCCTTTCCCTTCTTAACATAAGCTCGCTCCTCCGCTTCGCCCGATATCGCCATCACCTCCCGCTTGTACAACCTTCCCGCTACATCTACCGCCGACCTAAACGTGCTTGGTCGGGCAGTGATCATGTGCCTACGGATATCCGCCGGCAAGCCCTGCATGTACTCTCTTGATTTTCCCCAAAAGAGGTGTCACCTAATCCGGCACCAGCCGTGCCATCTCGTTGAATTTGGTGGTGTACTGCTGATGTGTCATTGTCCCCGCTTCCAACTGCAGGAACTCCCTTTCAACTTTATCCATTTCACGATGAGGACAGAACTCCTAAATCACCAGCCTTTTCAACTCTGACCATCTTATCCATCCGATAGCCCGGCTACCCTCAACTTGGACTGTGTTGTCCCTACCAGCACAAAGCAGAGTCCATGAAAGAGTGGGCGGCAAACTTCATTTTCTGATCCTTCCGGCACCCGCTGATATTCAGCACGGCTTCCATCTCCCTCACTCATCGGTGAGCAGTAGCAGCAGTGCCATTACCATCAAAAGTTGAGGGCTTGCATCGTTGAAATGCCCCGTAGTTACAGCCTCGTGCCGCCCCCGGCGTAGGCTCCTCCTCCTCCTCTTCCTCTTCGTCATCAAAGAAAACCGTTCCAGTCTCGGGCTCTCTTCTTTCACCCGAAGGTCTACCCCCGTTCCTATCTCTCCCCATTTCTAACAGCCTTTATCACCTCGGTCACTATAGACGGTAGGATCGTCTGCATGGTCTGGTGCACTCCTTCCGCAACCGCCTCTGAGTTTACTCTCGAAATCGTCGTGACCTGATTCCCATAAACAGTTGCCGAACTCACGTCAGGCGCTATCAACGAATCATCTTCTCGCGACACGCTATATTTGCCTCCAAGTCCACCAACCCATCCATTCCAAGAACCAATTCGAAATCACCTAAGGTTATCACCAGTAGTCTAACCGGGTATCCATGACCCTCTAACTCCACCTCGTAGTCTCCTACCATCTCAGAAGTCCTGATGGACTTACCTTGAC
Organism: Flaveria linearis; assembly: GCA_024085815.1. Lineage (NCBI taxonomy): Eukaryota > Viridiplantae > Streptophyta > Magnoliopsida > Asterales > Asteraceae > Flaveria > Flaveria linearis. Next base: position 35,419,049 of record CM044007.1, on the reverse strand, counting down.
GGTTTCTATATCGAAGGGCTTATCAATACTCCTACTCCTAATGGGCAACTTAGCATAGAAAAATAACAGAAATAGAACTCTTTCTAGCTCCGGAATCAAACAACACAGAAGACAGAGTTTAATTACTAGATACATAACTATCACAATATCGGGGCCCATCCTAGCCTGCTCCGGCATTATCATGAAGGCCATGCGCCCTCTGCCCTTGGTTTCTTGCAATCTCTGCTTATGTGACCCTTTCCTCTATAGTTATAGCACCGTACCACCCTACACTCTCTTGCCACGTGACCGTGCTTCCCGCATCGGAAACAGGCATTGGTCCCCAATCTACATTCCCCAGGGTGTTGGCGTCCACATATGGAGCAGAGGTTTGGTCTCCACATACGTCCTCCAATGTGATCTGTGGCACACCTGCCACACTTCCTCGTCCCCGCACCGGATGAAGCTGCACATCGGTGCTCCGTCCTGGCCATCTTTTTGTTGAGAGTGGCCTCGCCACGTCCAAACCGCTTTCCGTTCCAGTTCTTGTCGTTGCTACCCTTCGTACTTCCTTCAATAGCAGTCGTCTCCTTCACCACCCTAATTACCACAGTCACCATAGATGGCAAAATCGCCTGCATGACCTGTTGGACTCCCTCAATAACAGCCTCTTTCTGGGTGGTCCTCAAACTAGCATTATGATCGCTTCCTTCCAGATGAGGGGCCTCGGGTTTTTTGAGTGCCATTTCAGCCGCCCTAGCCATACTTCTCGTGACACGCGGTTCAGCGCCACGTTCACCACAACCCCCATCTGACGAAACCTTAGGAGATCTACCGCTAGCCATCCTCTAACATTCACTAAAAGATTCAAACACCAACACGGTCATTCAAGGGAATAGCTCAGTTTATGTCAAGTATAGTAAGTCCCTAATTACAGTGGCCAGTTGTGATTAGCCACTTACTTTACTCTTCGTACCCCGAGCATTACCTGTCCTGACTACATTAGTATCTAAATCTAACAGTAACACATAAACACATAACATACGCACATACTACCGGTTAACATTACGAAAATACCTCATGGCATGCAGCTACTCAGATTGGCATTCCTTCCCGTTCCGTCCCATTCTCAGTTTAAGTTAAGGTTTATTTTGAAAATTTACCCGTTTCACTTAAACTTTGGCTCTAATACAAACTTGTAAGGCCCCGTTCCCGGGACGCTTACAGTTGGATCCTCATCGCTCTTAAAACATATAATTTCATAAGTGTTTCAGCGGAAGCATTCAAAAAGAGGCATCTCATTTCATCATAAAAGCTTTTGCAAAGCAATACATCATTAATCGGTTACAAAATAGTCATATACGGTAACTTTTAGTGGTGAGAGGATTCCTTATGTAATCCCGTTTATTTGAATCCTCAACAAACACTACTTCGTTTTCTAAATACATTCAACTTAATACATTCCAAAAATATTAACTAAGAAATGTCATTCCAAAAGAGCTGAGTAGCCGCCTCGCGCCATCTTCAGCAGCACTACCTGCCAACTGGAAACACATAAAAAGTCAGCGTTGCTGAGTGAGTTCTAGTTCTGTAATAAAACATACTTTTCTTCTTTTAATACCGTTCTTACATACATGTGATCACCCAACATACGTACATATAGGTAATCTTATTATTATCTTCATTTCTCGTTCATTAATTTCCGTTCGTGTACTATTCATTATTAACAGTTACATTCTTTCTTGCGTTCAAACATCTTTTACATACATTCATACATTCATTACATACGACCGTACGTTCGTTACGTTCCTTCATACATTCATTTAATTCATTCATACGTTCATTCGTACGTTCATTACATTCGGTGACATGTACAATACCCCGAACATTGGGCATTACTGCTGGTACTGGACCTGTGGTAATCAACCACGAACGTTGTGCACTACTGCAATCCAGTCACCAAGGGTAGGTACATGCACCACTTATCTTTCCTTGTTCCTTCTGGATCAATGCCATATGCTATACCCTGAACATTGTGCCCTACTGTGGGTGCTGGACCTGTGATGATAGATCACGAATGTTATGCACTACTGCTGATCCAGTCCACCAGGGCAAGCGTCAAGGATCCCATACATATGGTCAATCACAAAGACTGACCCCAATGTGCATACTTCGGGGTAGCTAACCCGCACACCGTTGAGCTAACGCCTGCGTGCACCTCCATACATTTGCTAGCAAACCTTTCTTACATTCATTCGTTCATTCTTTAATGCATGCATTCATTCATCATGTTCCTCTTTCATTATCTTTCGCTTTACGTTCTTATTACTTTCGTTTCATTCATTAACATAGCACGTAATTCACGGAAGATAAACATACATCGACACAAGGAACATCGATATTTACAAATCATCAGTCATTACCATCATATAAGGCTACATCATACTTATCATACATACATATTGTATACACATCTCTCCTCAGTCACATCAGCTCTATTTGGGCGATTGGACACACTTCAGTCGCATGGCCTCCATGCGACTGGATCATGCGATTGGGAAACTATGCGAATGGGCATACAATCATGCGAATGGACCTCCTATCGTGCGAATGAATATTATACAAATGGGCTTCTATGCGACTAACCCTCAGTCATGCGACTGAACCACTATGCGACTGAACCTATGCGACTAAACTCCCAGTCGCATGACCTGTCGTGTGACTAAATCCCCAGTCGTGCGACTGAGCCTCAGTCGTGCGATTGAATGTCAGTCGTTCCTCAGTCGTGCGACTGGCTCTTCAGTCGTCTAGCCCTAACTAGGCAGCGACTGGAGTTCATCCCAAACTGTAGCCGCGACATACGGCCTTCAAACTCTTCCAAACTCATTTCCAGCCCAAATTACCCCTCCTAAACCTTAGGGAATCATACTAGAACATCATACAAGCACATACATGTCCAAAATCACACACTAAACACATTACATAAAATTACACCCAAATGGGTCAAAGTCATACATTTCAAAAACGAGTTTAAATGTGTTCCAGCCCCAAAATCGTTTGAAAACAAGTAAATATGGGGTTCTAGAACTCACCTTAGCAGCCTCCTCGGTTAGAGCTTCATTTTGACTCATCACACAACGAATTTCGAGCCCGAACTACCCCCCTTTCTTTCTTTCTCTCTTCTTTCTTTCTTCTCTTCTTTATGGCTGATTTTGGCAAGTGTGGGGAGAGGGTAAAAGCTGACCTCTCCCTTAAATACTACAGTTCAGTCGCCTGAGTTTCCCATGCGACTGGACCATCAGTCGCATGAGCTCCATGCGATTGGACACCCCAGTCGTGTCACTCCCCTGCGTATGGAGATTCAGTCGTGCGATTGGAGCTTCAGTCGCATGGCTTCCATGTGTATGGGACTCCAGTCGCATGACACTCCAAACTGCATTTTTGGGGCATTACAATGGAATGGCTGTTATTTCTCTAACTTGACTTAAAGTATTAACCCAAAGTTATGATTATCTATTGATTGTTTTAAAATTTTATATTGATTTCAGCTTTAAACATAGCTAATTTCAGCTCAATATTGAAAAAAACCAATAGCTCCAAAAACAACAATGTCACAAAGGTTATGAAACAATCTAATCTAACAGTTAAATAGATCAAAAGGTAGTAAAGTTTGCTACAGACCATAACCGTGCTCATCTTTACACATACAGAAAAAAATCATAAAGAACCCAATTCCACCAAATTGGGTAATAGCCTCCTTTCCATTTAAAGTTTAATGGATTATACAACACCATTATTTTGCAAAAATCAATACTTGCACAGTTTCCATTTGAAGCAATTTAGCCAATGATTCATTAAATATAAAACCAAAAGAATGTATATGAACTACATTTCAAGTCTACCTGAATATGTGATATCACAAATGATTAAATTCATTTAAAGTCTAAGATTTTAGAAGGCCGGCTTTTATCATTAAAGGTCTCATACCTGACCAAGCTTCGCAAAGTACACTATTTGGTTGAATGATACTTGGAGCAATCAATCTTACCTGAATATGTGATATCACAAATGATTAAATTCATTATTGTAATAAATACAGTAAAGTATGCACTAACCTAGTTAAAAACTACACAACCTTTGCATAAAACTATATTATTACCTTTTAAGATTCAGATATTGAATGTTTTTCTAAACACTAATAAATCTCAATATAAATATCATCATTTGAAATCATCACTTGAGTTTTTGGAAAAATCTAATAGATATAACGAAAAGGAGGATCAGATTTAATTCTCCATTGGTTTCCGTCCTCTGATGCCGTCACGCCAAAGTGCAAATCTTGTCTTCAATCATCACACCTTATTCAAGAAAGGCTAGCACCCTGTTATACGAAGATGGAAACAGAAAGCTCATAAGAAGCCATACATTAGCAGTGTTATTCATATGAAGTAATGTAAATGAGTTCATAATGCGTAGCTAAAATCATTTCACCAAATTAGTAGCAAACATGATAAATAAACTACATTTAGATCACTCATTCCTTTGGTAGTAACCAACTGATGTGGATTAATTTCACAAACTAATGTATAACTCACTTGGGAGATGTGACCACTATATTTAGACCACAACTACAAAACCATCAAAGTTGAAACTACAATACAATACAATATTCAATGAAATCAAACAATTAGAGACATTGAGGGAAAGCATACTAACATATCAAATCAGACTTGAGCAATGATATACGTGGCTTAAGAAACAGATTAACTAACACATTAACTACTCAAATCAGTTTACTTAATAACATTACACCTAAATGCAAAAGAGATATTACTAAATTTGAGGCATGAGCAAACTAAAAGCATGACCAAACTAAAAACATGACCAAACCAGACAATACACACCAAAACAAGAACAAAAACAAAAAATTACAAATCATAAACAGTTAGCAGCTACTAAAGAATTTAAACTTCAAGATTTTCAAACTAATAAGCATAAAAAATAAACAAATGAACTTAATAAAAAAACTTTTTCCACCCAACAAAAGATCAACAACAACCTTAACAAATTAACAACAACCAATTCAAGATTCACATAACCCAGATCAAATCTATTCAAGATTTACACAAGCCACAAACACCCAGATAAAAAAACAAAATCCCAACACACAAATCGCAAATCAGCACCTAGATCTAAAATCACATATCAAAATCAACAAACCTAGATAGAGTAATTTGAAACAATTGAAGTTTAATCTAGCTAAAACAAAATCAAAGAAACGTACCCCTTGGATTCTAGGGCAAAAGAAGAAGAAGATGTAAGGCCCCTATCCCGAACACCACACAGTTGGTCATTCATTGCACATTAACATATATTTTACAACTATTTTACATAGACATTGCAGCGGGAACATTCGAAAAAGACATCTCATTTCATCATAAAAGCTTTTGCAAAGCGATACATCATTAGTCAATTACAAAATAGTCATAAACAATGACTTTTAGTGGTAAAAGGATTCCTTAAGTAATCCCGATTATTTGAATCCTCAACAAACACCACGTTGTTCTCTAAATGCATTCCACATAATACATTACAAAAATATTAACAAAGGAATGCCATCCCAAAAGAGCTGAGTAGCCGCCTCGTGCCATCCTCAGCAACACTACCTGCCAACTGAAAACACATAAAAGTCAGCGTTGCTGAGTGAGTTCTAGTTTTATAATAAAACATACTTTTCTTTCATTAAAACCGTTGTTACATACATGCGATCACACAACATACGTACACGTGGATAATATTATTATTATCTTCGTCATTCATTCATTAGCTTTCATTCGTGTACTGTTCATCGTTATCATTCACGTTCGTTCATAAACTCTTTCTTTCATTCATACGTTTCTTACCTTCATTCATTCATCCATTACGTTCATTCATTCGTTCATTACATTCGTTCGTACGTTCGTTACATTCATCCATACATTCAATACCTTCATTCGTACGTTCATTATATTCGGTGACATGTACAATACCCCGAACATTATGCACTACTGCTGGTGCTGGACCCGTGGTAATCAACCACGAACGTTGTGCACCACTGCTGATCCAGTCACCTAGGGTAGGTACATGCACCACTTATCCTTCCTCTTTCCTTCTGGATCGATGCCATATGCTATACCCCGAACATTGTGCACTACTAAGGGTGCTGGACCTGTGATGATCAATCACGAATGTCGTGCACTACTGTTGATCCAGTCACCTAGGGCAAGCGGCAAGGATCACATACATGTGGTCAATCACAAAGACTGACCCCAATGTGCATCCTTCGGGGTAGCTAACCCGCACACCGTTGAGCTAACACCTGCGATGGGTGTGCATCTCCATACATTTGCTTGCAAGTCTTTCTTACATTCATTTGTTCATTCATTAATGCATGCATTCATTCATCATGTTCCTCTTTCATTATCTTTGGCTTTACGTTTCTTATTACTTTCGTTTCATTCATTAATCATAACACATAAAGTCACGAAAGCGTAACACGTATCGAAAATAAGGAACATCGATATTTACAAATCATCAGTCATTACCATCATATAGGGCTACATCATACTTATCATACATACATCATGCTTATACTTACAATACTATCTCTCTCCTCGTACACAACAGCCCTATTTGGGCGATTGGACATACTTCAGTCGCATGCCCTCCACGCGACTGAATCATGCGATTGGGCACCTAAGCGAATGAACATACAATCGTACGAATGGACCTCCTATCGTGTGAAGGAACACTATGTGAATGGACTCCTATGCGACTGAACCCTCAGTCGTGCGACTGAATCCTCACTCGTGCGACTGAATCCCCAGTCGTGCGATTGAGCCTCAGTCGTGCCACTGAATCCCCAGTCGTGCGATTGAGCCTCAGTCGTGCGAGTGATCCTCAGTCGCCCCTCAGTCGTGCGACTGGCCCTTCAGTCGTCTAGCCCTAACTGGGCAGCGACTGCAGTTCATCCCGAACTGCAGCCGTGACATACGGCCTTCAAACTCTTCCAAACTCATTTCTAGCCCAAATTACCCCCTCCTAAACCTTAGAGAAACATACTAGGACATCATACAAGCACATACAAGTCCAAAATCGTGCTCTAAACACATTACATACAATTACACCCAAATCGGTCAAACTCATACATTTCAAAAACGGGTTTATATGTGTTCCAGCCCCAAAATCGTTTGAAAACAAGTAAATGAGGGGTCCTAGAACTCACACAAACAAGAAGAAGATGAAGAGTTTTGTTTGGACTAGTCACTCGACAAGTTTCAAGCCCGAATCACCACTTTCTCTCTTTTTCACTTCTTTCTCTCCTTTTCTCTTCTTTCTCTCTTCTTTCTCTCTCTGCTCTTCTTTTCACTGGGTTTTGCAAGTGTGGGGAGGGGAGATGGCTGCCCCTCCCATAAAGCTACAGTTCAGTCACCCGACTCCAGGCGACTGGACCTTCGGTCTCCCGAACACCATGCGATTGGACACTCCAATCGTGCGACTATCATGCGTATGGAGCTCCAGTCATGTAAGCTCCATGCGATTGAGCCTCCAGTCGCATGACACTTCAAAAAGTCAAATTTCCGGGTGTTACAAGTCCACCCCACTTATTTAGGCTTCATTCCTGAAACCTGTCGTTACTCGAACAAACGTGGGTAATGCTGCCTCATCTCTTCTTCGGTTTCCCATGTTAACTCGGATCCTTTCCTGTGCTGCCACTGTACACGCACAAGAGGAACCACTTTATTTCTCAGCCTCTTCTCCTTTTGATCGATGAAAGCCACTGGTTGCTCCACATAATTGGGTCGTTCGTCTACCTCGATATCCTCCAGTGGGATGATCATATCCTCGTCCGCCACACACTTCCTCACATGAGATACGTGGAAGCTCGGGTGAATTCCACTTAACTCATCTGGTAACTCCAACCTATACCTCAGGCTCAACTTGCCCCGCTTTCTGAACCGAATGATACCCTTCCAAGGTGAGACCTTCAACATAACCTGATCACCCACCTGAAATTCAATCGATCTGCGTGGTTTTTCAGCATACGACTTCTGTCTATCCTTGGCTACCTTCATATAGGCCTTGATCCTTTCAAGGTTTTCAGTCGTAGTCTCGATCACTTCGACGCTCCTCAATTCCTTCTGACCAATATCACCCAAACAAACGGGTGTCCTGCATCTCCTGCCGTATAGCATCTCATAGGGTGGCATACCAATGCTGGCATGATAGCTGTTATTGTATGAGAATTCTACTAATGGTAAGTGGTCATCCCAACTTCCCTCGAAATCAATCACACAATCCCGGAGCATGTCCTCTAAAGTCTAAATGGTCCTTTCCGACTGACCATCAGTTTGAGGATGATAGGCCGTGCTAATATGTAACCTCGTCCCCATGGCATCATGGAATTTCTTCCAGAATTTGGATGTAAACCGGGTGTCACGATCAGACACAATTGACACCGGTACATCATGACGAGTCACAATCTCCTTGATGAAAAGATCATCCAACCTCTCGGATGTATATGTCTCGCGCATCGGTAGGAAGTGAGCACTCTTCGTCAGCCGGTCAACAATCACCCATATAGCATCATACCCTTTCGGGGTACGTGGCAATTTCGTGATGAAATCCATGGTGATGTGCTCCCACTTCCATTCTGGTATATCCAAAGGTTGAATATTTCCATACGGCTTCTGGTGCTCGCCCTTCACTTGCAAACAAGTAAGGCATTTACTCACATACTCCACCACATCTCGCTTCATACCCGACCACCAATAGTCTTTCTTCATGTCTTGATACATCTTTGTAGAACCGGGATAAATGGAGTATCGAGTCTTGTGGGCTTCATCCATGATCTTTACCCGTAGATCCCCAAAACGAGGAATCCACATCCGCCCGAATCGGGTTTTAGCAACAAATGTGTTTTCCCCCAACTCCACGACCAGGCCTCTCATTCTTTCAGAGTTAAGATGTTCGTCTTTCAACGCCTCATCTTGAAACTCTTTGACTTCCTTCACCACGTTGGTGGTCATGATCAGCTGGTACGCTTTCACCCGAATCGGCACGGGCCTCTCCTTCCGGCTAAGGGCATCTGCCACCACATTGGCTTTGCCCGGATGGTAATGGATTTCACAATCGTAATCCTTTATAAGCTCCAACCATCACCTTTACCTCATATTCAAATCCTTCTGCTCAAAGAAGTACTTCAAGCTCTTGTGGTCGGTGAAGATGGTGCACTTTGTCCCGTAGAGATAGCGCCTCCAAATCTTTAATGCAAAGACCACAGCTACTAGCTCCAAGTCATGAGTAGGATAGTTAACCTCATGAACTTTCAACTGTCAGGATGCATAGACTATAAATTTTCCCCTCTGCGTTAACATGCACCCAATCCCAAAAAGCAAGCATCAGAATAAACCACCAGATATTCACTTCCATCGGGTAATGACAGAACATGAGCTTGGGTCAATCTCGCCTTCAATTCTTCGAACGCCTTCTCTTGAGCTTGACCCCATACAAACTTTACATCCTTCCGGGTCAATTTGGTTAAGGGAGAAGCGATTTTGTAGAAGTCTTGAATGAATCTTCTATAATAGCCCGCCAAACCCAAGAAACTTCTGATCTCGGATGACGTCTTTGGAGACTTCCATTGCATCACCGCTTCCATCTTTGCCGGATCAACCATAATCCCCTCCGGATTCACCACGTGACCCAAGAACTTAACTTCACGCAACCAGAACGCGCACTTGGAGAATTTGGCATACAGTTTCTCCCTTCTCAGCATTTCTAACACCTCCCGAATATGACCGGCATGCTCTATCTCGCTCCTCGAATAAATCGGAATATCATCGATGAACACAATCACTGATTTATCCAACATCGACCGACACACTCGGTTCATCAGGTCCATAAAAGCAGCTGGCGCATTGGTCAAACCAAAGACATGACAAGAAACTTGTAGTGATCGTAGCGCGTGCGAAAAGCTGTTTTAGGGATATCCTGCTCTTTCACCTTCAGTTGATGGTAGCCCGATCGAAGATCTATCCGTGAAAACCAACTGGCGCCTTGAAGCTGGTCGAACAAGTCATCAATCATCGGTAACGGGTACCGATTATTCACTGTCAGCTTGTTCAGCTCACGGTAGTCTATGCACATCCTCATACTACCATCCTTTTTCTTTACAAACAGGACCGGAGCACCCCAAGGTGAGATACTCGGTCTAATGAACCCCTTATCTAGCAGCTCTTGCAACTGCTCCATCAACTCTTTCATTTCCGTCGGAGCCAATTGATACGGTGCTTTGGCGACAGGTTGGGTGCCTGGTATCAGATCAATCTGGAACTCAATCTCTCGGTCAGGGGGCACTCCCGATAAGTCTTCGGGAAACACGTCTGGAAAGTCACACACAACCGGAACATCGGATAGTTGTGGTGTTGGCATTTCTACATCCTTTACATAACATAAATAGGCGCTACATCCACGCCTCATACACTTTCTCGCCACCGCCATTAAGATCACCTTCGGAATCGTCGTGTCCCGATCCCCATAAACAGTTACCGAACTCCCGTCAGGGGCTATTAAACGAATCATCTTCATTCAACACACTATATTCGCCTCGAAGTCCGCCAACCAATCCATCCCAAGCACCAAATCAAAACCACCCAAAGTCATCGCAAATGGTCTAACCGGAAATTTGTGGCCCTCTAATTCCACATCACAGCCCTCTATCACCTCGGAAATCCTGGTGGACTTACCATCGCAGTTTCTACATCAAACGATACGTCCACCCGTCTACTACTAACAGGCAGTTTGGCACAGAAAGTAGCAGAAATAAAACTCCTACTGGCACCCGAATCAAATAATAAAAAGGCTAAAGTTTGGTTCACCAGAAACGTGCCGGACACAACATCAGGGTCAGTCCTAGCCTCCTCCTACGTCATCGTGAATGCCCTGGCGCTTGCCCACAATCCTTCATTCCCGGTCTTCTTCACACCGGAACTCCCAGCCCTCGGCTTCTTGCAGTCTTTATTCATATGACCACTTTCCCCACAGTTGAACACCTCATGCTCCTACACTCTCTAGCCATATGACCAGGCTTTCCACACTTGAAACAGACATTCAACCCTAGTCTGCACTCCCCACTATGCTCTTTCCCACATTTACCACACCTTTTCAGTCCCGTACCCGGTGTGGCTACACGGCGGTCGTCCACCCATGCCTTCTTGTTACTCGTCGAGGCATCACCCTGACCAAACCTCTTCCCTTTCCAATTCGTGTCACCGCCCTTCCTATTACCATCAGCCACCACCACCACTGCCCTTTCATCATACAGTCTCCCCGCCAAGTCCACCGCCGACCTAAAGGTGCTCGGTCGGGCGACGATCATATGCCTGCGAATATCCGCCGGCAAACCCTGAATATACCTCTTGATCTTTCGTGACAGAGGTGTCAACTGATCCAGCACCAGACATGACATTTCGTTGAACTTCGTGGTGTACTGTTGGTGGGTCATCGTCCCCGCCTCCAGTTGCAGGAACTCTCTCTCACTTTATCCATCTCCCGATGAGGACAGAAGTCCTCGATGACCAACCTCTTCAGCTCGGGCCACTTCAATTTTCCAATGGCCCTGCTATCCTCGGCTTGGACTAGTTGTCCCTCCAGCATAGAGCCGAATCCGTGAAAGAGTGGGTAGCAAACTTCACCTTTTGGTCCTCCCGGCACTCGCTGATATCAAGGACAGCCTCCATTTCTCTCACCCATCGATGAGCAGCAGTAGGAGCAGTGCCATTACCGTCGAAAGTAGGGGGCTTGCACCTCATAAACACCCCATAATTATAGCCTCGTGCTGACTCATGCATAGGCTCCTCCTCCTCTTCCTATTCATCATCAGAAAGAACCGTTTCCGGCCCTGCTTGCTCCTGCCTTCCTGAGGACCTGTTCCACTCTTTTCTTTCTCCTTCCCGGACAGCCTTAATCACTTCGGTCACCACAGACGGTAAGATCATCTGCATGACTTGATGTACCTCTTCAACCACTGCCTCTTTTACCGAGGCTCTCAAATTGGCGCTCTCGTCTACACCCTCCTGATGAGGGGTCTCGATTTCTTCATGTACCACTTTCTCCACCCTAGGTCTTCCTCTTGTGGCCCGTGGTGAAGGAATTGATCTGCCCAAGATACATATGAAAATTGATGTGGCTAGTGTGATATGATCCAAGTCGGGTCATACCCAATAACAGGCCAAACAAACACCGATAAATATTTATTCGTTGATAAGATCATACTAATAAATAATGGCACCAATTTAGAAACCGGGTTTTCTAAATCATTGCTTTTGCAAATGAACAAGATTATATATAGATAATTTGTTCATAAGAGATTATTTGTTCATTACATAAATTAGTTTAACATTGACAAATAATATTGTGTTTAGTGTTATAAAATTAAAATGGTTTAATTTTATAAAACAAGAATGCAAGAGTATACAATTTTATAAAACTAGAAATGAGAGGGAAACAAAATGGGGACCCATTATTTTGGCCACCCTTTTTGGTGTCTTGGGAGTCCCTTTTATTAGTTCCAAGGATATGCAAGTAAAGATACTTGAACACTCTTGCATTTGAGTTTTCTCTCTCACACACACAAGAAGCAAATGCTCTCTCAATCCTTCTCCTTTCTCTCGGTTTTTTGGCAGCAAGGAAGAGCAAATTTTTCAGCAAACAAAAGTGTTTGGTTGCTGAAAATTGGTGTCAAGGTTCCTAGCAATCGAAGGTGCTTTGTTGGTGGCTTGGGTTATGCTTACTTGAGGTCTTCTCCCTTGAAGATTCAGCCACATTTTCATCTTCTTTCACCTCAAGAATTCGATTTTTGAGCAGCTACAAAGGTTGTAGTTTCATCATCTTATGTTTATCTTATTGTATGCATTTTCGTATAATGATCCATGGCTTTGGGTTTGTTTATTAAATGGGTTTAATAATCATGACATTAAGATGTTTTAAAACTAAAATCCGCTGCGTTTTCATATATACAAGGTTATATGAGCTTTGATAAACATGTTAAAAACCAAACAATGGCATCAAGAGCCACTTATACGTATGCATACATGTATTACACTTGCTAGTTCACGGTTTTGTGGTGTTTGACACCACATACCCGTGAGTTAGAGGGCTGAAATGTGACCCCTTTTGATTCTTTTAAAGATGTTACTTTATGCATGTAAGGATCTTTAAAAAATCTAGATCATAAGATGTTTGTTTGTATAGACTAAACCCATTTGTTCTTGGTTCATGTTGGCCAAAAACATCGGTTAAAAGGGGCTGCCAAAATCATGACATTAGGATATGTTTGAATATGTTGTTTGTTGATTATGCATAACAAAGCCTTTACCTTGTGGATGATTGATTGGTTGTCATGTTATATTGATTTGGGCATGTAATAATTTAATTTTTGTTTCAAGTCTTGTTTTGTAATCTATTCATTAATATGGTTTGTAATAAATAGATTAGGAGTTTTCTTTACTAGAAAAAATGTATTAGGATACATATTTTGTAAGGATGCTCAAGATCAAGACTTGAAGAAAAGATGGACAAAGAGGATGCTTGAAGATGTGGATTCAAGTGGGAGTTCTTTTTGTCAACCATGTGTCATGTTCTTAATCCTTAGGACAAGACCATTTGACATACTTGTTTTGGCTAAACAAGTGTGCTCAACTTAGTATGCTTTGTTATGCATATTTGAATTGTTTGGTTATGCTTGGTTGAATGCTTATGATGTTGTTTGTTTTGAATATTTGGATGTGATTAACAAACCATCGATTAAAACAAGCTATAACAAGAAATTGGTTCTCAAATCATTAAGCATAAATAGAATGGTTCTATAAAAGGAGTTAATGGTTTGCAAAATAAAATGGGTTTTATTTAAAAGAACCAATATGGTACCATATGGTTGAATGCATACAATCATATGGTACATAGACTTTTCTAAACAAGAATTGTGAAATTGTAAATCCCTTTTGAAAACAAGTTAAACACCATCTTTTTACACAACACTTAGGTTACTTGCAAACTCTTAGTGGGATAAAGGTCGCAAACTCATAGTGGGATAAAGGTCACCTAACCACTTTGAGGGAACTTGTAACTTGAGGTGAGAATACCATGTTTGTGGGATAAAGGTCACCTAACCACTTATGTAGTAAACTCACACGTGTGTGTAAGTAGGACGACTTGATTTGTAAAATATATTGAATGGATCACCTAAAATATGTTCTACAAAAGGTGTTGATGGGATAAACATGCCGTTATAAACATAAGATGTTCAAACGATCCCATACCACTAGAAGTTGCAATAGGTTGCAATTGTCATTTATGACTACCTTGTTTATTTAAATAATGGGATAAAGGTCACCTAACCAATATTTAAATATAACGTTGGATTCTAAAATTTTATTTATTAATGGTCTATGAAACATAAAGGTTATTGATAAATGAAATATAATTATATCAACGATTACTAATGGAACTTTGTAAAATCTTGTAGATGGCCGACAAAAACAACGCTAATAACGATGTACCAAACCAAAACAACCAATCCCTAAGGGCGATCCTACAAAGGGATCGTCTAATACCTAACAATTTCATGGATTGGTACCGCAACTTGAGAATGGTCTTTTAAACACAAATGAATGTGATTCATTTGATGTATGTGAATCTTGTTTACAAGGAAAAATGACTAAGGCACCCTTTAGTGGAACTAACGAAAGGGCAAAAGATTTATTAGGTATCATACATTCGGATGTATGTGGTCCTTTTAAGCCAATGACTAGGAATGGTGAAAGATACTTCATTACCTTTACCGACGATTATAGTCGCTATGGGTATGTTTACTTATTGAGACACAAAGATGAAGCTTTTGAAATGTTCAAAATCTTCAAGAATGAAGTAGAAAATCAACTCAACAAGTCAATTAAAGTTCTCCGCACCGATAGAGGTGGTGAATACCTAAGTGATGTTTTTCAAGATCATCTTAGGAGTTGTGGGATTGTCTCACAACTCACTCCACCTGGAACACCACAACATAATGGTGTGTCTGAGAGGAGGAATCGAACCTTATTAGATATGGTTCGATCTATGATGGCTAGAAGCACATTGCCTCTATCATTTTGGGGTTTCGCTTTGCTTTCCGCAGCCCGTATTCTAAATATGGCCCTAACCAAAAAGGTGGAAAGGAAACCTTTTGAGATATGGCATGGAAGAGTTGCATCCCTATCATACTTAAGGGTTTGGGGATGTGAGGCTTATGTTAAGACTCCCACCCCAAACAAATTAGAAGTCCGATCCACCAAGTGTATCTTTGTTGGATATCCTAGAGATTCTATGGGATATTATTTCTATGATCCACTGGAACAAAAGGTGTTTGTTGCCAGAAAGGGTGAGTTCTTAGAAACAAAGTTCCTTATGGAAGGAACTAGCAGTAGAACAGTGGATCTTGAGGAGGATCAAGAACCACAGCCCGATACACGTTTGGTTGAAACTAGCACTCAACATGAGGATGTTGAGGATGATCAAGCGGTTGATCAATACACACAAAACGTTCGCAGAAGTGGTAGAACTAGTAATCCACCTGAAAGATACGGATTTTTCATGGATGGATGCTATGTGGTAGATTCAGATGAACCAACCACATATCATGATGCAGTGTCCAATTTGGATTGTGACAAATGGCTTGAAGCCATGAACGTTGAGATGCAATCCATGTATGACAATCAAGTTTGGGAACTTGTTGTACTAATTCTTAATTCCAATGTAGTTGGAAGTAAGTGGGTTTTCAAGAAGAAAACCGATATGCATGGAAACTTGGATACTTACAAAGCTAGACTTGTAGCAAAGGGTTTCACTCAAACTCAAGGGGTTGACTACGATGAAACCTTCTCACCTGTTGCAATGCTAAAGTCTATAAGGATATTGTTTGGCATAGCTGCTCATTATGACTATGAGATTTGGCAAATGGATGTCAAAACCGCTTTCCTAAATGGATATCTTAAGGAAGATGTCTATATGGTTCAGCCTGAAGGTTTTGTCGATCCAAAACATCCTGATAAAGTATGCAAGTTAAAGAAATCAATCTATGGATTGAAACAAGCATCGAGAAGCTGAAATCACCGTTTTGATGAGGATGTAAAGAAATTTGGCTTCATCAAAAATGATGATAAGCTTGTGTGTATAAGAAGGCTAGTGGGAGGATAATAACCTTCCTAGTATTGTATGTTGATGACATACTACTATTTGGAAGTGACATTCCAACCTTGGAAGGTGTAAAAACCTGGCTTGGAAGTTGTTTTTCCATCAAAGATCTTGGTGAAGCCGCCTATATTCTGGGAATAACGATCTATAGGGATAGATCAAGACGGCTGATTGGTTTGAATCAAAGTGCATACATTGACAAAATCTTGAAAAGGTTCAAGATGGAAAACTCTAAGAAAGGTACTGTACCCATACAAAGAGGGACAATATTGAGTACGACTCAATATCCAAGCTCAAAGGAGGAGCAAAATAGAATGAAGGCAATCCCATATGCATCTGCTATAGGATCCATCATGTATGCAATGATATGCACTAGACCGGACGTGTCATATGCTTTAAGCATGATAAGTAGATACCAGCAAAATCCTGGTGATAGTCATTGGATGGCTGTCAAGAACATTCTGAAGTACCTAAGGTGGACTAAGGACATGTTCTTGATCTACGGGTCTGGTGAAGAGGAACTCGTTGTAAGAGGTTACACGGATGCGAGTTTCCAAACTGATCGAGATGATTCACGATCTCAATCGGGGTACATCTTTATTCTAAATGGGGGAGCTGTTTCTTGGAAAAGCTCAAAACAAGAAGTCATAGCGTTGTCCACTACAGAGTCAGAATACATCGCCGTTCAATGGCAGCACAGGAAGCTGCATGGCTGAAGAAATTCATATCCGATCTAGGGGTAGTCCCTTCCATTCAGGATCCCCTAGAGATCTTTTGTGACAACGAGGGTGCGATTGCTCAAATCAAGGAACCTCGTGCTCATCAAAAGACTCGGCACATTGAATGAAGATTCAACTACATAAGGGATGAAGTTGAAAAAGGAAAGATATGTATTCGCAAAGTCCACACTGATAAAAACATTGCGGATCCACTCACAAAGCTCCTTGAAAAGGCAAAGCATGAAGGTCATACTTGTGCCATGGGACTTAGATATTCAAGTGACTGGGTTTGATGTTGTATTTTGTATTCGGTTATTGGAACTTATGTTATTTGACTTAATTATGTGGTTATAATTTTCATTTGTTCTCCTATTTTAGCATGTTGAAATCCGTGAATAAATAAGTTATTCTAAACATCCGTAGTCGATCATACTTATGGGAACAACTATGAATGTAAGACTATAATGAACTTGGATTGGTTGATATTCATAAGGTATGAATATAGAGCAAGAGGTTGCTACCAAGGTTCATTGATATCTATGGGATATAGATATTGGACTGACCCGCTCTCAATTATTTCTACATGGAATCTTTGTGATTAGTCATAAGAGATATTGAGTAAAGGCGAATATCATTGTATCCTCAGATCTGAGATACATATTGGGTCTTGATATTCACCAAGTATTGTACTTCGACTTAGTACTTTGCTGTTCTGAAATGGCAGTACATAAGGCTGAGTTCAGGTATGATATGAGGTGATTGTGAGAGACGTATGTAGTCAAGATGGAATTTGTTCCTCTTATTCGTTGAGAGTTAGATGTCTAACGCCTATTAAAGTTAAATCATCGGGGAATGACAATTCTGTGTCTCTTGGATTTAACATGACATCTGTAACAAAAAGATAGATGATTAATTCACCTAAATCATATTCAAGTAAGGTACTTGAAAAGGATGATGTTATTGAATGGCACTTAGTCATATACATTAGGGGTAGCAAACCGTTGCTAGGCGCTATTTGCTGCTTGCATCAATCTTCTATGAATCTTGTGCAAGTGGGAGATTGAAGGAATTGATCTGCCCAAGATACATATGAAAATTGATGTGGCTAGTGTGATATGATCCAAGTCGGGTCATACCCAATAACAGGCCAAACAAACACCGATAAATATTTATTCGTTGATAAGATCATACAAATAAATAATGGCACCAATTTAGAAACCGGGTTTTCTAAATCATTGCTTTTGCAAATGAACAAGATTATATATAGATAATTTGTTCATAAGAGATTATTTGTTCATTACTTAAATTAGTTAAACAATGACAAATAATATTGTGTGTTAGTGTTATAAAATTAAAATGGTTTAATTTTATAAAACAAGAATGCAAGAGTATACAATTTTATAAAACCAGAAATGAGAGGGAAACAAAACGGGGACCCATTATTTTGGCCGCCCCTTTTGGTGTCTTGGGAGTCCCTTTTATTAGTTCCAAGGACATGCAAGTAAAGATACTTGAACACTCTTGCATTTGAGTTTTCTCTCTCACACACACAAGAAGCAAAAGCTCTCTCAATCCTTCTCCTTTCTCTCGGTTTTTTAGCAGCAAGGAAGAGCAAATTTTTCAGCAAACAAAAGTGTTTGGTTGCTGAAAATTGGTGTCAAGGTACCTAGCAATCGAAGGTGCTTTGTTGGTGGCTTGGGGTATGCTTACTTGAGGTCTTCTCCCTTGAAGATTCAGCCACATTTTCATCTTCATTCACCTCAAGAATTCGATTTTTGAGCAGCTACAAAGGTTGTAGTTTCATCATCTTAGGTTTATCTTATTGTATGTATTTCGTATAATGATCCATGGCTTTGGGTTTGTTTATTAAATGGGTTTAATAATCATGACATTAACATGTTTTAAAACTAAAATCCGCTGCGTTTTCATATAAACAAGGTTATATGAGCTTTGATAAACATGTTAAAAACCAAACACGTGGTTCCACCCCGTGAAGCCTTAGAAGATCTACCATCAGCCATTCTCTATCACACACTGAAAGATTCAAACACCAACATGATCATTCAAGGGAATAGCTTAGTTTATGTCAATTATAGTAAGTCCCTAATTACAGTGGCCGGTTGTGATTAGCCACTCACTTTACTCTTCGTAGCCCGAGCATTACCTGTCCTGACTACATTAGTATCTAAATCTAGCAGTACACATAAACACATAACATGCGCATATACTACCAGTTAACATTAAGAAAATACCTGATAGCACGCAGCTACTCAGATTGGCATCCCTTCCCTTTCCGTTCCTTTCTCAGTTTAAGTTAAGGTTTATTTTGAAAATTTACCAGTTTCACTTAAACTTTGGCTCTGATACCAACTTGTAAGGCCCCTATCCCGGGCACCTCACAGTTGGTCATTCATTGCACATAAACATATATTTTACAACTATTTTTATAGACATTGCAGCGGAAACATTCGAAAAAGATATCTCATTTCATCATAAAAGCTTTTGCAAAGCCATACATCATTAGTCAATTACAAATAGTCATAAACAGTGACTTTTAGTGGTAAGAGAATTCCTTAAGTAATCCCGTTTATTTGAATCCTCAACAAACACCACGCTATTTTCTAATGCATTCTACATAATACATTACAAAAATATTAACAAAGGAATGGCATCCCAAAAGAGCTGAGTAGCCGCCTCGTGCCATCCTCAGCAACACTACCTGCCAACTGAAAACACATAAAAGTCAGCATTGCTGAGTGAGTTCTAGTTTTATAATAAAACATACTTTTCTTTCATTAAAACCGTTCTTACATACATGCGATCACACAACATACGTACACATGGATAATATTATTATTATCTTCATCATTCATTCATTAGCTTTCATTCGTGTACTGTTCATCGTTATCATTCACGTTCGTTCATAAACTCTTTCTTTCATTCATACGTTTCTTACCTTCATTCATACATCCATTACATTCATTCATTCATTCATTACATTCGTTCGTACGTTCGTTACATTCATCCATACATTTAATACGTTCATTCGTACGTTCATTATATTCGGTGACATGTACAATACCCCGAACATTGTGCACTACTGCTGGTGCTGGACCTGTGGTAATCAACCACGAACGTTGTGCACTACTGCTGATCCAGTCACCTAGGGTAGGTACATGCACCACTTATCTTTCCTCTTTCCTTCTAGATCAATGCCATATGCTATACCCCAAACATTGTGCACTACTACGGGTGCTGGACCTGTGATGATCAATCACGAACGTTGTGCACTACTGCTGGTCCAGTCACCTAGGGCAAGCGGCAAGGATGACATACATATGGTCAATCACAAAGACTGACCCCAATGTGCATCCTTCAGGGTAGCTAACCCACACACCGTTGAGCTAACACCTGCGTTGGGTGTGCACCTCCATACATTTGCTTGCAAGTCTTTCTTACATTCATTCGTTCATCATTAATGCATGCATTCATTCATCATGTTCCTCTTTCATTATCTTTCGCTTTACGTTTCTTATTACTTTCATTTCATTCATTAATCCTAACACGTAAAGTCACGGAAAGGTAACACGTATCGAAAAAAAGGAACATCGATATTTACAAATCATCAGTCATTACCATCATATAGGGCTACAACATACTTATCATACATACATCATGCGTATACTGACAATACTATCTCTCTCCTCGTACATAACAGCCCTATTTGGGCGATTGGACATCTTTCAGTCGCATGGCCTCCACGCGACTGAATCATACGATTGGGCACCTAAGCGAATGAACATACAATCATGCGAATGGACCTCCTATCATGCGAAGGAACACTATGTGAATGGACCCCTATGCGACTGAACCCTCAGTCGTGCGACTGAATCCCCAGTCGTGCGATTGAGCCTCAGTCGTGCAACTGAATCCCCAGTCGTGCGATTGAGCCTTAGTCGTGTGAGTGATCCTCAGTCACCCCTCAGTCATGCGACTGACCCTTCAGTTGTCTAGCCCTAACTAGGCAGCGACTGGAGTTCATCCTGAACTGCAGCCGCGAAATACGGCCTTCAAACTCTTCCAAACTTATTTCCAGCCCAAATTACCCCTCCTAAACCTTAGGGAAACATACTAGGACATCATACAAGCACATACAAGTCCAAAATCGGGCTCTAAACACATTACATACAATTACACCCAAATGGGTCAAACTCATACATTTCAAAAACGGGTTTATATGTGTTCCAGCCCCAAAATCATTTGAAAACAAGTAAATGAGGGGTCCTAAAACTCACACAAACAAGAAGAAGATGAAGAGCTTCGTTTGGACTAGTCACTCGACAAGTTTCAAGCCCGAATCACCACTTTCTCTCTTTTTCTCTTCTTTCTCTCTTCTTTCTCTCTCTGCTCTTCTTTTCACTGGGTTTTGCAAGTGTGGGGAGGGGAGATGGCTGCCCCTCCCTTAAAGCTACAGTTCAGTCGCCCGACTCCAGGCGACTGGACCTTCGGTCGCCCGAACACCATACGATTGGACACTCCAATCATGCGACTCTCATGCGTATGGAGCTCCAGTCATGTGAGCTCAATGCGACTGAGCCTCCAGTCGCATGACACTTCAAAAAGTCAAATTTCCGGGTGTTACAAGTCCACCCCCCTTATTTAGGTTTCGTCCCCGAAACCTGTCGTTACTCGAACAAACGTGGGTAACGCTGCCTCATCTCTTCTTCGTTTCCCACGTTGACTCTGATCCTTTCCTGTGCTGCCACTGTACATGCGTAAGAGGAAACACTTTATTTCTCAGCCTCTTCTCCTTTCGATCGATGATCGCCACTGGTTGCTCCACATAATTGGGCCGTTCGTCTACCTCGATATCCTCCAATGGACGATCATATCCTCGTCCGCCAAACACTTCCTCAGATGAGATACGTGGAAGCTCGGGTGAATTCCACTTAACTCATCTGGTAACTCCAACCTATAGGCCACCTCTCCTACTCGAGCAATGATTCGGAAAGGGCCTATATACCTCGGGCTCAACTTGCCCCACTTTTTGAACTGAATGATACCCTTCCAAGGTGAGACCTTCAACATAACCTGATCACCCACCTGAAATTCAATCGATCTGTGTGGTTTTTCAGCATACGACTTCTGTCTGTCTTTGGCTGCCTTCATATAGGCCTTGTTCCTTTCAAGCTTTTCAGTCGTAGTCTCTCGATCACTTCGACGCTCCCCAATTCCTTCTAACTAATATCACCCAAACAAACTGCTGTCCTGCATCTCCTACCGTATAGCATCTCATAGGGTGGCATGCCAATGCTGGCATGATAGCTGTTATTGTATGAGAATTCTACTAACGGCAAGTGGTCATCCCAACTTCCCCCGAAATCAATCACACATGCCCGGAGCATGTCCTCTAAAGTCTGAATGGTCCTTTCCGACTGACCATCAGTTTGAGGATGACAGGCCGTGCTAATATGTAACCTCGTCCCTATGGCATCATGGAATTTCTTCCAGAATTTGGATGTAAACCGGGTGTCACGATCAGACACAATTGACATCGGTACACCATGACGAGTCACAATCTAGTTGATGAAAAGATCGGCCAACCTCTCGGATGTATAATGTTAGGACCGTGTACGTACGGAGTACTAACTGATTCTTCGTTAAACCGGATCAAATAGTACGGAATCCTATTTTATTGGTGATCCAATCAGGGAGAACGTTAACAAGATCAAACCTAACGATTAGAAAACGTTAAGAATGGACTAGGAATGATCTGGGACGTTCTATGAACTTGGAATGGACGAACAGGACGCTCTGGGTCGACTAGGGTTGCAAGTATTCGAAGTGTTCGTTTTTCCACGAATTAGGTGGTATTTATAGGTAAGGGTTTCTCTCATTCGTGCGACTGAACCATACGCATGGTTCAGTCGTGCGGTTGATCCATGCGCTTGATCCATACGTACGACTGGTTCAATCTCATGCTCTAGTCTTACGACTGATCCAGTCTCCTGGTTCAGTCGTGTGACTGAGTCATTCGCATGAAGTTATTCATGTGTATGGTCCATTGGCATGGGCCATTCGCATGATAACTTCATAATGTTAAGTTTGAACGTATTAGTTATCATTACATTACGCATATCAATTCAAACAATCACCTACCTGTATAATTAATCAACCATACATTACACAACCCATTAATGAAACATTAAACATTATAAGCACATACAACCATTTGCATTTCATTAATCATCTTTCAATTACATATATGTAAGACATTACAAAGATATTACATTGAGATCAGAATCTAGGTACATATGTATCAACAAACTCCCCCTTGGACCTAGATTCATCTAGCGTCTACTTGCCCCATAACCTCTTCAAATTTCTTGTACTTCTCCTCTCTTGTAACTCCTGCGTGTATTTCAAATACAAAGCAGAGTCTGATCACATTTAAGAATTGGAGGGCTTGTACAATATCTTGCGCGTCATAGAACAGTGGCCACTGGTATAAAGTGTAAACATCTTCAGCTGACAAGTTAGTAAGCCACATTGGGTCGAATATCTTGTTAGGACCGTGTACGTACGGAGTACTAACTGATTCTTCGTTAAACCAGAATAAATAGTGCGGAATCCTATTTGATTGGCGATCCAATCAGGGAGAACGTTAACAAGAACATACCTAACGATTAGAAAACGTTATGAACGAATGAGGAATGATCTGGAACGTTCTATGAACTTGGAATTGACGAACAGGACGCTCTGGGTCGACTAGAGTTGCAAGTATTCGAAGTGTTCGTTTTTCCACGAATTAGGTGGTATTTATAGGTAAGGGTTTCTCATTCGTACGACTGAAGCGACTGAACCATACGCATGGTTCAGTCGTGCGATTGATCCATGCGCTTGATCCATACGTACAACTGAGCATTTAGTCGTACGACTGGTTCAATCTCATGCTCTAGTCTTACGACTGATCCAGTCTCCTGGTTCAGTCGTGCGACTGAGTTCATTCGCATGAAGTTATTCATGCGTATGGTCCATTGGCATGGGCCATTCGTATGATAACTTCATAATGTTAAGTTTGAACGTATTAGTCATCATTACATTATGCATATCAATTCAAACAATCACCTACCTATATAATTAATCAACCATACATTATATAACCCATTAATGAAACATTAAACATTATAAGCACATACAACCATTTGCATTTTATTAATCATCTTCCAATTACATATATGTTAGACATTACAAAGATATTACATTGAGATCAGAATCTAGGTACATATGTATCAACAAACTCCCCCTTAGACCTAGATTCATCTACGTCTTACTTGACCCATAACCTCTTCAAATTTCTTGTACTTCTCCTCTCATGTAACTCCTGCATATATTTCAAACGCAAAGCAGAGTCTGATCACGTTTTGGAATTGGAGGGCTTGTACAATATCTTGCGCGTCATAGAACAGTGGCCACTGGTATAAAGTGTAAACATCTTCAGCTGACAAGTTAGTAAGCCACATTGGGTCGAATACCCTGATAACCTCCATTTGTCCTTCTTTATTTAGAACTATGACCGCTTCTCCTGTTCGCCAATTGTAGTACCACCACTTGTAGTGTGGAGTGATGTCCTGTGGCATTTCCCTTAGAGGGATCTTAGACATGGTACGTGGTGGACACCACTTCAGCACTATCTTCGGTTTTTCCCAGTTCGTGGATCCACTTCAGACCTTCTAATGTACCTCGTAGGTTGCTGAGGCCTGAAGTTTACCCACCGGGTGTGGTACTCTTTCTTCAGCACAACTTCGAACCATCCTGACATCTTTCTAGGATCAGCATAAAGTAGCTTCAGCTTTGCCAGTTGTTTTAGCTCAAAACCAGGTAGAGTTTTTAGATCGTGTGGGAATCTAAAATACTCAATACCTTTCTCCTCTTAACTGCATAAGCATTAAGATCATCAAAATAAGCCCAAGATATGATCTTGCCCGATAACTTTTGGTGTTTCTTCACTCTATACAACTTTGTATAGACATTTGACGTTGAAGCACTTCGTTGGGCTCATAGATCTTCAAAACATGCAGCCCATTCAGCCTTTCTAACTTTGACTTCCTCCTCTTTGGCTCGGGTTGTCTCCTCTTGTTTATCAGACTCTTCTTTCCATTTTATCCAGAGTCTCGAAGGTCTCACTGACCAGATTGTCATCCAGATTTGGAATGACATAACCTTCGGTGTCTGTGTACTCTGGATAATGTTGATCTGGCACATCTTCTATTTCGATCTCATCAACATCACGCAGTTCTTCATCACTGTCTACTTGGACTTCTGGAGCATCTTTCACTATCTCGTCGGCATTTAACTTGAACATTTCGGCCAACTGCTCTTTAGTGAAACCGTGTACTATCTCTCCCTCTTCGGGGGTGTATTCGACTGACCTCCTTAAGATTCCCTGCAGATCAAGACTCATTGTTAGCTGACGCTTGACCTGCTGAAGGGGTTCAACATCGTATTCGTCCTTTTGAAAATTTGGATCTGCTTGATTTAAACATGCAACACAGTACTTATTAGTAAGTAATTAAGCACAATCAACATTAAGTAAATAGATATAAACATCAATTACATAATATTAAGTTTAACACAATGTTCAATTACAAAAGCTTTTAAATACAAAGACATAAATAGCTAGTCGGTACTTTTGTCTTCAATCGATGGAGTATCATTAGGTGGAGCAGAAGTAGAGGATCTTTGGTCTTGACGTTGCTTAGTACGCCTCTCTTCTGCTGCTTCAGCACCTTGATCTCCAGCATCATCATCAACTTCATCATCACCGTCATCATGCTTGTCATCTCCTTCTTCACCTTCATCACTTTCATATCATCGTCATCTTCCTCCTCATCATCATCGTCCTCCTCATCATCATCATGGCCTTCACCAATCTTGAGAGGCTCACTTTGAGTCCCTTTGAGCTTCAGCATGATCGTCTTGTTTGTAGATTCTAACTCCTCCAGCTTCTTAGCAGTCTCATCTCTGTGCTATAGGAGTCTAGTGATCTGATTAGTTTGTTGAGAGATCAGCTGAGCTTGGGAAGAACTCATCTCTCTCAACTGATGTATCTCAGCTGTTTGGGTGGTACCCAACTCTCTCAACTGCTGTATCTCAGCTGTTTGGGAGGTACTCAACTCTCTCAACTGCTGTATCTGAGCCGTCTTGGCCTCATCCAAAGCTAGCAGCTTGAGCACCATGCTATTTAATGCTGCAAGGTGCTCTACCACAGACACGGGAGGCATGTAAGAGCTGGTTTGGAAAGATGAGGGTCCTGTTTGGTGAGTAGTGGTGGTTGTGGTGGCTGTGGTGAAAATGGAGAGGTTGTGAATGAAGTGGTAGGAGGTATAGTGGTGGTGGTGGTGGATGGTATAGATGTAGTGACAGTGGTGGTGGGTTGAGAGGTTTGGGATGGTGTAAAAGTGGTAGCTGTGGTAGTGACAGAAGTGGTGAATCTCAGTCTCTTTCCCTTCTTACCATGCGGACAAGCCATGGTCTTCCTCCTCTTACCCGTGGACACTGGTGCTCCCCCTATGTTGCTGGGCTGATCAGGGCATATGAAGGATCAGACTCTGTGCGAGTATCCCCTGATGTACCAGAATGTCCACCAACTACCCTTAGTCCTCTTTCGGTGGCAACCACCTTGCTGCCAACCCTCTTTGTCAATCCTTCTTCTTCGCTCTCTCTTCCTCATCCGGAGGACAGAAGTCATGAATAAATCCGGCAGTCACCGTGTCAATGTGTGGTGGTGATGGCTGAGCTGTACGAGTAGTGGGGCCTTCTGAAGAAACTGGCCACCGTCTCCATCCTCACTGTCATCGTCATCTGAGTCATCAGATGGTATAGCTATAATCTCAGTGTCTGACTCACTGTCGTCATGGCGCCATTTGCGCCTTCTGGGCGCCACATAATCTTCACGGGCTAGATGTCCTATCAATCTCTTCATCACGGGCTTGACCTGCTTACCTCGATACACCTTCATTCTGCCAAGAGTGGTATCGCCCATGATCTCCAACACCACAACATCACTCTTTTCCTTCGGTAAATTAGGCAGCTTCTCATCAAAAATCAGCTGAGGAAATCGGGGATACATACAAAAACCTTCTTTCCCCTTTGCCTCCAAGTTCTCTATCAGATAAGTAAAGATCATGTTGGAGAAGCTGAAGGGGTGGTTTAGGACCAATGCAACATAAGCATTCTGGGTTTGGTCAGATAAATCATCAAATCCACCCCTCCGAGAGGCAATGCACTTCAGAATGACGTGTGCCAGATACTTATACTGGAGGCTCAGGTTGCTCTTGTTCAGCACCCCTGAGTTGATGTCCCCACAGTATCCTATCCTTAGGAAGCAACCTCGAACAATGAGAGGATGTAGCTTTAGTGGATGATCCTCATCGTCTCCCAATCCTAATACTCGACGAATATCAGCAGCTGTGATATCGATTTCCCTACCAAAGATGGTGCTTCTGATGCGGTAGGGTTCTTGAGATCTATCAACCGATGCTCCCTCCCAGAATGATTGCTGAATAGACTGATAGGGAGTGCATGGTGTAGAGATGGCCCTGAATATACATGATCTCTTCAGAAATGCAATGATGCCCTCAAACTCACCACCATTCCTTGAGGTGGAATCCAAATGAGCACAGATGTTGTGCTTTGGATTAATGGACCATCGATTAGCCATCTTCCTGTAACAAGTAACAAATGGACGTTAGATTATAAAAGAAACAGAGTTTGATCAAATCAGATAAAATCAGTCCAGTTCAATCGTGCGATTGAACTACGCGACTGAGTTCAGTCGGTTGATCATTGGTGTGACCGGGCTTCAATCGGTTGAACAATAATGTGACTGGGCTTCAATCGGTTGATATGTAATGCGATTGAGTTCAATTGGGTGACTGAACCTGCGATTAGGTCAGTCGACCGAATGAACTCATTCGCATTATTCATTCGGCCGATTGATTGAATTGCACACTTCAATCGTGCGACTGAAGTTCATTCTGGAGTCCAGTTGTATGACACACTCAACCCATTCACATTCTTGATTCGACCGATTGAATGAGTCGCCCCTTTCAATCGTGCGATTGAAGTTCATTCTGGGGTTCAATCGCATGAAGCACTGATCGATTCCATTTAAAACTCAGATTGATCAATTTGCAAGTTTAAACATTAAGTTTATGTTCTTTGGACTCGCAATGATATACCTAACTCACTAATTTAATTTATTTCAACATTTTAATTGTATTAGTTAGGTTATTTGTCAACTTAATGTCGGTTCAATAACTAGGTCATATAATCTCGATTCAGACCCAATTCGACTGTAAACATCATCAATCAGTCGCGTAATACCTGTATACAAATGCCAAGATGTCAGAAATCGAGTATAAAGTGGTGTTTAAAATCAGAGGAAATTTTGGCAGACTAACGGTGCGATTTTAGAATTTGGGCGAATAGGGTCTGCGATCGACTGGCTGCCCTATTTATACAAAAACTCATCTCAGTCAGGCGACTGATCCCATTCGCTCAATTCATTCGGCCGACTTAATCTCAGTCGTACGACTGAGCCTAGTCGCCTGACTTCGTCGTGCGACTGAAACTGAGTCGTATGGTTCACTCAATCGTCCAGGTCCAATCATTCAATTGACCTTCATTCGCACGTTTGACCTAGTCGGTCACTTTCAATCGTCCGATCGGGCTCATTCGCATGGTATAATCATACGATTGTCTTCAATCGTATACCCCATTCATACGACTGGGCAGAACCATAATTCAGCCGTGCGACTGGGCTATACTTGTGCCATTTTAGTCATTTTGTTTACTGACACTTAGTTTTCTTAAACAATTTATAAAACATTATGTGCCTTTGATCATCTCAGACATGATCATTTTTAAATTACAACACCCATTGATCACCTCAGACGTGATCCATTTATCAACCTGATCACCTCAGACGTGATCCATTTCTCCACCTGATCACCTCAGACGTGATCCATTTAACCTTTCAGAAACAATTTTGTTAAGTAAATGTTAAGCTCATTTGGTGACGTTAATAGATAACAATGTACACAGTCCGACACTAACACACTATATTAGTAAATTGAAAAATTTTAAACTACGAACAAAATGAACATCTTTTTGTGATTTTTATTAGGGCAGGTTTGTGTAGCCTATTAGCATTGACATTTTATCAAGAACAGACTCATTTGGAATCAGACAGGCATATACACCATTACTTGGAACATTTTGTGCTAATTACACCTTGCATGATGACATATCACAGTTTGTACTGATCTAAGACTTCTAAGCACTAACTGGGAATCATGTTTGAACTAATATGTAATACTCATTGATTTTGACCATCAGGCGATGCAGTCACGACGATTGTCAGTATATTTGTCCACTTAAATCCATACACAGACTTTTGACACACATCAACGATTAATTAGATGAATTAGGTCAACAAGTATTTGTGTGTTCCACAGGTATATGGTAATCAATCTTCCTCAGGAGATTTTTGAGTGGTCTGGGAATTAGAAGATTTGATTCTAAGAATTGTCAAAGAGATGCTAAGCCTCAGGTCAGTGCCATCGCACAACAGAGAGGCGCAAACAACAATGAATTCTTAGAACGGATAGGTCGTGCCAAGCCTCAGGTCAGTGCCATCGCACAGCAGAGAGGCGCAATACCTATCTTCTTCTTAGAGCAATATATTATAATATACATTTTTTCTGTGACATTTGTCATCTTTTGCTCTGTTTATCAGGTCTTTGCTCATATTTGTGGCATTTGCTTGCTCCTCACCCCTTATTGGAAATTGATTGATTGTGCAGACTAGGGATACTATGAAAACCCACAACTTATTGAATTAATTTAATTTAAGCCAATTCACTGATGATGTCTACTGATCTATTGTGTTGAATCTACTGACACATCGTATGGTGCACTTGCACAACCCTAGATCTACTTTCTCCGAGTGGTTACAGTACCAATCAAACGTACTATCATTTTCCCATTTTGTTAGACTTAGACTTCTCTGATTTATAAATTTTATGTGATTTAATTAACATTGTTGAACAGAAATCATTTTGGTGTTCCAAGTAACTCGATGCCTGTGTACTATCACTTTCAATTCTATCGAGTCATATTCCCGTTTTGTTGTCTATGCTTTTTCAGCTTTACTAACCTTCCCCCCCTTTTTTTTAAGTAAATGAATATTGAACATAATCTCCCCTAAAATTCTAAAACAAAAAAATCTTTTTGTGTTTTTGGATTTTTATACGACAAAGAAATTAAAAAAATTAAAATAAAAGAAATATTAAAATTTGAAAAATGAACAGGTGTCGGACTATGTATCTGTTTCTTCTAAGATAACATCACTTTTCCTTTTAACCCCGTTGACCTCTAGCAGATAGAAAAATCTTGGTTTATCAAATGGTTTGGTGTAGAGGTCAGCGCGTTGAAAATCCGTGTTAATTTTGACCACATCAATTAAATGTTTTTCATAGCAGTCGCGTATGAAGTGATACTTGATGCCTATGTGTTTGGTCTTAGGATGTTGGACCGGATTTTTAGTTACTGCAATTGTAGCAGAATTATCAACAAATATAGGAGTAGAAGTGAAATGCAAACCGTAGTCTCGCATTTGCTGTTGTATACAAATGATTTGAGAGCAGCAGCTGGCGGCGGCAACATATTCAGCTTCACAGGTAGATAGAGCAACTGATGTCTGCTTCTTGCACTGCCATGTTACCAATCTTCTCCCGAAAAATTGACATCCTACTGACGTAGACATGTAATTCATTTTGCAGCCTCCATAATCCGAGTCACTATACGCCGTTAGCGCAAAGTCATCATCATGAGGATACCACAACCCCAGTGATGGAGTACCCTTCAGATAATGAAAAATCCTCTTACATCCAATCAGATTGTTTACTTTGGGTTTTGCTTGATATCGAGAACATAAACATGTGGCATACATGATATCTGGACGTGAAACAGTGAGGTACATAAGAGATCCGATCATCCCACGATACATGGTGGCATCCACCAAATCCCCATTCTCATCAGGAGCCACATCATGATTTGTGGTGAGTGGGGTACCGGCTGCAGTGACATTTTCCATATCAAAGCGACTAAGAATGTCACCTACATACTTAGTCTGATGTAGAAAGATGCCGGTAGGGGTTTGATCCACCTATAATCCTAGGAAGAACTTCATTTCTCCCATGGTGCTCATTTCAAACTCTGCCTTCATCACAGATTCGAATTCTTTGCACAACTCTTCGTTTCTGGAACCGAAGATGATGTCATCCACATAGATCTGCACCATAAGCAAATCACCATCCTTTTCTTTAATGAACAATGTACAGTCAATCACACCCTGCGAAAGCCGTGCTTTAACAGATGGGTGGAGAGCTTTTCATACCAAGCTCGAGGAGCCTGATGTAGCCCATACAGAGCCTTGTCTAGCTTGTAGACTCTATCCCGATGATAAGGATCTTCGAATCCTTCGGGTTGACTGACATAGACCTCTTCACGGATTTCTCCATGCAAGAATGCACTCTTAACATCTAGTTGATAGACTTTGATCTTCATGTAAGAGGCGTAGGCTAGAAAGATGCGGATAGCTTCCATTCTAGCTACTGGAGCAAAGACTTCATTGTAATCGACTCCTTCGACTTGTCTGAAGCCCTGAACAACCAATCGTGCCTTGTTTCTGATAACAACACCCTGGTCATCCTTCTTGCATTTTAGTACCCATTTGATACCAATTACTTTGACTCCTCTGGGTCGGTCAACTTGAGTCCACACTCCAAGTTTCTTGAACTGTAGCAACTGCTCTTGCATAGCATTGACCCAGGCTTCATCCTTAAGGGCGTCGCTTACGTATTTGGGTTCAATTTGAGAAACAAAACATCTGTAAGCCCCATCATTCACATAGCCCTTTTCCATAACTTCAACGTAATCAGCAGTATACAGTCGATTTCTTGTCTGCACGCCGGAGTGAAGATCACCAATGATAGCATCTGGGGGATGATTCGTACTGATCCTAGTCATGGGAGTTGTAGGAACAACAACTTCAGAATCCATAATTGTGACTGAAGGTTAAGTATCTGTAGTTCCAGATGCAGGTTCAGCAGCTGAAGAGCTTCCTTCTTGATCAACATTTGGTGCATTGCTGGTTTCAGTTGCTTCTTCATCAACTGATGAGTCCTCACTATCATCCCGATCAGCTGTGGCAGATCCCGATGAACCACTTGCAGGTGTTGCATTGCTAGTATCCAGATTTGGTGAGTTTAGAACATCGTGCATCATCTGAGTAGCAATATCAACATCTGAATCTATCTGAGGGAGATTGAATGATTTGAAAAAGTCATCGTAGTCAAAGAATGACGATGGACCTTTTCCAGCAGGGGGGATGGTGAAACGTTGAACGTCAACATTACACCATACTTCTACCTGACCAGTAGAGTTGTTGTAAACTCGTTTGTCGGGTATGCTGTATCCCAGAAAGATCCCCTGATCTGCCTTTTCATTAAACTTACCCTCTTGAGTTTTCTTCAGAAGCGTACAAGGAGCACCGAAAGGTTTCAGATACTCTAGGTTAGGCTTACGCTTCTGTAGTAACTCATAGCAAGTCTTCCCGTGCCTCTTCACTACTGACACACGATTGAGTGTGTAGCATGCATTGGCAACAGCTTCATTCCAGAACTGCACTAGCAGTTTTGAGTCTGCCAGCATGGTCCTGGCTACCTCGATCAAGCTTCTGTTTTTTCGCTCAGTAACTCCATTCATCTGTGGTGTGTATGCAGAGGTGAATTGATGAACAATTCCCTTTTCTTTGCAGAAAGCATCCATCCACTAATTCTTAAACTCAGTTCCATTGTCTGAGCGAATTTTCCTAACCTTCAGCATGTAAAGTGATTCTAGAGTGGTGACCAGCACTTTGAATGACTCAAACGTTTCTGACTTTTCTTTCAGAAACATCACCCACGAGAATCGTGAGTAGTCATCAGTGACTACGAAGCAGTACCAGTCTCCAGCGATACTCTTCGTGCTGACTGGACCGAAAAGATCCATGTGTAGTAGCTCCAGGGGCATCTCGATAGGATTGATGTGCTTGGTCTTGTGAGATTTCCTGGTCTGCTTTCCCTTCTTGCATGAGACACAAAAATCAGGAAGTTGGAAGTTCTTGACAGTAACTCCTTCAACTAAGTGTTATGAATCAGATGATTCATCTTCCTGTGATTAATGTCTCCTATTCTTCTGTGCCACGAAATGGAGTCCTTCTTTATTGCTTTAGACAAGAAACATTGAACAGTAGAAGCAGTAGTCAAAGCATTAGACATGTCTAGAACTACAGGTCATTATATCTAGATGCTGACATTAATACCTGCTCCTCTGGAATTTCCATTTCTTTCTTCAGAATGTAACACTTGCGGTTGTCAAACATGACTTTGAATTCCTTGTCACAAATCTGAGACACGACAGCAAATTGTTTTCTAATTGCTGAACAAAATTGACTTTGTCGAACTTTACCTTTTCATTACCTACTTCTCCCTGAGCGGTAATGTATCCTCCTTTGTTTCCAGCAAATGAAACTTGTCCCCCTTTAATTTGTTGACATTGTAAAGGAGGGACATATTTCCCGTCATGTGCCTGGAAGCTCCGCTATCTACTATCCATGTATTTGTAGACGCACTATAGCGGACAACCTGCACATAAGAGAAAATAATCAGTTAAGGAGGGGGACCCAAGCCTTGACTGGCTTGGGTTTCCCGGAGGCATCAACCATCATGAACTCGACCCACTGTCCTTTATTAGTGGGTGGTATATCAACTTTAAACTTGTCCTTTCCTTCAGTCACATCAGTTGTTTTGGCTTTCCACAAACCATCCCTGTGCAAGGATTGTTTGTGGTAAACCTTAGACTGATTTACAGTTTGAGCATGTGGTTTAGATTCAGAAACAGGTTTTGCCGCTGGCATCACAGACTTGTCAGTGACTTGTCTGTGTTGCCTTTGGTGTGGAGGAGACAAAAACAACCTAGAAGGTGTTTTAGACCTAATAGGTGGTTTTGATCTAACAGGAGTCTTAGATTGCTGTTTTGAATCTAGATTAACTTTGTTGTTTAGCTCAACCTTAATTCTTGGAGTCTGATAGCAAGGACAATTCGTAGAAATATGATCGCGCTGTCCACAAGTATAGCAGGACCTCCATTCAGCAGGGCTAGGTGTGAAGTCACTGGATCGGTGAACATCCGAGCACGTTCTTAACGGAAGGAGAAAAACCAAAAGATAAACAAAAGTACGAACAATAATCGAATGATTTCATTGATAAAACATAACGATTTTAAGCTCGTTACAACTTAAGAATCAAGACTTTTGGCAAGGGAGATCGAGCATGATCTCCCCTCTCATCCGGCAGCGCCTGGGCGCCGGGCACACTATCAAAAACCCTTAGGTTCTACACACTGAAACTGGTATATATAGGCCTCGGTCCATATTAGATGCGACTGGGCCTATTCATGCGATTGGACCATGCGTATGGTTTAATCGTACGACTGGACCATGCGTATGGTTCAATCGTACGACTGGACCATTCTTATGGTTCAGTCTTACGAATGTCCCAATCGCATCTCTCAGTCGCACGGCTGGTCCATTAGCATGGCTCAGTCGCACGACTGAGTCTCATTCGCATATGCTCCTGCGAATGACCCAGTTTCATGTGTTTACAAGGTGTATAACATTAAGCCAAGACTATTCGTCAAGCGATGGACACACTATATATGACTATATATGCTCCAACACTAGGAGATCTCTTGTGGGGCGGTGAGTAAACTTCAGGTTCTTTCTTTTTGTTCTCACTTTTAAGACTTTCACCTCCCTTGAAAAATTAACTTGTTTAACATTATGTGTGTTTTGTCTTCGAAGATGGTGGGTATCTTGTTTCACTGATGATGATGATGATGATGCTTTCTGGTCAGTAACCGGAGGGATGCTTGAACATTCTCGTCCACCCGGTTTCCAGTGACTTGTGTGCCAGTTGTGCCTGATGATGATGCTTTCTGGTCAGAAACCAGAGG
The DNA here is from genome assembly GCA_024085815.1 of Flaveria linearis. NCBI lineage: Eukaryota > Viridiplantae > Streptophyta > Magnoliopsida > Asterales > Asteraceae > Flaveria > Flaveria linearis. The sequence goes on along the minus strand of CM044007.1, from coordinate 35,383,959 downwards.
GGCAGAGTTAACTGCTGTGTCCGGATCAATGACCAGAGGAGTTGTCACCACATGATCCTTTATGGGGTTATCATTAATTGGACGTTGTTTGGTGTTCAAGAGAATCTCATGTGGTGGAGGCACAACTTTTTATCCCAAACCTTCCCCGTTGTTGCGCTCTTAACCAAGTTTTTCAAAATATGCGTGGAGCTCGCAAGACTATGAAGTTTTTGTTTTAAAGATTGATTTTCAACTTGTAAAACTGCTTTATCCTTTTTAGTTTCTTCAATGGTCTTTAAATAGAATTTAATATAATTCTCTGGCTGAGTGCAACAACTTCAGTCTCTTTTAATTGTTTCTTTAATGCCTCAACCTTTTCTTTGTAGCTGATTTCATTTTGTTTTAAAACTTTGTTAGCCTCAGTGCACAATTTTAAATCATTTACTAAGTTATCATTATGATCTAATAACCTTGTAAATTTTAAGTCCATGCTTTCCCTAAATTTTTCACATTCAACACATGAATGTTTAGCAAACAGTTTATCTTTGATTCTACCTGTGCAGATATTGACGTTCCGGCCATGAAAGCATTTTGAGGCTGTGGTTGTGCTTTGATTCAGCATTCAGCTCATTCTCAACAATTTGGTTAACAGCAGCTAAAGTCTCATCCATTTCAGCAGTATCAATCTCAGCTGAGCACTCCCCCTCACTCGCTGAGTCTTCATTTAGATCATCCACAGATGTAATGTTGGCTTCACTGTCAGATAAGAAACGGAAGGACCAATCCTGTCCTTCATCACCTTGTGCAACCATAGCTTTGGAGTCACTGCTTGTGGGAGCTGTCTTCTTCTCTTTGTCTTGCCTGTTGAAAGATGAGAATGGATTCCCGTTGCCAGTCTTCTTTGGTTTCAGACATTCTCTCTTGAAGTGGCCTTTTTCTCCACAGTTGAAACACGTGACTTTGGACTTGTCAAAACCAAATGTAGTATCTTTTGCAGCCACGAGATTCTGTCCTGTCTTTTTCACAAACTTCTTAGCTCTTCGCACAGCACTTGCAAGAGCCCACATAATATCCATACGTTCCAGCTCGTTCTCATCTACCTGCTCATAGTGTTCATCGGCCAGGTGGCAGTTTCCAATCTTTCCAGCCACTAAACCATCATAGGAATGAACTACCGCAGCAAGTAGATCCATATGCTCCTTTGCAACTTCCACATTTACTTTTCCCAAATTTTCAGTCATTAACTTCGTTGATTGAGTAACTGTTGAACTTTTTAGAACCCCAGATGCACCATGTGACTCACTAGCTGATGATGAGCCTTGATCAGTTGATGGTGATGCATTTGACACAAAAGCAGTCTGTAGTGGAGCGCTGGAAGTTTTGGACGTAGAAGTAGAAGAAGGAGTAACATGTAGAGTGTAGGATCCTGAGTGTTAGGACCGTGTACGTACGGAGTACTAACTGATTCTTCGTTGCACCGAATCAAATAGTGCGGAATCCTATTTGATTGGCGATCCAATCAGTGAGAACGAATTCAAGATCAATCCTAACGATTAGAAAACGTTATGAATTGACTCGGAATGATCTGAAACGCTCTATGAAGTTGGAATGGTCGAACAGCACGTTCTGGGGCGATTAGGGTTTCTAGTATTCGAAGTGTCCCATTTTTCCACGAATTAAGTGGTATTTATAGGTTACAGATCTCATTCGTGCGACTGAGTTTTGCGACTGACTCAGTCGTGCAATTGAGTAATACGACTGATTCATTCGTACGCTTGAGTCAGACTGATGACTCAACCGTCCGATTGACTCAGCCTCTTAGTTCAACCGTGCGATTGGACCATTCGCATGGTCCAGTCGGGCGACTGAAAGAGATGTTTAGTCAAACACATTCATGAACCTTTAATGATTCAGAACTGTGTCTCACAACTGTAAACCTATATAACATGGTCATATTAAGCGTGTAACAAATAATAAATAAGTAGATATAACATTATATAATCAACAACCATATAAAGAAGAGATTCTCATTAGATTGATTTAACATTACATATGTGTAACAAGATAGAAGTTTATTACATTTCAGCTCACTAGACTAGAACTGGGGACATGTGTACCAACAAACTCCCCCTTGGACCTAGTTCTATCTAGACTTTTACTTCTTTCTTGAACTCTTCATATCGTTTCACCCTTTCCTCTCTTGAGATCCCAGAATGAATATTTAATGCGAAGCAGATACGTATAACATGTTGGAATTGCAGTGCTTGCACAATATCCTGTGTATCAAAGAACAGTGGCCACTTGAATAAGATATAGACATCAGACTCAGACAAGTTGGTTAGCCACATCGGATCAAACACTCTTATCGTCTCGACCGTTCCTTCTTTCTCCAAAACTATGACGGCTTCACCAGTTCGCCAGTCATAATACCACCATTTGAAATGGGGTGCAAAATCCTGAGGCATCTCCCTCAATGGAATACGCGACATCGTGCGCGGAGGGTGCCATCTCAAGACCACTTTTGGTCTTCCTGAGGTGGGGTCAACCTCAGTCCTATGAAATAACCTTCTTGGCTGTTGAGGTTTAAAGTTGACCCACCTAGTATGGTACTCTTTCTTTAGTGCCTGCTCAAACCATCCTGATATCTTTCCTGGAACAGCATATAGGAGGTTCAAGTTGGCTAGACGATTAAGCTCAAACCCTGGGAGAGTTTTCAAATCATGAGGAAATCTGAAATATTCGATTCCCTTCTCTCTCTTCACTGCATATACTTTTAGATCATCAAAGTATGCCCAGCTGATAATCTTTCCTGACACCTTCTGATGCTTTTTAATCTTGTAAAGCTTGGTGTAGGCATTTGACTTTGGAGGCCCACGCTGTTTCTTCATTTCCTCAAGGCAGGCAATCCATTCCTCCTTCTTGGTTGCACGATCAACTTCATCTGCCTGAGGAATCTCTTCTGCAGCTGCCTTAGCTGCTGTCATCTCTTCCACTTTATCAAATATATTGCTGTCAAAGGTTTCCCCCACATCTGGAAGCACTTCGCCTTCAGCGTTAGTGTATTGGGGATAATGATCAGCCGTTACGTCCTCAATCTCCACCTCGTCGACATCTTGAAGTTCTTCATCGCTGACTACATCGACTGCGGGAGCATCTTTTACCAACTCATCCGGATTCAGACTGAACAGTTCTGCAATCTGTTCATCTGTCAAGTCGTGAATGATTTCCCCTTCTTCAGCTGAGTAACCCACAGACCGTTGCACTATCCCTTGAAGATCAAGAATCATAGTCAACTTGGTTTCAATCTGACGAAGGGGCATAACATCATGCTCATCGACTTGTGTGGTTGATCCTGTTACAAAATCAAATATATTGCAAGTAAGTATACATTGATCACATAACCAAAGATGATTTATATCCACACAATTTTATATATAACAGATTAGAATACATAATTTCAAGTACAAAGTTTCAGCAAAATAAATAAACGTCTAGTCTTGAACTTTGCCTTGTATCTCCGGTGGATCTTCAGTTGGAGTAGACGAAGAGGGGCCTTGATCATGTCGGCGTTTAGTACGCCTTTCGCCTGCAACATTTTCGCTTTGATCTCCGGCAGTTTCTCCCCCTTCACCTTCATCATCTTCTTTCTTCTCATCATCATCATTACTTTCTTCACCACCATCATCATCATTACTTTCTTCACCACTATCATCATCATCATCATCCTCATCATCTTCATCATCGTCTTCCTCATCCTCACTATCATCATCATTATCATCACCATCACCTTCTCCAATCTTGAGGGGCTCACTTTGAGTACCTTTCAGTTTTAGCACAAGAGTTTGTGAGCCGCCTCCAGCTTTCCCAACTTAGCATCTGTCTCTGCCTCATGTTGAAGTAACCCAGTGATCTGATCTGTCTGTGAGGTGATCACCTGGGCTTGGGAAGAAATCTGCTCGCGTAGCTGATGAATCTCAGCAGTTTGAGAGGAACTTAACTCTCTCAGCTGCTGTAACTGAGCCGTTTTCTCAGCATCAGACGCCATCAGCTTAACCACCATGCTGTTTAGGGCAGCAAGCTGTTCTACAACAGAAACTGGTGGGATGAATGAGCTGGATGGGAACGGTGAGGGACCTGTTTGTGAGTGGTGGTCGTGGAGGTGCTGTGGTGAATATAGGGGAGGGGATGAATGATGTGGTAGGCTGTACAGTGGTGGAAGTGGTGTGTATGGGAGAGGGAGTGAATGAGGTGGTAGTCGGTACAGTGGTGGTGGTGGTGGATGTGACAGTGTGAGGTGAAGGGATAGTAGTGGGGATGGAGATGTTTGGGATGATGTAGAGGTGGTAGCTGTGGTGAACCTTAGTCGCTTCTTTTCTTACCATGCGGACGCGCCATGGTTTTCTTCCTTTTGCCCGTTGACAAAGGTGCTCCCCCTCTGTTGCTAGAATCATCAGGGGCATACGAGGGATCAGACTCAATGCGTGTGTCCCCTGATGTACCAGACTGCCCACCAACATCTCTCAGTCCTTTCTCGGTGGCAACCACTTTGCTGCCAACTCTCCTGGTCAAACCTTCTTCATCACTTTCTTCCTCATCATCGGGTGGGCAAAAGTCAGGAACAAACCCTGCAGCTGCCGTGTCTGTGTGTGGTGATAACGGCTGAGCTGTAGAAGTAGATGGTCCCTCAGAGAAAATTGGTACATTTTCTTCATCAAGATCATCATCATCATCTGAGTCAACCAATGATACAGTAATCACCTCAGTATCAGAATCGCTATCGTCATGACGCCATTTTCGCCTCCTTGGCGCCATGTAGTCTTCCCGGGCCAGATGCCCTATCAACCTCTTGAACACGGGTTTCACCTGCTTGCCCCTATACACTTTCATTCTTCCCAGAGTAGTGTCATCCATAATCTCTAACACCACTGCATCACTCCTCTCTTTGGGCAAATCAGGCAGTTTCTCATTAAAAATGAGCTGAAGAAAGCGTGGATACATACAGAAACCTTCTTTTCCCTTAGCCTCCAAGTTCTCAATCAGATAATTAAAGATCATGTTGGAGAAGCTGAAAGGGTGGTTAAGGACCAATGCCACATAAGCATTCTGAATTTGGTCCGATAAGTCATCGAACCCACCCCTTCTTGCAGCAATGCACTTTAGAATCACATGAGCTAAATACTTGTACTGTGGGCTCAGGTTGCTCTTGTTCAGCACACCTGAGCTAATGTCTCCACAGTACCCAATTCGCAGAAAGCATCCACGAACTGTAAGAGGGTGAATCCTGACTGGATGTGAATCATCATCTCCAAAGTCCAAAACTCTTCTAATATCTCCAGCTGTGATCTCAATTGCCCTACCAAAGTTGGTACTTAGGATGCGGTAGGGTTCCACAGATCGGTCTACCGAAGCTCCTGCCCAAAATGCTTGATGGATAGACTGATATGGTGTACATGGAGTAGATATGGCTTTGAAGATCCGAGATCTTCTCAGGAAGTCAATAATACCAACAAAATCACCACCATTTCTTGAGGTGGAATCCAGATTAGCACAGATATTGTGCTTTGGATTAATTTGCCAACGGTTAGCCATCTTCCTGTAACAATAACAAACGTATGTTAGAAACTTGAACAACAGAGTTTGACTAAGTCAGAAATCAGTGCAGTTCACTCGAGCGAATGAAGTGTGCGACTGGGTTTAGTCAAATGATGTAATTCTGCGATTGAGTTGTCCGACCGAATGAACTCATTCGAATGACCTAGTCGGCCGATTGAATGAATCACTTCCTTCAATCGTGCGATTGACGTTCATTCGGGGCAACCAATCATATGGCAGACTCAACCCATTCGCATCCTCCATTCGGCCGAATGAATGAGTCTCCTCTTTCAATCGGTCGATTGAAGTTCATCGGGGAGACCAGTCGTATCACAGACCCCTGTTCCATTTCAAACTTGGTTTTATAATTTTTACGAAATTAGAGGTTAAGTTCAGGCTTGTTAGACTCGCAATCATGTACTTAGACTACTTCAATCATTGATTTTAACATTTCATGTGATTAAAGCAGTTTATTTGGCCGATTTGTTACGAATCAACATTTAGGGCAAATGTGAACTGATTAACCATCAATTTTTACATTCTGATGCATCCTTGTGTTGCGTATTACCTGTGTAACAAGTGCAAATCGTCAGAAAGTGTGTATCAAAAGGTTTAAAGATCAAACGAAAATTTTGCAGAGTAACGGTGCGAATAGGAGTATTTTAGGGCGAATGATGTCTGCGATCGACTGAGGGGTCTATTTATAGACAGACTCAGCTCAATCGGCCGACTGACTCAATCGTACCTTTCATTCAGCCGATTCAAAATCAACACGTACGATCGAGTCCAATCGCATGTTTCATTCGATCGATTGGAACTGGGTCGTACGATTCACTCAATCGACCTGCTTCATTCGATCAACTGATCTCCATTCGCACGTTTGACCTAATCGACCCTTTCAATCGGCCGATTGGGCTCATACTTATGGTCCAATCTTACGATTGAGTTCAATCGTATAGCCCATTCGCATGACTAAGCATACTCATGATTAAGTAGTGCGATTGGGCTATACTTGTGCCATATTAGTCATTTCGTTTGCTGACACATAGTTTTCCTTAAACAATTAATAAAACATTATGTGTAATTGATCATCTCAGACATGATCCATTTAACCACCCGATCACCTCAGACGTGATCCATTTATCCACCCGATCACCTCAGACGTGATCCTTTTACACTTTCAGAAACAATAAGTTTAGATAGACATTAAGCACCTTCAGTGACATTTAGCAGATAACATATACACAGTCCGACATGACACATTATACTAAGACTAAACAAATCTTAACCTATGAATAGAAAGATATTTTTGTGATTTTTGTTGGGGCAGGCTTCTATAGCTTGTTAGCATTAACAGTTTATCCGGAATGGACTCTCGTGGAATCAGACAGGCATATACACCATCACTTGGAACATTCAGTGCTTATTACACTTTGCATGATATGATTGTACAGTTTTTCACTTATGGAAGACTTATAAGGTCTAACTGGGAATCATGTTTGAACTAATATGTAATTCTTATTGATTTTGAACATCAGGCGATGCAGCCACGACGATTGTCAGTATGTTTGTCCACTTAAATCCATACACAGACGTTTGACACACATCAGCGATTAATTTGATGAATTAGGTCAACCGTATTTGTGTATTCCACAGGTATATGGTAATCAATCGTCCTCAGGAGATTTTGAGCGGTCTTGGACTTAGAAGATTTGGTTCTAACAATGAATCAGGTCAGTGCCATCGCACAGCAGAGAGGCGCAAACAACAATGAATTCTTAGAACGAATAAGTTATGCTTAGCCTCAGGTCAGTGCCATCGCACAGCAGAGAGGTGCAATACCTATTTATCTTCTTAGAGCAGCATATTTGCATATGCATTATTTAAACGACATTTGTCATCTTTTGCTCTGTTTTTCAGGTCTTTGCTCACATTTGTGGCATTTGCTTGCTCCTCACCCCTTATTGGACATTGATTGATTGTGCAGACCAGGGATACCATGAGAACACACAACTGGTTGAGTAAATTTAGTTTAAGCCAGTTCACTGATGATGTCTAATGGTCTATTGTGTTGAATCTACTGACACATCGTATTGTGTACTTACACAACCCTAGATCTACTTTCTCCAAATGATTACAATACCAGTCAAAACTTCTATCATATTCCCATTTTGTCAGGCTTAGACTTCTCTGATTTATGATTTTTATGTTTAGAACCGAAAAACCAATTTGATATTCCAAGTAACTCGGTGCCTGTGTGCTATCACTTTCCAGTTTTATCGAGTCGCATTTCCAGTTTATTTGTCTATGCCTTTTCAGCTTAACTTATCTTCCCCCCCCCCCTTTTTTTTTTTTTTTTTTTTTTTATAAGTAAATGAATACTGAAATAAATCTCCCCCTAAAATTCTAAAACAGAAAATCTTTTTGTGTTTTTGGATTTTATATGACATGGAAATAAAAAAAATAAAAATAAAATTGAAAGAAAGAAAGAAATAAACTGAAGACACAAGTCGGACTATGAATCTGCTTCTTCAGCAATCACATCACTTTTCTTTTTAACGCCGTTGACCTCTAGCAGATATAAAAATCTTGGTTTATCAAACGGTTTGGTGTAGAGGTCAGCGCGCTGAAAATCCGTGTTAATTTTAATCACATCAATTAATTGTTTTTCATAGCAATCGCGTATGAAATGATATTTAATCCCGATGTGTTTTGTTTTGGGTGTTGAACAGGATTTTTAGTGACAGCTATGGCAGCAGAATTATCAACATAAATAGGAGTGTTAGAAAATTTCAAACCGTAGTCGCGCATTTGCTGTTGAATCCAGATGATTTGAGAGCAGCAACTTGCAGCAGCAACATATTCAGCTTCACAGGTTGATAGAGCAACCGAGGTCTGCTTCTTGCATTGCCACGTGACTAACGTCTTCCAAAGAACTGACACCCTGCTGAAGTCGATTTGAAATTCATCTTGCAGCCACCATAATCTGAATCGCTGTACGCAGTAAGCTCTAAGTCATCGTCATGAGGATACCACAAACCCAGTGTTGGAGTACCCTTCAGATAACGGAAAATCCTTTTTACCCCAATCAGATGATTCACTTTTGGCTTCGCTTGATATCTAGAACATAGACATGTTGCATACATGATATCTGGACGCGAGGCAGTGAGATACATGAGAGATCCAATCATCCCACGATACATAGTGGCATCCACCAAATCCCCATTCTCATCAGGAGCCACATCATGATTTGTGGCGAGAGGGGTACCGGCAGTAGACGCATTTTCCATGTCAAATCGACTGAGAATATCGCCGACATATTTGGACTGATGTAAGAAATACCGGTAGGTGTTTGATCCACCTGTAATCCCAGGAAGAACTTCATCTCTCCCATTGCACTCATTTCAAACTCTGCCTTCATCACAGATTCGAAATCTTTGCATAATGCTTCATTTCTAGATCCAAAGATGATATCATCCACATAGATCTGCACCAGAAGCAAGTCACCATCTTTTTCTTTGATGAACAATGTACAGTCAATCACACCCCTGCGAAAACCATGCTTTAGCAGATGGGTAGAGAGCTTTTCATACCAAGCTCTAGGAGCCTGATGTAGCCCATACAGAGCCTTGTCCAACTTGTAGACTCTGTCCCGATGATAAGGATCTTCGAATCTTTCGGGTTGACTGACATAAACTTCTTCACGGATTTCCCCATGCAAGAATGCACTCTTAACATCCAGTTGATAAACATTGATTTTCGTGTAAGAGGCGTAGGCTAGAAAGATACGAATAGCTTCCATTCTAGCTACGGGAGCAAAGACTTCATTGTAGTCGATGCCTTCGACTTGTCTGAAGCCTTGAACAACCAAGCGTGCCTTGTTTCTGATCACAACACCTTGGTCATCCTTCTTGCATTTTAGTACCCATTGGTACCAATCACTTTAACTCCTTTCGGCCTGTCAACTAGTGTCCAGACTCCAAGTTTCTTGAACTGGAGTAGCTCTTCTTGCATAGCATTGACCCAGGCCTCATCTTTCAGGGCGTCGCAGATGTATTTAGGCTCGATTTGTGAGACAAAACATGAGAAAGCCCCGTCATTGACATAACCCTTTTCATGACTGCAGCATAATCAGCAGAGTACAGCTGATTTCTTGTTTGCACACCGGATTGAATGTCCCCTATGATAGACGAGGGGGGATGATTCACACTGATCCTAGTCACTGGTGTGGTAGGAACCACAACCTCAGTATCCATATTGGTGACTACTGGTTCAGTATCCGGATTTCCTCAGCTGGTATAGCAGCTGATGATTCACTGTGTTGATTAGCTGTTTGCTCAGTGTTAGAAGCAGGAGCTTCTTCATCATCTGATGAATCATCACTCTCATCATGAGCAGGAGTCGAAGAGCTTGAGGCACCAGCAGTAGGTGTGATGTTGCTTGAATCCAGATTTGGTGAGTTAAGAACATCATACATCATCTGGGTAGCAGCATCATCCTCTGAATCAAGCTGTGGAAGATTGAAGGATTTGAAAAAGCCATCATAATCAAAGAATGATGATGGTCCTTTTCCAGCAGGAGGTGTGGTGAATCTCTGAACATCCACATTGCACCACACCTCTACCTGACCCGTCGAGTTATTGTAAACGCGCTTGTCTGGGATGCTGTATCCTAAGAATATTCCTTGATCAGCTTTCTCGTTGAACTTGCCATCCTGAGTCTTCTTCAGTAATGTACATGGAGCTCCAAATGGTTCCAGATACTCCAAATTTGGCTTTCTTTTCTGAAGTAGCTCGTAGCAAGTCTTACCATGCCTTTTGACTACTAACACACGATTAAGTGTGTAGCAGGCATTTGCAACTGCCTCATTCCAGAACTGAACTGGGAGCTTTGAATCAGCTAACATGGTTCGCGCAGTCTCAATTAAGCTCCGATTCTTTCGTTCTGCAACTCCATTCATCTGTGGCGTGTATGCTGAGGTGAACTGGTGAACAATACCCTTCTCCTTGCAGAAAGCATCCATCCACTGATTCTTGAACTCTGTGCCATTGTCAGAACGAATTCTCCTTACCTTCAGTTTGTAGAGTGACTCCAAAGTCGTGACGAGCACCTTGAATGATTCAAACGTTTCTGATTTAGCTTTCAGAAACATCACCCAGGTGAATCTTGAGTAGTCATCAGTGACTACAAAGCAGTACCAGTCTCCTGCTATACTCTTCGTGCTTACAGGACCAAATAGATCCATGTGTAGCAGCTCCAAGGGCATCTCAATTGTGTTGACGTGCTTGGTCTTGTGAGATTTCCTGGTCTGCTTTCCCTTCTTGCAAGAGACACAAAAATCAGGAAGTTGGAAGTTCTTGACTGTAACTCCCTCAACTAGGTTGTTGTGAATCAGATGATTCATCTTCCTTTGATTTATGTGTCCCATCCTTCTATGCCATGAGATGGAGTCCTTCTCTGTAGCTTTTGAGAGGAAACATTATGCTGTAGATTCAGAGGTAGAAGCATTAGACATATCCAAGACATATAGATCATTGTACCTGGATGCAGACATCAAAACCTGCTTCTCTGGAATCTCCATCTCCTTTTTCAGTATGTAACATTTTCGGTTGTCAAACATAACTTTGAAGCCCTTGTCACATATCTGAGACACTGAAAGTAAATTGTTTTCCAGTTGTTGAACAAAATTTACTTTATCAAACTTTACCTTCTCATTACCTACTTCGCCCTGAGCGGTAATGTATCCTCCTTTGTTCCCAGCAAAAGAAACATGTCCCCCTTTAATTTGTTTGACATTAAAAAGAAGAGACTTGTTTCCCGTCATGTGCCTGGAAGCTCCGCTATCCACAATCCATGTATTTGATGAAGCACTGTAGCGGACAACCTGCACATAATTGAAAACAGTCAGTTAAGGAAGGGGACCCAAGCCTTGACTGGCTTGGGTTTCCCAGAGGAATCAACCATCATGAATTCGACCCACTGTCCTTTATCAGTAGGTGGAATGTCAACTTGCAGATTGTCCTGGCTGTCAGATTCACCAGATGTCTTTGCTTTCCATAAACCATCCCTATGAAAGGATTGTTTATGATAAACTTTAGACTGATTAACAGTTTGAGTATATGGTTTAGATTCAGAAACAGTTTTTCTTGCCGGTGTCACAGACCTGTCGGGGACTTGTCTGTGTTGTCTTTCACGTGGGGGAACGAAAACGACTTAGAAGGTGTTTTATGCCTAATGGGTGTTTTCGATCTCACCGGGGTCTTAGATCGCTGTTTTGAATCTACTTTGACTTTGTCGGTTAACAAAACTTTAATTCTTGGTGTCTGATAGCGTGGACAATTGGTTGAAATATGACCTCGCTGACCACAAGTATAGCAGGATCTCCATTCATCAGGACTAGGAGATCTCTTGTGGGGCGGTGAGTAAACCTCAGGAATGGGTCTTTTGGTCTCAATCTTTGAATATGTACCCTCTTTAACAAATTTAACTTGTTTAACATTTTGATTAATTTGTCGTTGAGGTTGAGCATTATCCCTTTTAACTGGTTTAGCTTGAGTGGATTTAGAAATCTTGGTTTGTGTAATATTTGACTTTGATTCCAAACCAAGAGTTGTTTGTACATTTGTTTCCACCTGTTTCTCAACATTGACCGTTCTTGATGTTGAGAGTTTCTGATTATCATCCGAAGAAGCAGACTGAACTGCAGTGTCCGGATCACTCACCAAAGGAGTTGTCACCACATGATCCTTAATTTGATTATTATTAATTGGACGTTGTTTTGTGTTCAAAAGGATTTCATGTGGTGGTGGAACTACCTTGTAACCCAATCCCTCCCCATTGTTGCGTTCTTTAACCAAGTTTTTCAAAATGTGCGAAGAACTCGCGAGACTATGTAGTTTTTGTTGCAATGACTCATTTTCTACCTGTAAGACTGCTTTTTCCTTTTTAGTTTCTTCAATGGTCTTTAAGTAGAATTTAATGTCATTTTCTTGGTTAAATACAACAACTTCAGTTTCCTTTAGTTGTTTCTGCAACGCATCTAACTTCTCTTTATAACTGCTCTCATTTTGTTTTAAGACACGATTAGCTTCTGAGCACAGTTTTAAGTCGTTTACTAAGTTATCATTGTGTTCTAATAACCTAGCAAACTTTAGATCAATGCTTTCTCTAAATTTATCACATTCGACACAAACATGTTCATCAAATAATTCATCTTTAGATTTTACCTGTGTGGATGTCGATGTGCCAGCCATGAAAGCATTCTGAGACGTAGCTTGAGCTTCAGGTTCTGAATTCAACTCATTCTTGACAATTTCATCTACAGCATCAAACGTCTCTTCCAAATCAGCAGTATCAACTTCAGCTGAGCTTTCGCCTTCACTCGCCGAGTCTTCGTTCAAGTCTTCCACGGATGCTATGTTAGCTTCATCAGACACGAATCTAAAGGACCAGTCTTGTCCTTCATCTCCTTGTGCTACCATAGCTTTAGAATCACTTCCCGTGGATGCTGGTTTCTTGTCTCTATCTTGCCTGTTGAACGAAGAAAAAGGATTCCCATTCCCAGTCTTCTTAGGTTTTGAACACTCCCTTTTAAAATGGCCCTTTTCTCCACAATTGAAGCACGTGACTTTAGACTTGTCAAAACCAAAGGTTGTATCTTTAGTAGCCACGAGATTCTGCCCTGTTTTCTTCACAAATTTCTTTGCTCTTCGGACAGCGCTTGCAAGAGCCCACATGATGTCCATTCTTTCCAGCTCATTCTCATCTACTTGTTCATAATCTTCATCGGCAAGGTGGCAATTACCAATCTTCCCCGCCACCAAACCATCATACGAGTGCACAACAGCAGCCAATAGCTCCATGTGCTCTTTAGCAACCTCCACTGTTACCTTTCCCAGATTTTCTGTTGTCAACTTAGCAGACTGAGTAACAATAGGACTTTGACTAACACAAGATGCACCAAGAGACTCATTTGCAGATGATGAACCTTGGTCAGAAGTTTGAGATGCATTGGACACAAAGGCTGTTTGCAGGGGAGCACCTGAAGACTTTGCAGTAGGGTTGGAAGTAGAAGCAACATTGTAGAGTGAGGGGTCTTGAGCATAAGAACCCTTCTTAGCCTTGTATTTTTGTCGCACTTCCTCCTCTTTCAGTTTTAGAATAAAGTCATTGATATCCAGGGTTTCTAAAACTGAGTTGTATCGCAGAGTAGAAATGAATGAATCCCACTTTGCAGGTAGACCATCTGCCAAGCTTAAAACCTTGTCTTCCATTGACGTCTTAACTCCATGAGTGTTAAGTTCACTCATCAGATGGTAGAAACGATCGATTATCTCATCTAAGCTTTCATTCCCAATTGCCGAGAAGTTATCAAACTCCTTCTTCAAAGCTTTGCCTTTCAGTGCCTTTAAGTTAGAATTTCCTTCATACCTCTTTTCAAGGACTTCCATCAGTTTTTTACTTTGTTTGTGCTCTGAGTACTGATGAAAAATAGGCTTGGGAATGGACTGAGTCAAAATAGCATAAGCCTTCTTCTCTGCATTGTAGGCAACCTTTTGTGTATCGGAGAGTCCACTCAAAGTCAAAGGAACACCATCAGCCCCTACTGGTATTTTATAACCCACCTCAATAGAGTTCCATAAGTTAGTATCTACACCATTAAGATAGATTTCAAAACGTTGTCTCCATTGTGGAAAGTCCTCTATTGTCAATAGTTTAGGTGGCTTGTTATGGTTCCCTATCTCATTTTCCAGTAACAACAAATTCTGAATTCGTGAATCCTTTCCAGCTGACATGGCATAATTTTCTGAGTCCATCTTTGAATTAATTTAACTTGAGAATTGAACTGCTGTGCGAATGGGCTATATGCGATTGGACTCAAACGTACGATTGAAACAGACGACTGAACAGACCGAACGACTCAGATGTGCGACTGGAGTGGGCGATTGACTCAATCGGGCGATTGACACTGCGATTGACTCAACCGGGCGAATGGACTGGCGAATGACTCAAACGTGCGAAAGACCGGGGCGAACGAGTTCAGTCGTACGATTAAGATAATCGTCCGACTGGGTCGGCTTAAAACGCGATTTTTGAACACTTTTGACCTAGAACGCAATTCTTTGCAACCTAGACGGCTGAAACTCGAAAAACACTTAATTTTCAGAACATGCAAACGTAAAGACTCGATTTTTAGCCAAAAGAATGAATCTTTTTGCGTAAAAACGTAGACTTTTTCACAAAAACGATTGAATCAACGAAGAATCAAGAGCCAAAGCTCTGATACCACTTGTTAGGACCGTGTACGTACGGAGTACTAACTGATTCTTCGTTGCACCGAATCAAATAGTGCGGAATCCTATTTGATTGGCGATCCAATCAGTGAGAACGAATTCAAGATCAATCCTAACGATTAGAAAACGTTATGAATTGACTCGGAATGATCTGAAACGCTCTATGAAGTTGGAATGGTCGAACAGCACGTTCTGGGGCGATTAGGGTTTCTAGTATTCGAAGTGTCCCATTTTTCCACGAATTAAGTGGTATTTATAGGTTACAGATCTCATTCGTGCGACTGAGTTTTGCGACTGACTCAGTCGTGCGATTAAGTAATACGACTGATTCATTCGTACGCTTGAGTCAGACTGATGACTCAACCGTCCGATTGACTCAGCCTCTTAGTTCAACCGTGCGATTGGACCATTCGCATGGTCCAGTCGGGCGACTAAAGAGATGTTTAGTCAAACACATTCATGAACCTTTAATGATTCAGAACTGTGTCTCACAACTGTAAACCTATATAACATGGTCATATTAAGCGTGTAACAACTAATAAAATAAGTAGATATAACATTATATAATCAACAACCATATAAAGAAGAGATTCTCATTAGATTGATTTAACATTACATATGTGTAACAAGATAGAAGTTTATTACATCTCAGCTCACTAGACTAGAACTGGGGACATGTGTACCAACACTGAGCATAAGAACCCTTCTTTGCCTTGTACTTGTGTCTGACTTCTTCCTCTCGTAGTTTCAGGATAAAGTCATTTATATCCAATGTCTCAAGAACTGAATTGTATCTCAAGGTGGAAATAAACGAATCCCACTTTTCTGGAAGTCTATCAGCCAAACTGGAGACCTTTTCTTCTTTAGACGTGGTTACCCCATGAGTGTGAAGTTCACTCATCAGATGATAGAAGCGGTCAATTATGTCGTCCAAACTCTCATTCCCAATAGCAGAAAAATTATCAAATTCTTTCTTAAATGCTTTGGCCTTTAATGACTTCAGAGTTGAGCTCCCTTCATATCTTTTCTCGAGAGCTTTCCAGAATTTCTTACTTTGTTTATGCTCAGAATACTGATGGAAGATCTCTTTAGGAATTGACTGAGTGAGCATCGCGTAAGCTTTCTTTTCAGCATTGTAGGCAGTCTTTTGAGCATCAGTCAGTCCACTCAACGTTAAGGGTATACCATCAGCACCCACAGGAATGGTGTAACCAGTTTCAATAGCATTCTAAAGATTAGTATCCACGCCATTGAGATGAATCTCAAACCTCTGGTTCCACTGCGGGAACTCATCAATTGACAGAAGCTTAGGCGGCTTATTGTGGTTACCAATCTCATTCACCAGTAGCAGCAAGTTCTGAATCCTTGAGTCTTTCCCAGCTGAGAACGCGAAATTTTCGGAGTCCATAATGAATGTTAACTTAAACTTGAAAAACACAAACTGAGTAGGCGACTGAGGAGCGACTGAGACACAATCGTGCGATTGAACTCAATCGGGCGACTGGACAAGGCGACTCAGACACTTGAGCGACTGCACAGACCGACTGACTCAACCGGGCGATTGAACTAAGCGACTGGACATCAGTCGTACGATTGAGATAATCGTGCGACTGGGACGACTGAAAACTAGGTTTTTCACACACTTTGACCTAAAACACAAGTTTTTGCACCCTTGACGGCTGAAAGTCGAAAAATATTGATTTTTCAGAACATGCACACGTAAAGAATTGATTTTTAGCAGAAAGATTGGATCTTTTCGCGTAAAAACATTGACTTTACCAAAAACTTGATTGAATCCACGAAGAATCAAGAGCCTAGGCTCTGATACCACTTGTTAGGACCGTGTACGTACGGAGTACTAACTGATTCTTCGTTAAACCGGATCAAATGGTGCAGAATCCTATTTGATTGGCGATCCAATCAGGGAGAACGTTAACAAGATCAAACCTAACGATTAGAAAATGTTAAGAACGGACTAGGAATGATCTGGGACGTTCTATGAACTTGGAATGGACGCACAGGACGCTCTGGGTCGACTAGGGTTGCAAGTATTCAAAGTGTTCGTTTTTACACGAAGTAGGTGGTATTTATAGGTAAGGGTTTCTCATTCGTGCGACTGAACCATACGCATGGTTTAGTCATGCGATTGATCCATGCGCTTGATCCATACGAACGACTGAGCATTCTGTCGTACTACTGGTTCAATCTCATGCTCTAGTCTTACGACTGATCCAGTCTCCTGGTTCAGTCATGCGACTGAGTCATTCGCATGAAGTTATTCATGCGTATGGTCCATTGGCATGGGCCATTCGCATGATAACTTCATAATATTAAGTTTGAACGTATTAGTTATCATTACATTACGCATATCAATTCAAACAATCACCTACCTATATAATTAATCAACCATACATTACACAACCCATTAATGAAACATTAAACATTATAAGCACATACAACCATTTGCATTTCATTAATCATCTTTCAATTACATTTATGTAAGACATTACAAAGATATTACATTGAGATCAGAATCTAGGTACATATGTATCAACATATATGTCTCGCGCATCGGTAGGAAGTGAGCACTCTTCGTCAGACGGTCAACAATCACCCATATAGCATCATACCCTTTCGGGGTACATGGCAGCTTCATGATGAAATCCATGGTGATGTGCTACCACTTCCATTCCGGTATATCCAAAGGTTGAATCTTTCCATACGGCTTCTGGTGCTCGGCCTTCACTTGCAAACAAGTAAGGCATTTACTCACATACTCCACCACAACTCGCTTCATACCCCGCCACCAATAGTCTTTCTTCATGTCTTGATACATCTTTGTAGCACCGGGATAAATGGAGTATCGAGTCTTGTGGGCTCATCCATGATCTTTACCCGTAGATCCCCAAAACAAGGAATCCACATCCGCCCGAATCAGGTTTTAGCACCAAATGTGTTTTCCCCCAAATCCACGACCAGGCCTCTCATTCTTTCAGAGTTAAGATTATCATCTTTCAACGCCTCATCTTGAAACTCTTTGACCTGCTTCATCACGTCGGAGGTCATGATCAGCTGGTACGCTTTCACCCGAATCGGCTCGGGCCTCTCCTTCCGGCTAAGGGCATCTGCCACCACATTGGCTTTGCCCGGATGGTAATGGATTTCACAATCGTAATCCTTTATAAGCTCCAACCATCGCCATTGCCTTATATTCAAATCCTTCTCATCAAAGAAGTACTTCAAGCTCTTGTGGTCGGTGAAGATGGTGCACTTTATCCCGTAGAGATAGTGCCTCCAAATCTTTAATGCAAAGACCACAGCTGCTAGCTCCAAGTCATGAGTAGGATAGTTAACCTCATGAACTTTCAACTGTCAGGATGCATAGGCTATAACTTTTCCCCTCTGCATTAACACGCACCCCAATCCCGAATAGGAAGCATCAGAATAAACGACCAGATATTCATTCCATCGGGTAATGACAGAACAGGAGCTTGGGTCAATCTCGCCTTCAATTCTTCGAACGCCTTCTCTTGAGCTTGACCCCATACAAACTTTACATCCTTCCGGGTCAATTTGGTTAAGGGAGAAGCGATTTTGGAGAAGTTTTGAATGAATCTTCTATAATAGCCCGCCAAACCCAAGAAACTTAGGATCTCGGATGGCGTCTTTGGAGACTTCCATTGCATCACCACTTCCACCTTTGCTAGATCAACCATAATCCCCTCCGGATTCACCACGTTACTGATGTGTTGCAAAACACATATGTTTTCCATACGATTTCTGTATATATTTTTAGTCTTTATTTCCCGTTTTTATTAGTTTTCGGTTTCTATTTACGTATTTGTGTATTTGCAGGTATTTGTGGTTCAAGGAGCATAAATGGTTGATTTTTGAAGAATAAACAAGCATGCGAGCTAAGGAACGGAAGAAGCTTGGTCAAATGGGAGATTTCTGAAAATCCTTATCTTGGCGCGTCGCCAAGATGATGACAGGATCTGAGAGACGCGCCAAGATTCCCGCGTCAGAAATCGACTATTTTGTTTTTAGCGCGTAGCGAAGATTTTGGTGGTTATTTTGGCGACGCGCTAAGATTGCTAAACCGAGAAATTTTGCCCTAGATCATTATTTAAGGTTTTATAAAAAACCTAATGAGGGGATATACGGCAGAAGGCGACTTCCAGACGAAAAAGGAGACGATTTTGGAGATCCCAAGCAGAGAACAAGCAATTGGAAGCATCAAGGAGCAAGGATTGAGCAAGAGGATTGAAGATTCAAGGGTGTTATTCATCGGTTTCATCTTCTTCTTGTTTACTCTTGCTTTTGAATCATGTTTACTGAGTTGTTTATGAACGTTAGCTACTGTTTTGATATGGTTCTTGGGTAAACTTCTGTAGCTACCTAGGTTTTGATGAATATGCATGTTTGATTATGAATTTTATCGGTTTTTGGAACAATGATTGTGTTTAATTGCTAATGAGAAGATATTGGTTTGAATGATCAGTTGTGGACGTGTGTTTAGATCAGTTTTGAGTAGTGATTTATCATTCCACGTGTTCCTTGGTGATTGTCTGTCATAGAATAGGTACATGCTAGGTCATTTACTATATGTTTGCGATTTTGGATGATTTGCTAGACGTAATGAGTCATTGGAATGATTTGTCTTGAAATTGACTAACTAAATATGCAACTAATCTTAATACTGTGAAGTTGATTAGGTTATCGGTTTGTCTAGTGTGTTGCGATTGCTAGGTTAGAGTCTCTGTGAGGAGTTCTGTCTAGTTTACCCTTCACATCTTGTTTACCGAATCTGATCAGTCACCCGATATCTATCCCCTTGCCTTAGGACCGCTCGCGCTGTGAAGTAGAGTGTCTGTCTTAGGGTATTGAGTCACTTGCGCCGTGAGGTAGAGTGTCTTTCGGGTGCCTTGTTAGCATAGTTGGAGAACCTGTGAGGGGAATCCATTAACGGTGTTTTATCGGCTTATTAGGTCAATCTAGTTGCTTCCCTTGAAAGTGTCGAGGTTTCTCTAGATCCCTTTTAAGTTAGTATCTTCAGATCCCGATTACACAAGTATTTCCAAAACCGTTAGAAGAAAAGCCAAAACATGTATAGGATTCTTGCCTAGGTAGTGTTTACTTCTCCTGATTTAAATCTAGTCAATTCCTTGTTTTCTGTCCAGTCTTAGTTCTTTTAAAGTAATTTAAAACAAACCCCCCTCATTTACTTTCATTTAGTATTTTTAGTTGAGTCTTAGGTAAGTTCAGTTTACGTTTTCCATACAGAAGTCTTTGGGTTCGATAACTCGGACTTAATAGCTATTCTGCAGTCGACCGGTACACTGCCGGTTGTGTTGCTTAGGATCGAGTCTTAGTTTTATAAATTTAAAGCTTTTTAGTGTCTAGTTAGAGTTTTATTTGTTAGTCTAATTTAGTATAGTCTAGCACACATCAAAGTTTTTGATTTTTGATTGAACTAACTAAAAGGATTCTTGCCTAGGTAGTGTTTACTTCTCCTGATTTAAATCTAGTCAATTCCTTGTTTTCTGTCCAGTCTTAGTTCTTTTAAAGTAATTTAAAACAAACCCCCTCATTTACTTTCATTTAGTATTTTTAGTTGAGTCTTAGGTAAGTTCAGTTTACGTTTTCCATACAGAAGTCTTTGGGTTCGATAACTCGGACTTAATAGCTATTCTGCAGTCGACCGGTACACTGCCGGTTGTGTTGCTTAGGATCGAGTCTTAGTTTTATAAATTTAAAGCTTTTTAGTGTCTAGTTAGAGTTTTATTTGTTAGTCTAATTTAGTATAGTCTAGCACACATCAAAGTTTTTGGCGCCGTTGCCGGGGACTTCTTGGCGATTGCGTTCATTGGACTTACTTGATTTAATTACTATTTGTGCTAAGTATTTTTTTTAATTAGTTTGTTTTAATTCTATTTGTTTTTATTTGAGTCTGTAGAGTCAGTTAGTTTTCTTGTTTCTGTAAGTGTCATTATGTGTGAAATCTGTGGAGGACCCCATTTTACTTGTCTTTGCCTAAATTCATCGGGGTATTCTCCAAATTATTATTATCCTGATCCGCAGGTAGAGCTAAATGAAAAATATAGAACTCAGGATGAGCCGGAGACGAAAATGGACATCTCAGTCCCACCTTCGGTTCAGCAGGATGTTGAGCAAACTCAACCAGGGATTTATGATTTTTCTTTAGATTTTAGTGATGATGATGAGTCAGAGGATGATGAGGATGGAGATGTGATAAGTGGAGTAGAGCTGACTGATGTTCCCCAATACCCGAAAACGGAGACGATAATGGACGAATTTCAAGTCCCACCTCCAGTTAGATTTATTGATTTTTCTGATCCGGATGTTGAGGAACACATCGAACGATACATCTCATGGAAGGAAGAACAGAAGAGAAAAATGGTGTGTCATGATACTTTATCAGAGGATAGTGAGCCTTTAGATAGTGTTGCTGATATTGTCATCCCTATTGGTAGGAAAATCCCTGGTAGCACTACTCGTTACATTCCATCACCGGAGGAGGTGAGGCAATTTGATTGGGAATCGCATTTTAAGGCAATGAATGCTAAGTTAGCAAGTGAGTGTGAGCAAGATGACTTCCCAGAACCAGAGACATTAACGGTTGTCCCACCTCTGGTTATTGAGGAAATTGTGATTTCTAGGATTGAGGAAGTTGTCAAGAGTTCAAGGAGTGAGTTTGGAAGTGTGTGTAGTTTGCAAGAGTATTCAGATGCTGAAGATGAGGAGTTAGATAGAATAGTTGAAGAATTTGAGAGGGTGATTGCTGAGGAAGAAGTTGAGAGTAGTAACTCCTGGGAGGATGAATTTGTAGGAGAGTTAGAAAGTTTACCTGAATATGTGGACAGTTGTGAGTTTGATCCGGAAAGTGAATTGGTTATTTTAGAAGCTTTGTTAGCAGGTAAACAAGAGATTAGGAAAGTACTTACATCATGTGAAACCCTAAGTGTGGGGAAGGTGGATGAGAGTGTTGGGAGTTCCCCTAGGTGTAGGCTTCCTCCTACAAAAAAGAGATAGGAAGAATGAGTGTGATATGAGGACAGTCCAAACCCCAAGTGTGGGGATGTTTCGGGTTGATAAACTACTAGGATATTTGTTAAGGATGAGTTTTGGACCTAGTAGATTTAAGTCTTGGTGGGCTGATCTGAGTGAAGGAGTCAACAGGATCAAGAAATTCATGCTTAGTTGTTCGGTGTTGAAAGCTTGTTTACCGCTTAGGGTAGAAGCGGTGCTGAAATCGATAAAGGAGAAGCCTCCTGATTGAGCTAGTTGGTGATATTTGGGTGATGACTCGTTTATAGAGTTTGTAGAGTTGGTTTACTTGAGTTTTAGGTAGTTCGTTGAGTTTTTGTGTTGGTTTTTGTGTTTTCGTGTGCATTGTTTTCGTGTTTGTGTTAAGTGTTTGCAGGGAAACGATCATATGGTTGCGATTTGACACATGACCGGGAGGCTACCAGGTAAGTTTTTCCCACTTGGTTCATGTTAATAGAGGTAATAAAACGGTTGGGGCCAAAAATTTGGCTAAGGCATGAAAAATTTCGTAACTTTCTGAAAAAAATGCAACCTCGCGCTACGCGCCGGACTACTTGATTTCTCTCGCGTAGCGCGACGACTCTCGCGTATCGCTCCATGTTCATGCCTAACCCTCGCGTCACGCGAGGGTTCCCAGAATTTTGAATTTTTTTTATTTTACCTAATTTTCACCATTTCACCCATTTTTCCACCATTTTCGACCTTCTACCATCATGTCATCCATTTTTCCACTTGTTCAAAGCAACTTGAATTTCATACGTGTGTTTCTCTGTTTTGTGAGTCGTTTTCGTTTTTTTTATTGAGTCTGTTTGATGCTGTGTTTGCCTGTTAGTTGTTTGTTTTGCAGGTCTGGAATAATTCACCCGTACTCAATCTCCATTCGGGTGAATATATCTAACAATTTTATAAGGAGGCAACCAGTGATTCCTGATCGCGAATGAAATGCTATACGATCAGAGGTTTTGGATTCAGACTCTGCACAGCTGGACACTGCTTTACCAGCTAAGTCTTTTCCAAAACTCTTCTTTTTATTTATGTCTTTCTTTTAGTTTCAACATTGAGGACAATGTTTAAATTAAGTGTGGGGATAGGAAGACATGTGTCTTAGGTTTAATTCCATTGAGTCATTCTTTTAATTTTTGCGTGTGTTTAGTTAATTTTATTTTAGTGTGTCTTTAAAAAATCAAAAAAAAAAAAAAAAACAAAAATTAGAAAATTTCCCTGATTTTGATGTTTGCATATATTAAAAATGGAAAATGATAGGTACAGTCAGGTGTCTGGTTTTCAACTACTATATGTATGAAATAATAAATAATTGAAAGCGTGTCTGATTTGGGATGCACGGGTAGGCCCAGCCGATTTTGAAGGGTTTTCATAGATGTATTCTAATCCATCTAATTAAATATTTAATTTACTATATGTGTTCTCACTAGATGGAAGTCGAAACTGTTGGAAGGTTGAAAAAGCACCACTGTAGGTTGATACCCGTTTGTATTTAAGATTAGCATAGTTGGCACACGTTATGTGGCGCCTTAGGATTCCATCTTAGTATTGTGTGAGTTTGAAAATGACAATTAGGTGCGAGAGGGCATTCAAAAACCTCTAGGCCAGTACTTAATGATTGTGGCCTGAAGCTTATGTGCTTGACAGCTGGGATGGCGACTTGGCTGGCAACACCTCTGAGTTAGGGTCGTGATCCTGTTGTTTTTAAATCTTGCACAAAATAAAATAAAAAAAAAAAAAAAAAAAAAAAGACAAAGCCTATGGTGTTGCTCAAGGGGATGGTGACTCAGTGGGCAACAGCCCTCTAGGTGGAGTCTTATAAAAAATATATATGTATATATATATATATATATATGAAAAGTTGCAAAAGAAGAATAAGTGCTGAAAAGAAAAATATTTATAGTGCAGCTTAGTTTCCATCAAAATAAGCTAGTTTTAAATACATGTGGGTATTGGGTTACAGTGGTAGAAAAATCATGGATTTTTGATTTAGTCTATGCTTCGGAGATTTGATAACAGGAATAGATACCGACTTGTGAGAATTCATGATTAATAAAATAGAATACTTGAACCTAAATGCTATACTCTTGGGGACTTGGATGATCGGTGGTTGGGTTTAAATGGACAAATATACTTTGTGATCGCGGTTAACACGTTAGTAAATTTTAATAAGTAATTAGACTTAAATGTTGGAAATCAGATTTAAACTTGACTATGATTCCATTTGCATAAGTCTTTTTCAGGGACGAAAAAGAGGTAAGTGTGGGGATACTTGATGTGTTGCAAAACACATATGTTTTCCATACGATTTCTGTATATATTTTTAGTCTTTATTTCCCGTTTTTATTAGTTTTCGGTTTCTATTTACGTATTTGTGTATTTGCAGGTATTTGTGGTTCAAGGAGCATAAATGGTTGATTTTTGAAGAATAAACAAGCATGCGAGCTAAGGAACGGAAGAAGCTTGGTCAAATGGGAGATTTCTGAAAATCCTTATCTTGGCGCGTCGCCAAGATGATGACAGGATCTGAGAGACGCGCCAAGATTCCCGCGTCAGAAATCGACTATTTTGTTTTTAGCGCGTAGCGAAGATTTTGGTGGTTATTTTGGCGACGCGCTAAGATTGCTAAACCGAGAAATTTTGCCCTAGATCATTATTTAAGGTTTTATAAAAAACCTAATGAGGGGATATACGGCAGAAGGCGACTTCCAGACGAAAAAGGAGACGATTTTGGAGATCCCAAGCAGAGAACAAGCAATTGGAAGCATCAAGGAGCAAGGATTGAGCAAGAGGATTGAAGATTCAAGGGTGTTATTCATCGGTTTCATCTTCTTCTTGTTTACTCTTGCTTTTGAATCATGTTTACTGAGTTGTTTATGAACGTTAGCTACTGTTTTGATATGGTTCTTGGGTAAACTTCTGTAGCTACCTAGGTTTTGATGAATATGCATGTTTGATTATGAATTTTATCGGTTTTTGGAACAATGATTGTGTTTAATTGCTAATGAGAAGATATTGGTTTGAATGATCAGTTGTGGACGTGTGTTTAGATCAGTTTTGAGTAGTGATTTATCATTCCACGTGTTCCTTGGTGATTGTCTGTCATAGAATAGGTACATGCTAGGTCATTTACTATATGTTTGCGATTTTGGATGATTTGCTAGACGTAATGAGTCATTGGAATGATTTGTCTTGAAATTGACTAACTAAATATGCAACTAATCTTAATACTGTGAAGTTGATTAGGTTATCGGTTTGTCTAGTGTGTTGCGATTGCTAGGTTAGAGTCTCTGTGAGGAGTTCTGTCTAGTTTACCCTTCACATCTTGTTTACCGAATCTGATCAGTCACCCGATATCTATCCCCTTGCCTTAGGACCGCTCGCGCTGTGAAGTAGAGTGTCTGTCTTAGGGTATTGAGTCACTTGCGCCGTGAGGTAGAGTGTCTTTCGGGTGCCTTGTTAGCATAGTTGGAGAACCTGTGAGGGGAATCCATTAACGGTGTTTTATCGGCTTATTAGGTCAATCTAGTTGCTTCCCTTGAAAGTGTCGAGGTTTCACTAGATCCCTTTTAAGTTAGTATCTTCAGATCCCGATTACACAAGTATTTCCAAAACCGTTAGAAGAAAAGCCAAAACATGTATAGGATTCTTGCCTAGGTAGTGTTTACTTCTCCTGATTTAAATCTAGTCAATTCCTTGTTTTCTGTCCAGTCTTAGTTCTTTTAAAGTAATTTAAAACAAACCCCCCTCATTTACTTTCATTTAGTATTTTTAGTTGAGTCTTAGGTAAGTTCAGTTTACGTTTTCCATACAGAAGTCTTTGGGTTCGATAACTCGGACTTAATAGCTATTCTGCAGTCGACCGGTACACTGCCGGTTGTGTTGCTTAGGATCGAGTCTTAGTTTTATAAATTTAAAGCTTTTTAGTGTCTAGTTAGAGTTTTATTTGTTAGTCTAATTTAGTATAGTCTAGCACACATCAGTTACCCAAGAACTGAACTTCACGCAACCAGAACGCGCACTTGGAGAATTTGGCGTACAGTTTCTCCCTTCTCAGCATTTCTAACACCTCCCGAATATGACCGGCATGCTCTATCTCACTCCTCGAATAAATTAGAATATCATCAATGATCACAATCACTGATTTATCTAACATCGGCTGACACACTCGGTTCATCAGGTCCATAAAAGCAGCTGGCGCATTGGTCAAACCAAAAGACATGACAAGAAACTCGTAGTGATCGTAGCGAGTGCGAAAAGCTGTTTTAGGGATATCCTGCTCTTTCACCTTCAGTTGATGGTAGCCCGATCGAAGATATATCCGTGAAAACCAACTGGTGCCTTGAAGCTGATCGAACAAGTCATCAATCATCGGTAACGGGTACCGATTCTTCACTGTCAGCTTGTTCAGCTCACGGTAGTCTATGCACATCCTCATACTACCATCCTTTTTCTTTACAAACAGGACCGGAGCACCCCAAGGTGAGATACTCGGCCTGATGAACCCCTTATCTAGCAGCTCTTGCAACTGCTCCATCAACTCTTTCATTTCCGTCGGAGCCAATTGATACGGTGCTTTGGCAACAGGTTGGGCGCCTGGTATCAGATCAATCTGGAACTCAATTTCTCGGTCAGGGGGCACTCCCGATAAGTCTTCGGGAAACACGTTTGGAAAGTCAAATGCAACCGGAACATGGGATAGTTGTGGTCTTGGCGTTTCTACATCCTTTACATAACATAAATAGGAGCTACATCCACGCCTCAAACACTTTCCCGCCACCGCCATTGAGATCAGCTTCTGAATCGTCATGACCCGATCCCCATAAACAGTTATCGAACTCCCGTCAGGCGCTATTAAACGAATCATCTTCTTTCGACACACTATATTAGCCTCGAAGTCTGCCAACCAATCCATCCCAAGCACCAAATCAAAACCACCCAAAGTCATCGCAAATGGTCTAACCGGAAATTTGTGGCCCTCTAATTCCACATCACAACCCTCTATCACCTCGGAAATCCTGGTAGAATTACCTATCGCAGTTTCTACATCAAACGATATGTTTACCCGTCTACTACTAACAGGCAGTTTGGCACAGAAAGCAGCAGAAATAAAACTCCTACTGGCACCCGAATCAAATAATACAGAGGCTAAAGTTTGGTTCACCAGAAACGTACCGGACACAACATCAGGGTCCGTCCTAGCCTCCTCCTGCGTCATCGTGAATGCCCTGGCACTTGCCCTCGATCCTTCATTCCCCATCTTCTTCACGCCGGAACTCTCAGCCCTCGGCTTCTTGCAGTCTCTATTCATATGACCACTTTCCCCACAGTTGAAACACCTCATGCTCCTACACTCTCTAGCCATATGACCAGGCTTTCCACACTTAAAACAGACATTCAACCCTAGTCTGCACTCCCCACTATGCTCCTTCCCACATTTACCACACCTTTTCAGTACCGTACCCGGTGTGGCTACACGGCGGTCGTCCACCCGTGCCTTCTTGTTACTCGTCGAGGCATCACCCTGACCAAACCTCTTCCCGTTCCAATTCCTGTCACCGCCCTTCCTAGTACCACCAGCCACCACCACCACTGCCCTTTCATCATACAGTCTCCCCGCCAAGTCCACCGCCGACCTAAAGGTGCTCGGTCGGGCGGCGATCATATGCCTGCGAATATCCACCGGCAAACCCTGAATATACCTCTTGATCTTTTACGACAGAGGTGTCACCTGATCCGGCACCAGACGTTTCATTGAACTTCGTGGTGTACTGTTGGCGGGTCATCGTCCCCGCCTCCAGCTGCAGAAACTCTCTCTCAACTTTATCCATCTCCCGATGAGGACAGAACTCCTCGATCACCAACCTCTTCAGCTCGGACCACTTCATTTTTCCAATGGCCCTGCTACCCTCGGCTTGGACTATGTTGTCCCTCTAGCATAGAGCCGAATCCGTGAAAGAGTGGGTAGCGAACTTCACCTTTTGGTCCTCCCGGCACTCGCTGATATCAAGGACAGCCTCCATTTCTCTCACCCATTGATGAGCAGCAGGAGCAGTGCCATTACCGTCGAAACTAGGGGCTTGGACCTCATAAACGCCCCATAATTACAGCCTCATGCTGACTCATGCACAGGCTCCTCCTCCTCTTCCTCTTCATCATCAGAAAGAACCGTTTCCGGTCCTGCTTGCTCCTGCCTTCCTGAGGACCTGTTACTCTCTTTTCTTTCTCCTTCCCAGACAGTCTTAATCACTTTGGTCACCACAGACGGTAAGATCGTCTGCATGACCTGATGTACCTCTTCAACCACTGCCTCTTTTACCGAGGCTCTCAAATTGGCGCTCTCGTCTGCACCCTCCTAATGAGGGGTCTCGGTTTCTTCATGAACCACTTTCTCCACCCTAGGTCTTCCTCTTGTGGCCCGTGGTTCCACCCCGTGAAGCCTTAGAAGATCTACCACCAGCCATTCCCTATCACACACTGAAAGATTCAAACACCAACACGATCATTCAAGGGAATGGCTCAGTTTATGTCAAGTATAGTAAGTCCCTAATTACAGTGGCCAGTTGTGATTAGCCACTCACTTTACTCTTCGTACCCCGAGCATTACCTGTCCTGACTACATTAGTATCTAAATCCAGCAGTACACATAAACACATAACATGCGCACATACTACCAGTTAACATTAAGAAAATACCTGATGGCACACAACTACTCAGATTGGCATCCCTTCCCTCTCCGTTCCTTTCTCAGTTTAAGTTAAGGTTTATTTTGAAAATTTACCCGTTTCACTTAAACTTTGGCTCTGATACCAACTTGTAAGGCCCCTATCCAGGGCACCTCACAGTTGGTCATTCATTGCACATAAACATATATTTTACAACTATTTTACATAGACGTTGCAGCGGAAACATTCAAAAGAGACATCTCATTTCATCATAAAAGCTTTTGCAAAGCGATACATCATTAGTCAATTACAAAATAGTCATAAACAGTGACTTTTAGGGGTAAAAGGATTCCTTAAGTAATCCCGTTTATTTGAATCCTCAACAAACACCACGCTATTTTCTAAATGCATTCTACATAATACATTACAAAAATATTAACAAAGGAATGGCATCCCAAAAGAGCTGAGTAGCCGCCTCGTGCCATCCTCAGCAACACTACCTGCCAACTGAAAACACATAAAAGTCAGCATTGCTGAGTGAGTTCTAGTTTTATAATAAAACATACTTTTCTTACATTAAAACCGTTCTTACATACATGCGATCACACAACATACGTACATGTGCATAACATTATTATTATCTTCATCATTCATTCATTAGCTTTCATTCGTGTACCGTTATTCGTTATCATTCACGTTCGTTCATAAACTCTTTCTTTCATTCATACGTTTCTTACCTTCATTCATACATCCATTACATTCATTCATTCGTTCATTACATTCTTCTTACATTCGTTACATTGAGCCTCAGTCATACGAGTGAACCTCAGTCACCCCTCAGTCGTGCGACTGGCCCTTCAGTCGTCTAGCCCTAACTGGGCAGCGACTTGAGTTCATCCCGAACTGCAGCCGCGACATACGGCCTTCAAACTCTTCCAAACTCATTTCCAGCCCAAATTTACCCTCCTAAACCTTAGGGAAACATACTAGGACATCATACAAGCACATACAAGTCCAAAATCACGCTCTAAACACATTACATTCAATTACACCGAAACGGGTCAAACTCATGCATTTCAAAAACGGGTTTACATGTGTTCCAGCCCCAAAATCATTTAAAAAAAATAAATGATGGGTCCTAGAACTCACACAAACAAGAAGAATATGAAGAGCTTCGTTTGGACTAGTCACTCGACAAGTTTCAAGCCCGAATCACCACTTAAGTCTATATATACGTACATATACGTGTATATACGTGTATATACGTGTATATACATGTATATACGTATATACACGTATATATACGTCTATATATACGTACATATACGTGTATATACGTGTATATATGTGACATCCGTCACCGCAAGGTCCGTTATTTAACGTGACTTCCGTTAACCTTTCTGTGATCATTCATTCTTTATTTATATAAACTATTTGTGTGTACATTATTCTTGCTTATTATCATGTTGCTTGTGTCCTCATTGTTAGCGTTGCTTTTATTTTATAAACTTTTACAATCATCATTATCGTTACTATTAAACCTATTGTTATTTATTATTATTGTTATTAATAAGACCATTTTTACGTTATTAATAACATTATTTACATTTTATCATTAATATAACTTACCGATTTATGGTCGTTTTTAACTGAAAACAACTTGGGAACTCGGGGGTTAAGTGCAGGGACTAAATGTGACATTTTGCCAAACTAGGACTGGGTATATATACACCATTTCCAGTCCTAGCCCCCATTTCATCTACTTCTTCATCTTCTTCTTCTTCCACTTTTCTCCACCTCCTTGCACCAAAGCCGCCCCTTTCTTCGCTTTTCATCGGCAAGGCCTCGGCTACAGCTGAGTCTACTCCATTCTTGCAGGTAGACGACCTTGGTCGTCCATTTTCTTGCTTGTTTTTCTACTGTCCTTGAAGGTTTTCGGGTGCTCGGGGCCAACCCAAGCACATGAGGTCGTGTGGGTGCGTGTGATGTCTTTTTGTGCGTTCTTCTGGTTGGTGTGTGTGTGAAATGTGTTTCTGGAAGTGCTTGTGGTGTAAATCTCGTGCACGGAGCAGCTGAAGCCTGCTCTGCCCTTCTGCCGTCGTGATTCTTCTGTTTTGGCGACTGGGTCTGTCGTGCGGCTGAGCCGGGCGACTGGGTGTGTCATGCGACTGGGTGTGCCGTACTAATTTTATCACAAATCAAATCAACTTCAACATTTTATAATTATCAATAACCAATTTGTAACAAACGATATTTACCAAGTACTTCTCTAACCACAATGACACTTTTACACAAATATCATCGGCAATGGCAACGATTTCTAGTACTTGGATCTACATAAGATCTAATACGTATGTCTGCTTGTGTGTGTTCCACGCGACCGAACTTATACAACCCGAACCAACCGAACGTTACTATTTCCATTAAACGTATCATTAATGCTTAAAGATAACTGTTGATAGGTGTTTGACCTTTTACTGCATACAACATTTGGAACTCGATCATCCATACTTACCACCGAACAAGAGAGTTTCATGGCCCCTTTTTATACTTATTCAATTCTTCAATCATTTACAAACATGGGGGAAAAGTATGCTCACCTATTTTTATGCTGTACAACTTACATTCTTGGAATCAATGTTTTACTATTTTGTGAGTACTTATCTGATACATACATGGTCGCTATGTGGTACTTTCTTTACAATCATTTAATTCCAGTGTTGGAACCGACGGATAGGTATTGGTAGTACTACTGGGTTGACACCCCCACCCTTGTTTTTTTGATATACTATTTGGTACCAACAGTGGCCAGGAATGGGCCCTTGGGTGAATATATTCCGACAAGATTCTGTGTGTACGTCATTAGGTTTGGTTAAGCTCATGGTTATGTAATTTTGCTTACTTATAACTGTATACACGGTATTCCACAAAACTATTATGCAGCATCAATTTCCTTGCTAATTAAACCTGCGAGCTCACAAACAATTTTATTGACCATTTTGAGCATATTTTTTCAGGTGATAATGCTAATTGAAGATCTAGGTGTGCTGCCTTAGTGGAGACCCTAGGATGCATTTTGAGACTATACAATACTTGGCAAACATTCTTTTGAAACATTGTAGTCTGATTTCATACAATTATTCTTTTGGATACTTGTTTCTGGGTTGTGGGAATTACATTACAATGTTAATATTTTTGGTTATGTGAATCAATTACAAGTTTATGCTTATGGCTATGTTGTCGTGAATATTGACTAAACACGACTCAAGTCTCCTTTGTGTCGGGTGTCGTCATGACATGCTTTATCGTCAATTACATATATTGCATCTCTATTATTAACAATGTGTTATGACGATCCCATCTCGTTACATCCCCGTGTTTCCGCTCTCAGCTAGGGTGTGACAAACTGGTATCAGAGCCATTGGTTATAGAGAATTAGGCAAATCACTTGACCTAGACTATAACCTAGGAACCTTCATGTAGAATACATGCTAGGATTGGCTTGCATCTGATATTACATATATGTTCCTCTATACTTGTTCTTTATCTCTATGTCTTGTTATCTGACCATCCTGAGGAAGGCACTATTACTCTTACTCTTTCCTCATGGCATGCCTTCTACTAGAACCTTCCATTCCTATGCGCGTCGCATTTCACTATTAGGCTGGGATACCCAACCTGAAAGGATCTTCACAGATCACGCGAAGTGTTGATATCGGATTTTGAGTCCAACCCTGAGAAAATTATGCCTGAGGTCCCGAAAGAAGTAGGGATAGGCAACTTTTGTTAGACTAATTGAGCTTATGCGCTTGGATTCTATTTGTTATGGTGGACTACTATTGGAATACTATTGGTTCATGGACATGAGAACATTACATCATCCGTGCATGATGAATGGTGTCAATACTGTGATGTTAGAGCTAAGGGTGACCATGCAAGGCAAATTACCATTACGGGTGCACACGTAATTGCAATTTGCAGTGCATGTGAAGCCTGGCTAATCTTACCATGAGGTAATGATCATGGTAGTACAAGACTCCCATTCTATACCTTAGAACACTAGTATCATAATTCTAGTAAGACTTTGCTAATGATGATAAAATATTCATAACCTCTACCATTACATAAGTCCTGTTCTACTTGGAGCCTTCATGAGATTTCAATAATGATATTAGTCGTATTCCTTATGAAACATTACTATGTCTGGCATTTCAGTAACTATGGAACTAACTAAATGCTTAGAATGAATATAGACTCCAAAGAAATGTAGAAGAGTGATGATACTCCCTACACATACATTACGTTGTTCATTGGGATGATGTTAAGGAAAATCGGATGTCATATAACCTGTTTAAGCATCATTTTCTGTATATCATGGATGTGGTGGGAACATTACGGGGAACCCTATATATAAGCATCATTGATTACCAAGAATGTGCTTGAACTGGGCTACATGATGATCTTGATTAACTGGAGCATGAAATGTTGGAACTTGATAAGTGGAGTTATATGTGTATCTTTAAGTGACTAAAGTTTACATGTTTACTCCTTTTATGATTAGAAAATACCGCCTCAAAGAGTCACCCGCAGTACAAATCACGAAGGTGAGACCCCACGGGGCAGAGGTAGAGGTAGGCCACCAAGAACAGTTGGTGGTCTCGCCGGCAACAATCAGGGAACTGAAAACCCTGATATAGCCCCCATGATCGCTCAGCAGCTAGCCGCACTGATTCCTACGGTAGTGACCCAAGTGAGCGACACTCTTCTGAATCATAACCTCCACGGGGATAACGATACTAACAATGAGCATAACCAAGGAATAGGGGAAGATACTGTGAATGGTGGAACAGCTGGTAATGAAACTGGGATTGTTAATACTAGGCGGGGATGTTCTTACAAGGAGTTTGTGGCCTGCAAACCGAAAGAATTTGATGGGAAAGGGGGAGTGATAGCTCTAACAATGTTGCTTGAGAAGATGGAGGCAGTGATCGATATCAGCGAGTGCCTCAGCAGCCAGAAGATTAAGTATGCCACATGTTCACTACAGGGCAAAGCACTAACTTGGTGGAACACACAGATTCAAACAAGTGGAAGAGAATCAGCAATCCAGATGACTTGGGATGAGTTTAAAGCATTGATCACTGAAGAATACTGTCCTCTCAATTAGATGCAGAAGTTGGAGCAGGAGTTCTGGAATCATGCTATGGTAGGAGCTGGGCACGTAACTTACACTGATCGTTTCCATGAGTTGGCAAGAATGGTTCCACATCTGGTGACTCCGGAATCCAAGAGGATCGAAAGTTACATCTGGGGACTTGTGCCTCAAATCCATGCAATGGTAACCGCAATGGCCCCTCCTACTATTCAGAGTGCGATTCTAAAGGCTGGTACTTTAACAGATGAGATGGAGAGAACTGGGGTTCTGGGGAAAGGAGCTGAGAAGAGGAAGGATATTGGAGAAGCGAGCAGGTCGAGTACCGGGAAGTTTGACAAAAGGGCCAAGATAATCAGGAATTTTGTGGCTATGACACAGGGCAAGAGGGAATATGTCGGGCCGCACCCCAAATGTGATAGGTGTAACTTTCATCATCCCCCAGCGATGCAGTGCCGGGTGTGTGTGAACTGTAGACGCCTGGGGCATTTAGCGAAAGACTGTAGAGTAGCGTTGAATCTGGTTACGCCCGTTAATGCGGTTAACCCCGCAGGGAATGCTAGGGTTGGATATGAGTGTGGAAACCCGGGTCACTACCGTAATATGTGCCCCAGACTGAATAAGGCACCGGGTCAGCAAGGAAACAACCAACCACTAGTTATGGCCATAGCTGGTAATCAAGGCCAAGGAAATCTAGGAAGTGCTACCAGCGGACATGAGTTCGTCATCGGAGAAAATGATGCCCGTCAGGACCCGAATGTCGTTACGGGTACGTACTTGCTGAATCACCACTTCGCATCTATATTGTTTGATACTGGAGCAGACAATAGTTTTATATCTCTGAATTTGCCCACATGCTTGACTTGAACCCTAGTAGGCTAGAAGCTAGCTACTCCATAGAAATGGCCAATGGTAGAATCGTACAGGCTGACGAGATTATTAGAAAGTGCTTGATGATATTGGAAAACCATGCCTTCGATATAGACTTAATACCTTTTGAGCTGGGAAGTTTCGATGTGATTGTGGGAATGGATTGGTTGTCGAAATACGAAGCTGAGATTGTCTATCGGGAAAAGGTGGTACGAATCCCCATGCCAGACGGGGAGGTACTCAGGATTCAAGGAGAACGATCGGGGAGAACCCTAAAGCTTATCTCTTGCATGAAGACACATCGATGTTTACGGAAGCATTGTTACACGTTTCTGGCCCATGTTGTGGAAAAGAAAGAAGAGGAGAGAAAGATGGTAGATATTCCCGTAGTATAAGATTATCCGGATGTATTCCCTGACGACTTGTCCGGTTTGCCTCCTACACCCCAAGTGGAATTTTGTATAGAGTTGGTTGTTGGAGCTACACCGGTAGCAAAAGCACCGTATTGGTTGGCACCATCAGAAATGCAAGAGTTATCTTGTCAATTACAGGAACTACTGGAGAAGGGTTTTATTTGGCCGAGTCACTCACCATGGGGAGCACCGGCATTATTTGTCAAAAAGAAAGACGGGTCATTCCGTATGTGCATCGATTATCGCGAGCTGAACAAATTGACCGTGAAGAACCGATATCCTCTTCCCAGAATCGACGATTTGTTCGATCAGCTGCAAGGAGCCTCGTATTTCTCCAAGATCGACCTTCGATCGGGATACCATCAACTAAGTGTTTTTGAGGATGACATACCAAAAACAGCGTTTAGGAAACGTTATGGGCACTATGAGTTCTTAGTCATGCCGTTCGGATTGACTAATGCACCAGCTGTGTTCATGGATCTGATGAATCGAGTGTGCAACCCTTAATTGGATAAGTTCGTGATCGTATTCATAGACGATATACTTATCTACTCCCGATCGAAAGAGGACCATGAGGAACACCTTTGGGCAATACTGAGTCTTTACAAGAAGAGAAACTTTTCGCTAAGTTCTCGAAGTGCGAGTTTGGCTTCGAGAAGTGAAATTTTAGGGACACGTGGTGAACGAAAATAGGATCCACGTAGATCTCAGAAAGATTGAAGCAGTGAAGAAATGGGATGCACCCCAGACACCTTCGAAAATACAGCAATTCTTAGGATTGGCCGGATATTATCGACGTTTTATCGTGAATTTTTCAAAAATCGCTCATCCATTGACACTGCTGACTCAGAAAGAAAAGAAGTTTGATTGGGGACATGCACAAGAACAAGCGTTCCACACACTGAAG
Organism: Flaveria linearis; assembly: GCA_024085815.1. Classification (NCBI taxonomy): domain Eukaryota; kingdom Viridiplantae; phylum Streptophyta; class Magnoliopsida; order Asterales; family Asteraceae; genus Flaveria; species Flaveria linearis. Next base: position 35,348,017 of record CM044007.1, on the reverse strand, counting down.
GAAAAGTTGTGAAATGCACCGATATTATCCCTCCCAGACGGAACTGATGATTTTATGGTGTACTGTGATGCTTCACATCAAGGATTGGGATGTGTGCTAATGCAGAAGGATAAGGTGATCGCCTACGCCTCATGACAACTTAAGGTGCATGAAAAGAACTATACGACTCATGACCTGGAGTTTGGCGCTGTGGTATTTGGAAGGATCTTAGCCTCTAGTTTGATCAATTAGGTTGTATTCGCAGCGCATTTAGCATAAGATTTAAGCAAATTATACTGAGAACATAATAGATATATCAATGTAATAGTAGGTTATAGAGAAAGAGAGGAATTCTGCAAAAAGGTGTTTTCTATTAGATCACACGCTTTGGCAAGGATTACAATTAGGTCATCTTCCTTTTATAGGTAGAATGACGTCAGCTGATGTCACTTGATAGTGACATCAAACCGTTATTCTAACAAACTACTGAAACTACCTAAACTACTGAAGATGTCAAACAGTTGACATCTCCTTACAAAATACTAAGTGTTAAACTTATTACAACAACTGAAAAGAAACTACAGAAAACTACAACGACTGAAGAACATACTTTTCAGTCGTTTTACAAACTACTAAAATAGAAAATAAAACTACTGATAATAAAAAGCTGAAAGGTAGACCATCACAACAACTGAAGAATACTTCTTCAGCTATTGTGACAAACTCTGAAGCTTCAGCACTTGTCTTCAGACTTCAACTTTAGATGTTTCATCAGCTGATGACTTCAGTAGTTGTCATCAGCTGATGTCTTCAGTCTTTTTCTTCAGTTTGTACTTCAGTTGTTGATCTTTAGTACTTTGATCTTCAGCTGATAGTCTTCAGCACTTGAGTCTTCAATACTTGAGTCTTCAGTACTTGAGTCTTCAGTAATTGAGTCTTTAGTACTTGAGTCTTCAGCACTTGAGTCTTCAGTACTTGTACTGAAGTCGTTGATCTTCAGTACTTTGATCTTCAGCTGTTGAGGTCTTCAGACTTTGTCAAACAGCTGATTAGGCTTTCAGCAGTTGTTGTGATGTCTTATGGGACTTAGAGGTTTTTCTGATCTGGCTCATTGGTTCTTTTGGTCTAACAAACTCCCCCTGAACCAATGCAGCCAAAACCTCTAAGCTTATTGTCGGTCCCGCTTATTATGGCAGAATGATTGTTCTGTTTCCTTCTGGATCAGCTCAGAAGTTGACCCATATAAGAACTGGCCTGGGAAGAGGTCTCAAGGATCTGATTGGCATAGTATGGATAGGAACTCTGTTTTGGGGAACTGGACACAGAGTTATTGTCCCATCCATGAGACCTACTTCCCAACTATGAGCCTGTAGGCTTCTCTGGTGTAGGCTTCTAAAAACATTACTTGTTCCTCCATGGTAAGAATTCTGCCTCACCTTCAAAGAATCCTTCAGGTCCATAGAGCTCTGAGATGTATTTGGCCTGTTTACCATTTTTGAGCTCCACAGTTGTTATAGCCCTATAGGCGAATTCATCAGGGTGATTACCCTCTAAAAACAACTAGAGCTCATTTCTCCTAAGACTCTCAAACCTCTTGTAGACTAACCCCTTTTTAACCACCCTATTCTCCAACATCTTCTGTGGTGGCAGGTTAGGCTGATAGGTTTTCTTGAAATCTTCTATGATCTCCCAGGGTGATACTACAAAAGCCAAAGAGATCACTTCATCTACAATCCTTTTTACTTGGCCATTGTATCTCAGTGGAATGTCTTTCTTCATGATCCTGTGAGACACCCTGGGATCAGGCCAAATACTCACTTTGTCCTTTTGAAATTGATATGTATGCCTTAAAGCGAATAATCTCAGAGCTTGTTTCCTCGTATTCATGATTGATGAGGAAGCAACATAGGCTTTATCTACTCTTTTCAACAACTCATCATCATGTAGCCTATGCTGCTATTCTTCTTCAATTTTAACCTTCACAACTTCCATCTATGAGGCAGGAGTGATGGGAGTGATGGATAAAGGTTTGGCTGTAGGCAAATATAAAACTGCAGAGAGAGGTAGCCAATCTTCTTCCTCATCATCCTCTTTTTCTTCTTCTTCTAGCCTCAGCACCCTTCTCTTCCTCTTCAAGGGTGCATCATCGGCTATGGGTTTTGATGGTGAAGGGGTTGGTTTTGTGGGTGGTGGTTTGGTTTTTAGTGTGGGAAATTGGGCAGACTGGGCTAGCAATTTAGATGTGAGAGAGGATTTGGTTTGTTTGGCTAACTCAGTCCTGTTCCTAGCACCGGCTTCACTGAGGGCATCTATGATCAGTCCCTTAGTGAATACCTCAGACGAACAAATCTTGGTGGCTATTGCCAAGATGCTGTTCCTGGGCCATGATCTAATCTCCAGGACTGATCTCCCTAGATACTTCGAAATGAATCTTGTCATAGCCTCAAGTCTCTCTTTTTCCTCTTGGCTATGACAAGACCATCGGTATTCTATTTCTTTCACCTCCAACTTCCTTATCTCCTGATCTAGCTCAGCAGTGTTAGTGTCAAAGCCTTGCCTGAACAGCTAATCAATGATGTTATCCATTGACCTGCTATGTTCAGCATCAGCCTCCTTGACAAGAACAGCTAGATCTTTCTCCTCTCCCTTCTTCTCCTTCTCTCCCTTCTTCTTCTTGTATGTGACATGAAAGTCTTTTTGACTTTCAATCACTTTAACCAATTCAGCACTCTCCTTCTCCTTCTCCCTCTCAGTCTCCACCACCAACTCCCTCTCATGTCCTACCTCATCCTCAACCTCTTTCTCTTTCACTTCCTCCTCCACTCTCTTCCTCTTAGCTTTCACTGAAGTCTCCCCCTTTTTGGTTGCATTGGTGACTGTCAGAAAGCTTCTTCAATACAACATCTTCCACCAAAGGCTGTATAGTAGAGGGATGCCTCTCATCAAGGGTTTTGATCATAATATCTGTGATAATGGGTGTGATGAGAGGCAAGGAATTTTGAAAGACAGCAACTAATTTCTCAGGGGGATTTGTCCCTAAGAACTAGTGCCAGAAGCAGGGGCAGGTAGCTGAGTTTATGGTAGTGGCTGAGTGTATATGAGACCTTCAGGTGAAGGTGCCATCTGTGGGTTTATGGTGGCAGATGGACTTGATTCTTGAGAGAGTTGGGCAACTAGATCTTTTAATCTACTTACATCCTCTTCAAGAACAGTGTTCTGGGCTAGAACATCATAAAGAAGCCCAGGTCATCATCAGCTATTGCTGAATCACCTGACCTGATGATTGAATCAGGATGTACATGTGCTGAGTGTGGCTCAGTGATTACATGTGCCCCTTGTTCTTGGTACTGGGGACTTCCTGCCTCAGGAGTGGATCCATCATCGGCAGTTGCCTCTGCTGAGGTCTTAGCTATGTTACCAGCTTCATCCTGCTCATGTGCTGAAGCAGGAGAAGTGGCAGCCTCACCAGATTGTCCTATCTCCTTTGCCACACTTGGAGATGAGACATATGATTCTCTGTGTTGTGGACTCCCATCAACACTTGTATCCACCCTCTCTGTGGTTGGAGTTTTCCCAGTTGTGATTGGTTTCTGGGAGAGGGTGGAGTGTTAAGATGAGTCAACACTTAAGCAATTATTAATGTAGGGCTTTGAGGGACGGTTGCAGTGGGAGATGGGGTAGAAGCAGTATACACATGGGGAGATGTTTGCTCTTCAATGGCAACCTCCTCAAGTGAGAAAGGTTCCAGATGTGTGGCAGCCCCCGAAATGGTTGCATCAGGCTCCTATAGAGAGGATGCCTGTGCGGTTGTGGTTGGTGGAGTCATGGTAATTGCTGGGAGAATCGTGCCAGCAATTACCTGTTGGGTTTGTTAGAACATAAAATCATAGTTTAACCATTTAAACTTTCAGAAAACGCAGCGGAATTACAACTTTATAAACCCTTTTATAAGCTGAAAAATATGTTCATTAGATGACCATATTAATGTATAAAACAAACCCAAAGAACAAAGGATCATTTATGTGAATTAGCAAGCTATGAACATGTGAAAAACTACATAAAATCACAGCTTCATTGAGCTGTGATATACTACCTTACTGCCGCAGAATTTCGACCAAAGATGGGTGATTTTGGATGCTTGAAATTGGCCAAGAACTCAAGTGTAGAGGTCCTCAAGTGTCTATACCCCAAGCTACTTTGCAAACCACCTTCTTGTTAGGAAGAAGACACCAAAACAACACCAAAAACCTTCAAAGAAAACCCTGAAATGCTGCTGGAACCGTAGCTTCTTTTAGGGAGAGAGAGAGTGTGTGTTTGTGTTGTTAGTTGCATGTATGAATGAGATTCATAATCATGGAGTGCAAGAACCTTTCTTGCTATTAGAATGCTCCAAGAACAACATGAAATCAGCTCAAAAAACTTCAATGTTGCTGCCTATTTCCGTAAATAGAGAGAGAGAGATATGAGCTGAATTGTGTTGCTTGTTTGCATGTGTGTTCTCTAGATTATGAGAGCTGAATGTGAGAGTCTTTATTCTAGTTACTAGTGGTAGACAAGAGTGCATGGAGTGTTCTTATCAATGGAACAATGCATGTGAGTGTCCAAGAGAATCTTTTCTAGTGGAGCATGTGTGTGCTTGGTCTTACCAAGAGAATAAAACATTCAATCCACATGCACAAACCACATGCACAAGCATGCTTATGGAAGTGGACGGTTTCAAGGGATAAATAAATGGGTTTTATTCTCATTTAATCACTATTTGATATTTATAAAATAGGTGGTGTTCTTTTATAAATGTCAAATATTAATACACACACATTGTCTAGTCTTGTAACTAGTTTATACAATTAACCAATTAATTGTATAAGTAGTATACTCTCATTATTATTTGGTGTTATATAACTAATTTAAATAACACTACAAATATATTATTGAACAAAATATCCTAATAAATTGTTCCATCTCATATGCAACTTATTTAGAAAATCCATTTTCTAAATTGGTGTAAATATTTAATTGCATGATCATATCATCAATTAAATATTAATTGGTGTTTGCTAAGCTTGTTATTGGGTATAACCCGACTTGGATCATAACGTACTAACCACATCAATATTCTAAGTGTCTTGGGCACATAGAATCCTACAATCTCCCACTTGCCCAAGATTCATAGAAGGTTGATGCAAGCAGTAAATGACGCCTAACAACGGTTTACTACCCTTAATACGCATGACTTATGGCCATTCAATAACATCATCCCTTTCAAGTACCCTACTTGAAATGATTTAGGTGAATCAATCATCTATCCTTTTGTAACACCCGCAATTTTGATTAGACAAAGGGAAATAATAAGAAGAAAAGAAAAGAAAGAATTTTGGAGGAAAAGGAAAAGAAAGAGAAAGTAGAAGGGGGTTTTGTGTAAAAGTACAAAGAAAAGAGAAATATCTAAAATACATAGGGATGGCTGCCCATTTCTTTTCTCACAACCCCCAAATCAGCGAGAGTTTTAGAGAGAGAAAGAGAGCAGACTACGAGTTTGGAGGAAGAACAAGAAGAAGAGGAGGGCGAGTTCGAGGTACTGGGTTCCACGGCTACTGATTTCGAAGGAGTCATACCCAGCAACACAAGGTGAGTTCTAAGACCCCTGTTTTACCCATTTTGAATGATTTTGGGGCTGGAACACATTGTACAACTGTTTTCGAGCTTGAGTGCTAAATTCATGTATGTATGTACGAGTATGTGTGTGTATGGACTGCTCAGGTTGCTATGCTTACCGTATATAGGATTTCTAGTGCAGACTTACGAAATTCAGCATGTTGTTCGTGTGTGTACTGTTGATGTATGTTTTAGGAGTCTTTTCTATGATGTGCATGATGTGCAGCCTGTTTTAAGTAGAAGGTATGATGAATCTGTGCTAATGGGGGCGATATGATGATGAAGGGGTTATGGAAAAAGGGCACAGGTTGAGTTGCAGGTCATATTAACACAACCGCATTAACTAATGCGGATGACTAAGTAAATGCAACCAAGGCATGTTCCTCAGCCGCATTGACCGAATGCGGGCAAGTTGGGGAGAATAGCCAAGGCATCCTTCATTCGCATTAACTAATGCGGGTAGAATATGAAATGCGATCAAGGCATTCTTCAGCCGCATTAACCAATGCGGGTAGTTATGAAATACGGTTAAGGCATTCCCTCAGCCGCATTGTCTAATGCGGACAGTATGGAAATGCGGTTAAGGCACTTCTTCATCCGCATTGACCAATGCGGATGGCCAAGAAATGCGGATGAATCAGAGAGGAAATGCGGGTAAACACTTAAGCAGAATTCTGATATCTGGGAACTTAAAGTGAGTAAGATAGGCTTTGACCTAGGAGATTCCCGGGGGTTATATGAGTTGACTTTTAAGTTGTGGATGATGATGATGTCGCATGGGTATACCTGCAGTATGCCATATATGAATGATGCCTTGTAGGATGAGAAGTGAATGTAGAAGTGTAGGCATGATGCATGTATGCTAGTATGATGTAAGTATGCTAGTATGATGTATGTATGCTAGTATGATGTGTGTATGCTAGTATGATGTATGTATGCTAGTATGATGTATGTATGTTAGTATGATGTTGCCATGATAAATGGTGAATACTGATGATATGTAAGTATGTATGTTCCTTACGTATATGTGTTTTATCTTTAATAACTTTACGTGAACGAATGAACGAAAGAAACGAATGTATTAAGAACGTAAAGTGAAAGATAATGAAAGAAGGAACATGATGAATGAATGCATGCATTAATAAAAGAGAGTAAGAAAGGCTTGCAAGAAAAATGAAGGAGGTGCACACCCCTGGCAGGTGTTAGCTCAACGGTGTGCGGGTTAGCTACCCCAAAGGATGCACATCGGGGTCAGTCTTTGTGATTGACCAGAAGTATGTATGGGATCCTTGCCGCTTACCCTAGGTGACTGGATCAGCATTAGTGCACAACGTTCGTGATTGATCATCACAGGTCCAGCACCCGCATTTGTGCACAACGTTCGGGGTATAGCAAATGGCATTGATCCAGAAGTAAAGTGAAAAGATGAGTGGTGCATGTACCTACCCCAGGTGACTGGATCAGCTTTGTGCACAACGTTCGTGGCTAACCACCACAGGTCCAGCACCAGTAGTATGTATGATGAAAGTGGGGTATTGTACATGTCACCGAATGTAATGAACGTTCGAACGAAAGTAATGAAAGTATGAATGAATGTAATGAATGTTCGAACGTAAGTAATGAATGTATGAATGAAAGTAAAGTACGTACGAAAGTACGTGAAGTATGTATGTATGAAAGTAAATGAGAAAGATGAAGTGTATACGAATGAAAGTAAGTAATGAACGATGAGATAATAATAATATTATCTACGTATACGTATGATGTGTGAACACATGTATGAAAGAGCAGTTAATGAGAATGAAAGTATGTTTTATTATAAAACTAGAACTCACTCAGCAACGCTGACTTTTATGTGTTTTCCAGTTCACAGGTAGTGTTGCTGAGGATGGCACGAGGCGGCTACTCAGCTCTTTTGGGATGGCATTCACTTTTTGATTATGCAGCCACATCATGTGTTGTGAGCCCGTAATGCGCGCAACATATTATGTTGCATGCAAGTGGAAGATTTCTTGATAATCCTGATAAACAGGATTATTTAAGGAATCTTCTTTATGAAGAAAAATATATTTTTGAACATAATATCTTCTTTACGAAGAAGATTATATATTCTATTTATTATTTCTTTCGGTAGAGGTCGCTGTATGACCCTATGATTGCTGAGGATTCGAATAAACGAGATTATCCTTGTTTTCTTACGCATCAGCAGCAATCATAGTATAGTTAAGCAATGTAAAGAAAAGCTTGTATTTTGTAATCAAGACAATGATGTAAAAGCTCTTATGATGAAATGAGAATGCATGTTTTTACTAATTCCGCTACGTATTTTATGATCATGTATTAAATGTATGTTTTACGTGTGATGATGACCAACAGTAAGGTGCCCGGTGAGCGGGGCCTTACAAGTTGGTATCAGAGCAAAAGTTTAAGTAAAATGGGTAAATTTTTATAATAAACCTAAACTTAAACTGAGAATGGGACAGGGAGAATGAGAATGCCATCTGAGTAGTCGCGTGCCATCAGGTATTTTTCTTAAAAGATTAACTGGTATTATGTGCGCTTGTTATGTGAATGATGTGTACTGTTAGACTGAGATACTAATGTAGTCAGGATAGGTGATGCTCGGGGTATGAAGAGTAGAGTAAGTGGCTAATTCCAACTGGCCACTGTAATTAGGAACTTACTGTACTTAACATAAACTGAGCTATTTCCTTGAATGACCATGTTGGTGTTTTAATCTTTCAGTGTGATAGAAGATGGTCGGTGATAGATCATCTGATGTTTCCCGTGATGGTGAACGTGGTGATGAACCGCGTGTCACGCGAGGAAGACTTAGGAAAGAGAAAGTAGTTCGTGAGGAGAACGAGGTTCCTCACCAGGAAGAGACGGACGAAAGCGCCAAGTTGAGAGCCTCGGTAAAAGAGGCAGTGATTGAGGAAGTGCACCAGGTTATGCAGACGATCTTACCGACTGTAATGACCGAAGCGATAAAGGCAGTACGAGAGGAGGATAGACGAGGGAGGAGACGGTCCTCCGGTAGACAGCAACAGACAGAGGTAGAAACGGTATTGTCCGATGACGAAGAGGAAGAGGAGGAAGAACAGGTTAGGGGGACAGCCCGGGGTCGTGACTACGGGAAATTTATGAGGTGCAAGCCTCCGACTTTTGATGGTTCGGGTACGGCTGCTGATGCTCATCAATGGGTGAGAGAGATGGAGGCGGTCCTTGATATCAGTGACTGCCAGGAGGATAAGAAGGTAAAGTTTGCTACCCACTCGTTTACGGGGACGGCATTGTGCTGGTGGGACAATATTGTCCAGGCCGAGGGTAGCAGAGCTATTGGGGGGATGAAGTGGTCAGAGTTGAAGAGAATGGTGATCGAGGAGTTTAGTCCTCGTCGAGAGATGGACAGAGTTGAGAGAGAGTTCCTGCAGCTGGAAGCGGGAACGATGACCCACCAACAATACACGACCAAGTTCAACGACATGGCACGGTTGGTGCCAGAGCAAGTGACGCCGGTGTCTCGCAAGATTAACCGGTATATTCAGGGGTTGCCAGCCGAAATTCATTGGCACTTGATTTCCGCCCGACCAAGTACTTTCAGGTCGGTGGTGGATTTAGCTGGGAGGTTGTATGATGAACGAGCTGCTTTGGTGAAGTCTGAGGGCAGTAAGAAGGGAAGTGATGAGAGGAAGTGGCAGGGAAAGAGGTTTGGTCGGGGTGATACTTCGACAAGTAGTAAAAAGGCACGGGTTGATGATCGCCGTGTGGTCGTGACAAGTGCAGGGTCGAAAAAGTGTGAAAAGTGTGGGCGAGAGCACGGTGGTGAATGCAGATGGGGCTGAATGTATGTTTTAAGTGTGGAAAGCCCGGTCATATGGCTAAGGAGTGTAGGGCGATGAAGTGCTTTAACTGCGGGGAAAGTGGTCATATGAACAAAGATTGCAAGAAGCCGAGGCCTGGGAGTTCCGGCGGGAAGAAGGCAGTGGGTGAAGGGTCGAAAGCGAGCGCCAGAGCATTCACGATGACGCAGGAAGAGGCGAGGACGGACCCTGATGTAGTGTCCGGTACGTTTCTGGTGAACCAAACTTTGGCCTCTGTATTATTTGATTCGGGTGCCAGTAGGAGTTTTATTTCTGCCGCTTTCTGTGCCAAATTGCCCATTAGTAGTAGACGTGTGGATGTACCTTTTGATGTAGAGACTGCTATAGGTAAAACCACCAGGATTTCTGAGGTAATTGAGGGTTGCGATGTAGAACTGGAGGGTCACAAATTCCCAGTTAAACCCTTTGCGATGACGTTAGGTGGTTTCGATTTGGTGCTTGGAATGGATTGGTTGGCAGATTTCGAGGCGAACATTGTGTGTCGCAAGAAGATGATCAGTTTGACAGCGCCTGACGGTAGTCCAGTGACAGTTCATGGGGATCGGGTTACTACGATTCCGAAAGTGATCTCAATGGCGGTGGCGGGGAAATGTATGAGGCGTGGATGTAGCGCCTATTTATGTTATGTGAAGGATGTAGAGAAGCCAGCACCACAACTGTCTGATGTTCCAATTGTGTGTGAGTTCCCAGACGTGTTCCCGGAAGACTTATCGGGATTGCCACCTGACAGAGAGATCGAGTTCCAGATTGATTTAGTACCAGGCGCCCAACCTGTTGTCAAGGCACCGTACCGATTGGCCCCGACAGAGATGAAAGAGTTGATGGAGCAGTTACAAGAGTTACTGGATAAGGGGTTTATTAGACCGAGTATCTCACCGTGGGGTGCTCCGGTCCTGTTCGTAAAGAAGAAGGACGGTAGTATGAGGATGTGCATCGACTACCGCGAGCTGAATAAGCTGACAGTAAAGAACAGATACCCCTTTCCGAGGATCGATGACTTGTTTGATCAACTTCAGGGTGCTAGTTGGTTTTCACGTATAGATCTTCGATCAGGCTACCATCAACTGAAGGTGAAGGAGCAGGATATCCCTAAAGCAGCTTTTCGTACGCGCTACGGTCATTATGAGTTCCTCGTTATGTCCTTTGGTTTGACCAACGCGCCAGCTGCTTTTATGGACCTGATGAATAGGGTGTGCCGGCCGATGTTGGATAAATCAGTGATTGTATTCATTGATGATATCCTGATTTATTCAAGGAGTGAGACTGAGCATGCCGGTCACATTCGCGAAGTTCTGGAGACGTTGAGAAGGGAGAAGTTGTATGCTAAATTCTCCAAGTGCGCGTTCTGGTTGCGTGAAGTTCAATTCTTGGGTCACGTGGTAAATCCGGATGGGATTACGGTCGATCCGGCGAAAGTGGAAGCAGTGATGCAATGGAAGTCTCCGAAGACGCCGTCCGAGGTCCGTAGTTTCTTGGGTTTGGCAGGTTACTACCGAAGGTTCATCCAAGACTTTTCCAAAATTGCTTCTCCACTGACAAAGTTGACCCGGAAGGATGTGAAATTTGTATGGGGTCAAGCTCAGGAGAAGGCGTTTGAAGAACTGAAGACGAGATTGACCCAAGCTCCAGTAATGGCATTACCCGAAGGGAGTGAAGATTTGGTGGTTTATTCTGATGCCTCCTACTCGGGGTTGGGGTGTGTATTAATGCAGAGAGGAAAGGTGATAGCCTATGCATCCCGGCAGCTGAAAGTTCATGAGGTTAATTACCCTACTCATGACTTGGAGCTAGCAGCTGTGGTTTTCGCGTTGAAGATTTGGCGACACTATTTATATGGGACGAGGTGTACCATCTTCACGGACCACAAAAGCTTGAAGTACTTCTTCAAGCAAAAAGATCTGAACATGAGGCAACGGCGATGGTTGGAGCTCATAAAGGACTATGACTGTGAGATCCATTACCATCCGGGCAAAGCCAACGTGGTTGCGGATGCCCTTAGCCGAAAGGAGAGGCCCGAGCCAATTCGAGTGAAGGCGTACCAGCTAATCATGACCTCCGACGTGATGAAACAGGTCAAAGAGTTCCAAGATGAAGCTTTGAAAGACGAACATCTTAACTCTGAACGCATGAGAGGTCTGGTCGCGGAGTTGGGTGAGAACGCGACGGGTGTTAGAACTCGGTTTGGGCGTATGTGGATTCCTCGTCTAGGGGATCTGCGAATGAAGATTCTGGATGAAGCCCATAAGTCTCGATACTCCATTCATCCCGGTGCCACCAAGATGTACCAAGATATGAAGAAAGATTATTGGTGGCCGGGTATGAAACGCGATGTGGTGGAGTATGTGAGTAAATGCCTCACGTGTTTGCAAGTAAAGGCGGAGCACCAGAAGCCGTACGGAAAGATTCAGCCGTTGGACATACCGGAATGGAAGTGGGAACACATCACCATGGATTTTATCACAAAGCTGCCACGTACCCCTAAAGGGTATGATACGATCTGGGTGATTGTGGATCGATTGACGAAGAGTGCTCACTTCTTACCGATGCGGAGACATATTCGTCCGAGAAGTTGGCCGATCTTTTCATCAAGGAGATTGTGACTCGTCACGGTGTACCGGTGTCGATTGTGTCCGATCGCGACACACGGTTTACATCTAAATTTTGGAAGAAATTCCATGATGCTATGGGGACGAGGTTGCATATTAGCACGGCTTATCATCCTCAAACTGATGGTCAGTCAGAAAGGACCATTCAGACCTTGGAGGACATGCTTCGGGCATGTGTTATCGATTTCGGAGGAAGTTGGGATGACCATCTACCGTTAGCTGAGTTCTCGTACAACAACAGTTATCATGCTAGTATTGGCATGCCACCCTACGAGATGTTATACGGTAGAAGATGCAGGACCCCCGTCTGTTGGGGTGAAATTGGTCAAAAAGAATTGGGAAGCGTCGAAGTGGTAGAGGCTACGACTGAAAAGCTTGAAAGAATTAAAGCGTATATGAAGGCGGCCAAGGACCGACAGAAGTCGTATGCTGACAAACGACGCAGGCCAATTGAGTTCCAAGTGGGAGACCGGGTTATGTTGAAGGTCTCACCTTGGAAAGGGATCATTCGATTCCGGAAGCGGGGTAAATTGAGTCCGCGATATATAGGCCCTTTCCGAATTGTTGCTCGAGTGGGGGAGGTGGCTTATAGGTTGGATCTGCCAGATGAACTAAGTGGAATCCACCCGACTTTCCACGTGTCTCACCTGAGGAAATGTTTGGCGGACGAAAACATGGTCGTTCCACTGGATGATATAGAGGTAGACGAAAAGCTCAATTATGTAGAGCAACCAGTGGCGATCATTGATCGTAAGGAGAAGAGGTTAAGGCATAAAGTGGTTCCTCTTGTGCGTGTACAGTGGAAGCACAGGAAGGGATCCGAGTCTACGTGGGAGACTGAAGAAGAAATGAGACAGCATTACCCACGACTGTTCGAGGAATGACAGGTTTCGGGGACGAAACCTAAAATAAGGGGGGTGGACTTGTAACACCCGCAATTTGATTAGACAAAGGGAAATAATAAGAAGAAAAGAAAAGAAAGAATTTTGGAGGAAAAGGAAAAGAAAGAGAAAGTAGAAGGGGGTTTTGTGTAAAAGTACAAAGAAAAGAGAAATATCTAAAATACATAGGGATGGCTGCCCATTTCTTTTCTCACAACCCCCAAATCAGCGAGAGTTTTAGAGAGAGAAAGAGAGCAGACTACGAGTTTGGAGGAAGAACAAGAAGAAGAGGAGGGCGAGTTCGAGGTACTGGGTTCCACGGCTACTGATTTCGAAGGAGTCATACCCAGCAACACAAGGTGAGTTCTAAGACCCCTGTTTTACCCATTTTGAATGATTTTGGGGCTGGAACACATTGTACAACTGTTTTCGAGCTTGAGTGCTAAATTCATGTATGTATGTACGAGTATGTGTGTGTATGGACTGCTCAGGTTGCTATGCTTACCGTATATAGGATTTCTAGTGCAGACTTACGAAATTCAGCATGTTGTTCGTGTGTGTACTGTTGATGTATGTTTTAGGAGTCTTTTCTATGATGTGCATGATGTGCAGCCTGTTTTAAGTAGAAGGTATGATGAATCTGTGCTAATGGGGGCGATATGATGATGAAGGGGTTATGGAAAAGGGCACAGGTTGAGTTGCAGGTCATATTAACACAACCGCATTAACTAATGCGGATGACTAAGTAAATGCAACCAAGGCATGTTCCTCAGCCGCATTGACCGAATGCGGGCAAGTTGGGGAGAATAGCCAAGGCATCCTTCATTCGCATTAACTAATGCGGGTAGAATATGAAATGCGATCAAGGCATTCTTCAGCCGCATTAACCAATGCGGGTAGTTATGAAATACGGTTAAGGCATTCCCTCAGCCGCATTGTCTAATGCGGACAGTATGGAAATGCGGTTAAGGCACTTCTTCATCCGCATTGACCAATGCGGATGGCCAAGAAATGCGGATGAATCAGAGAGGAAATGCGGGTAAACACTTAAGCAGAATTCTGATATCTGGGAACTTAAAGTGAGTAAGATAGGCTTTGACCTAGGAGATTCCCGGGGGTTATATGAGTTGACTTTTAAGTTGTGGATGATGATGATGTCGCATGGGTATACCTGCAGTATGCCATATATGAATGATGCCTTGTAGGATGAGAAGTGAATGTAGAAGTGTAGGCATGATGCATGTATGCTAGTATGATGTAAGTATGCTAGTATGATGTATGTATGCTAGTATGATGTGTGTATGCTAGTATGATGTATGTATGCTAGTATGATGTATGTATGTTAGTATGATGTTGCCATGATAAATGGTGAATACTGATGATATGTAAGTATGTATGTTCCTTACGTATATGTGTTTTATCTTTAATAACTTTATGTGAACGAATGAACGAAAGAAACGAATGTATTAAGAACGTAAAGTGAAAGATAATGAAAGAAGGAACATGATGAATGAATGCATGCATTAATAAAAGAGAGTAAGAAAGGCTTGCAAGAAAAATGAAGGAGGTGCACACCCCTGGCAGGTGTTAGCTCAACGGTGTGCGGGTTAGCTACCCCAAAGGATGCACATCGGGGTCAGTCTTTGTGATTGACCAGAAGTATGTATGGGATCCTTGCCGCTTACCCTAGGTGACTGGATCAGCATTAGTGCACAACGTTCGTGATTGATCATCACAGGTCCAGCACCCGCATTTGTGCACAACGTTCGGGGTATAGCAAATGGCATTGATCCAGAAGTAAAGTGAAAAGATGAGTGGTGCATGTACCTACCCCAGGTGACTGGATCAGCTTTGTGCACAACGTTCGTGGCTAACCACCACAGGTCCAGCACCAGTAGTATGTATGATGAAAGTGGGGTATTGTACATGTCACCGAATGTAATGAACGTTCGAACGAAAGTAATGAAAGTATGAATGAATGTAATGAATGTTCGAACGTAAGTAATGAATGTATGAATGAAAGTAAAGTACGTACGAAAGTACGTGAAGTATGTATGTATGAAAGTAAATGAGAAAGATGAAGTGTATACGAATGAAAGTAAGTAATGAACTATGAGATAATAATAATATTATCTACGTATACGTATGATGTGTGAACACATGTATGAAAGAGCAGTTAATGAGAATGAAAGTATGTTTTATTATAAAACTAGAACTCACTCAGCAACGCTGACTTTTATGTGTTTTCCAGTTCGCAGGTAGTGTTGCTGAGGATGGCACGAGGCGGCTACTCAGCTCTTTTGGGATGGCATTCACTTTTTGATTATGCAGCCACATCATGTGTTGTGAGCCCGTAATGCGCGCAACACATTATGTTGCATGCAAGTGGAAGATTTCTTGATAATCCTGATAAACAGGATTATTTAAGGAATCTTGTTTATGAAGAAAAATATATTTTTGAACATAATATCTTCTTTACGAAGAAGATTATATTTTCTATTTATTATTTTCTTTCGGTAGAGGTCGCTGTATGACCCTATGATTGCTGAGGATTCGAATAAACGAGATTATCCTTGTTTTCTTACGCATCAGCAGCAATCATAGTATAGTTAAGCAATGTAAAGAAAAGCTTGTATTTTGTAATCAAGACAATGATGTAAAAGCTCTTATGATGAAATGAGAATGCATGTTTTTACTAATTCCGCTGCGTATTTTATGATCATGTATTAAATGTATGTTTTACGTGTGATGATGACCAACAGTAAGGTGCCCGGTGAGCGGGGCCTTACACCTTTTGTTACAGATGTCATGTTAAATCCAAGGACACGGAATGATCATTCCTTATTGATTTAACTTAATCAGGCCTTAGACATCTTACTCTCAACGAATAAGAGGAACAAATCCCATCTTGACTACATACGTTTCTCACAATCACCTTATGTCATACCTGAATATAGCCTTATGTACTGACAATTATTTCATATCAGTGAAGAACTAGTTCAAGGTGTAACACTTGGTGAATATCAAAACCCAATATGTATCTCAGGTCGAAGGATACCAAATGATATTCGCCTTTACTCAAATTTACTTATGATCAATCGATAAGATTCCATGTAGTAAAATTTGAGATGCGGGTTAGTCCAATATTTGTATCCCACAAATATCTATGAACCTTGGTAGCAACCCATTGCTCTATATTCATCCTTATGAATATCAACCAATCCAAGTTCATAATAGTCTTATCCTCACACTTGTTCCCACAAGTATGAACGACTACGGACATTTAGAGTAAATAATATACTCATGGATTAAACATGCTAAATTGGAACATTAATTGAGACATTATAACCAAATAATTTTACTCAAATAATAAAGAGTTCCACATATTCAAATACAAAATTTGATCAAGTCCAATCACTAGAATATCGAAGTCCTAAGGCATAGGTATGACTTTCATGCTTTGCCCTTTCAAGGAGCTTCGTGAGTGGATCCGCAATGTTTTGATCAAAGTGAACTTTGCGAATACATATCTTTCCCTTTTCACTTCATCCCTTATGTAGTTGAATCTCCGCTCATTGTGCCTAATCTTTTGATGTGCACGGGGTTCCTTGATTTGAACAATCGCACCCTTGTCATCACAAAGATTTCTAAGGAGTCTTGAATGGTAGAGACCATCCTTAGATTGGTGATAAACCTTTTTATCCATGTAGCTTCCCAAGCTGCTAATGAGGCGGCTATGTATTCAAATTCTGTAGTGGACAACGCTACCCTTTTCATAATGGAGACGTACCCGATTATGATCGAGAATCATCTCGATCAGTTTGGAAACTAGCATTCGTGTAACCCTTTACAACTAGTTCCTCTTCATCAGATCCGTATATTAGAAACATATCCTTAGTCCTCCTAAGGTATTCCAATATACTTTCAACAGCCATCTAATGGGTGTTACATGGATTCTGCTGATATCTACTTGTCATGCTTAACGCGCATGACATGTCCAGTCTAGTGCATATCATCGCATATATGATGGATCCTATAGCAGACGCATATGGGATGTCCCTCATATAATCTTGCTCATCCTTTGAGCTTGGACATTGAGATGCACTCAATATTGTCCCTTTTGAATAGGTACCATACCTTTCTTAGAGTTTTCCATCTTGAAACTTTTCAAGATTCTATCAATATATGCACTTTGGTTTAGACCTATCAACCGCCTCGATCTATCCCTATAGATCTTTATTCCCAAAATATAGGCGGCTTCACCGAGATCTTTTATGGAAAAACAATTTCCAAGCCAGGTTTTAACACCTTCCATGGTTGGAATGTCCTTTCCATATAGTATTATGTCATCAACATACAATACTAGGAATATGATTACACTCCCACTAGCCTTTTTATACACACAAGCCTTGTCAGTGTCCAAGTTTCCATGCATATTTTGTTTTCTTCTCGAAAACCCACTTGCATCCAACCGGTTTGGAGTTAAGTGGAGGGTCAACCAATTCCTAAACTTGGTTGTCATACATGGATTGCATCTCTACGTTCATGGCTTCCAGCCATTTGTCACAATCCTAATTGGACATAGCATTATGGTATGTACTTGGCTCATCGGAGTCAATCTCATAGCATCCATCCATGAAAGATCCATATATTTCAGGTGGAATGCTAACTCTACCAGATCTATGAACGTTTTGTTTGTATCGATCAACCTCTTGATCATTATCAACAACCTCTTGTTGATAGCTAGTGTCAACCAAACGTGTATCGGCTTGTGGATCTTGATCCTCATCAAATTCCACTGTTCTATGCGTCATTCCTTCCATAAGGAACTTGGCTTCCAAGAACTATGCCTTTTGAGCAATAAATACCTTTTGCTTTGTTGGATCAAAGAAGTAGTATCCTATACAGTCCTTTTGGATATCCAACAAATATACACTTAGTGAATCGACTTTCAGTTGGTTTGGGTGTTAAGCTTAACATAAGCTTCATAACCCATACTTTTAAATATGATGGCGATGGAACTATTCCATTTTATATTTCAAAAGGCGTTGAATCCACTTTCTTGGTTTGGGCCATATTCAAAATACGAGCCTCGGAGAGTAGTGCGAAACCCCAAAATGATTAGAGGTAGTGAGCTTATAGCCATCATAGGTAGAACCATATCCAATAGGGTTCGATCTCCTTTCAGACACATCATTATGTTATGGTGTTCTGTGAGGAGTAAGTTGTGAGACAATCTTACAACTTCCTAGATGATCCCCAAAAGTCTCACTTAGGTATTCACCTTCTCTATCTAAACGGAGAACTTTGGTAGTTCTATCGAGTTGATTTTCTACTTCATTCTTGAAGTTTTTGAACATTTCAAATTCTTCATGTTTATGTGCCATCAAGTACACATAACCATAGCGACTATAATCGTCGGTTAAGGTAATGAAGTAAGTTTCACCATACCTTGTCATTGTATTAAAAGGACCACATACATCCAAATGTATGATTCCTAATAAGTCTTTTTGCCCTCTCATTAGTACCACTAAAGGGCGTGTTGGTCATCTTACCTTGTAAACAAGATTCTCACTTATCAAATGAACAATTTTCATTTGCTTTTAAAAGACCATTCTTTTAAGGTGTTTAAGTCCGTTTCTTGTTTATGTGACTAAGATGACAATGACAAGAATAAGAGTCACTTAAACCATTTTAAGTCTCTTGGTGTATGATAGGTATAACGTGTTATTATAGGACGAATCATCATGAACGAATTCATAAATATCATTAGAAGGCATAGCCTTGAAATAATATACATCATCCATATAAACATAAATACCATCATTTACTAACTTTAAATCATAACCATATCATTTTAAAAGGGAAACTTAAATCATGTTCCTAGTCAAACTAGGAGCATATAACATGTTTTGAAGAACAACTTCCAAACCTTTTGAAAGTTTCAAAACATAGTCTCCTTTCTTAAAGTGCTTATTACTTTTGAACCCTTGCAACAGATTGCAATAGTGAGTTCCACATGTGGTATCCAATTACCCATGTGCTTTGAGGAAATAACATTTAAGTCAATATGGATTATGAAAGTTGTGCTTGAGGTTTGCCCAGCATCCCTCTTATTTCTCAACTCATTGAGATAGGTTGGACAATTCCCTTTCAAATGACCTATCTCACCATACTCAAAGCATGGATCGTTTTCGGTTACCTTAGGCCTCATAAGCTTAGGTTTTGGAGGTTCCGCTTTGATCTTCCCTTCCCCTTTGCCTTTGACATGCCCTCCTCCTTTGGCAACATTTGCCTTGGGATCGGGAATGGCCTCAACATCGTCGGGGTCGGGTTGGTTAGGAATAGGATCGTCAAGGACATTTGCCTTTGCTCTTGCTTGAGAACAATTCTTAAGTTTCGAGACTAGTCCATAAGGTTATTATGGTTCAGACGATCCCTCTCTAAAATAGTTCTCAGTGATAGGGTATGGACGGTCGGGGTGGTAGCATTATTGTTTGCGGTCATTCTATAAATTTTACAAAGTTCTTTTAGTATTTCTGAAAAATTTCATTTTAATTATTAATACCCTTTATGTCTCATAGACAATTAATAATTAAAATCTAGAATCCAACGTTACATTCAAATAATGGTTAGGTGACCTTTATCCCATTATTCAAATTAACAAGGTAGTCAACATTTGACAATTGCAACCTTTTGCAACTTCTAGCGGTATGGGATCGACTTTAAACATCATATGTAAAGTCGGCATGTTAATCCCATCAACACCATTTGGAAACCATATTTTAGGTGATCCATTCAACATGGTTTGCAAATCAAGTCACCCTACTTGCACACACATGTGAGTTTACCAACACAAGTGGTTAGGTGACCTTTATCCCACCAATGTGGTATTCCCACCTTAAGTCATAAGTTCCCTCAAAATGGTTAGGTGACCTTTATCCCATTAAGAGTTTCCAAATGACTTAAGTGTTGTGCAAAAGGACGGTGTTAAACTTGTTTAAAAGGGATTTTTAGTTTTCATTAATTATAGTTTTGAAAACTCTATGTACCTTGTATTTGCATGCTTTCAAATACAAGGTATCCTATGGTTCATTTTTAATAAAACCTCTTTTATTAAATCATCAATCCTTTTAATAACCTCTTATTAATCACTTAATGATTAAGAACCATAGATGCAAGGTATCTTATGGTTTATTTTTAACAAAACCTCTTTTATTAAATCATTAATCCTTTTAATAACCTTTTATTAACCACTTAATGATTAGAAACCATAAATTTTCAGCCTGTTAAGTTTGCTAATGAGTTTGTTATGCATATCCAAATATCAAACAACAATCATTCAACAAACAACCAAACAAGCATAACATAAACAACCACAATGTGCATAACCATAGCTACTATTGTGACCACACTTGTTTGCCATCACAAGTGTGATCATTTGGTCTTTCCTAAGGGTTGAATACAACACAAAATAGAGGTCTTCTTAGACTCCCACTTGAACTTGCATCCATATGCTTCAAGTCCCTTTTTTGTGTCTTTGATGTCCATCTTTGGGTCTTCATTTTGTGCATCTTCCTTTTACAAAAATTATATCCTAATACATTTTTCTAATAAAAGAAATGCACCTAATCTATTTATTACATAACCAAATGAATAAATAATTACAACTCAAATAATAAACATAAATATTACAACCCAATTGAATGAATTAAAACAACCATTAAAACCATCCAAATCACACAAGGCCTTAAGCTAGGTTATGCACTTTAACAACCAATGATCATATCATTTATTCATATAATGAAACCCCACTTAAAACCACCAAATTTCAGCCAACATAAACTGAAATTTTTGGTTTTAAATATTGTCCAAACAATCAACATTTTATCAACATGTATTTCTTTCAAGATTTCATCACAAGCATGTATGATATAATCTTGAAAGTTGGGGATTCATCAAAATAGAAATGTAGCAGCCCATAATTAGCATATTATGAGTTTAAAATCATCCTCTAAAACTAATTTTTAAAGGACAAGAACAAGCAAGCTATCCACATAACCGGCTCTTGATGCCATTGTTGGGTTTGTTAGAACATAAAATCATAGTTTAACCATTTAAACTTTCAGAAAACGCAGCGGAATTACAACTTTATAAACCCTTTTATAAGCTGAAAAATATGTTCATTAGATGACCATATTAATGTATAAAACAAACACAAAGAACAAAGGATCATTTATGTGAATTAGCAAGCTATGAACATGTGAAAAACTACATAAAATCACAGCTTCATTGAGCTGTGATATACTACCTTACTGCAGCAGAATTTCGACCAAAGATGGGTGATTTTGGATGCTTGAAATTGGCCAAGAACTCAAGTGTAGAGGTCCTCAAGTGTCTATACCCCAAGCTACTTTGCAAACCACCTTCTTGTTAGGAAGAAGACACCAAAACAACACCAAAAACCTTCAAAGAAAACCCTGAAATGCTGCTGGAACCGTAGCTTCTTTTAGGGAGAGAGAGAGGTGTGTGTTTGTGTTGTTAGTTGCATGTATGAATGAGATTCATAATCATGGAGTGCAAGAACCTTTCTTGCTATTAGAATGCTCCAAGAACAACATGAAATCAGCTCAAAAAACTTCAATGTTGCTGCCTATTTCCGTAAATAGAGAGAGAGAGATATGAGCTGAATTGTGTTGCTTGTTTGCATGTGTGTTCTCTAGATTATGAGAGCTGAATGTGAGAGTCTTTATTCTAGTTACTAGTGGTAGACAAGAGTGCATGGAGTGTTCTTATCAATGGAACAATGCATGTGAGTGTCCAAGAGAATCTTTTCTAGTGGAGCATGTGTGTGCTTGGTCTTACCAAGAGAATAAAACATTCAATCCACATGCACAAACCACATGCACAAGCATGCTTATGGAAGTGGACGGTTTCAAGGGATAAATAAATGGGTTTTATTCTCATTTAATCACTATTTGATATTTATAAAATAGGTGGTGTTCTTTTATAAATGTCAAATATTAATACACACACATTGTCTAGTCTTGTAACTAGTTTATACAATTAACCAATTAATTGTATAAGTAGTATACTCTCATTATTATTTGGTGTTATATAACTAATTTAAATAACACTACAAATAATATTATTGAACAAAATATCCTAATAAATTGTTCCATCTCATATGCAACTTATTTAGAAAATCCATTTTCTAAATTGGTGTAAATATTTAATTGCATGATCATATCATCAATTAAATATTAATTGGTGTTTGCTAAGCTTGTTATTGGGTATAACCCGACTTGGATCATAACGTACTAACCACATCAATATTCTAAGTGTCTTGGGCACATAGAATCCTACATTACCTCCTGCCTTTGTTGTGCAGGGGCATCCTCAGGGGACTCATCTCCCTAAGTAGCCTTTTTGGGTTTCTTTTGTTTGGGTTTGGTGGGGACTTTGGATTTTGAGGTGGAGGCTGTGGGTTCTAGCCGCTTGGGTTTTCGTAGCTTGGCAGCCTTTTTCAGTGTTTGGTCAGTGTTGTGCCTGGAGTATACCTCAGGCAATACAGCCACGGCAGGGACTCCAAGGCCAACAAGTCCCTCAGCCTGTAGCTGGTTCTCTATTATGGCCATTATGAACCGTGGATAAAGTATCCAACGGTTTGCAAAAGGTTTTGTGGCCATATCCATAAGTTCCAAAAAGATTATTTCAGAAAAATTTAAGTTTTGTTTCTCAAGGATAGAGAATAATACCTGTTGCCACCTAGTGGACATTTGATCCCATGAGGAGGTCTTTGGGGCTAAGCAAACATTCACCATATGAATTATAAGTCCTTCAGCATCATGGAAATGTTTCTTGAGAAGGGTAGAGGCATGAAGGTCACCCTGATAGTCATGGTGTGCAAAGGAAAGATCAGTGGTGCCTTTTGGATATTCGGTTGGGAAGGTGGCATCATCCAATTTTAGGGTTTGGCGGATTAATGCCGGATTGATGACCACCTTCTGGTTGTTGATGAATGACTGGAGAGAGACCTCGGCGTCGTTCTCTCCTGTAAGGGTGACATTCGTCCAGAACTGGGTAAGGGAATCGACATAAATGGTGGGATTGAGGAGAAAGGCCGTTTGGAATGAGGAATCGACCATGAGATCAATATTTTTATTGAACTTGGTCCAAAATGGGGATTTAGTAAGGTAAGCGACACAGTTGTGTTGAGGTTTAAACTGCATGGTAGCCATTAATGGTGTGAGAGAGGTTTCAGAGTTTTTGAAATATTAGGTTATGAAAAAATGAAAAACTCTGAAGGTAGGGTTGGGTATTTATAGGGGTTATGAAACAGCTGAAAGGAAACGACTGAAGGTTTTGGTGTTAGTCATCAGTTGTTAAAACGACTGATGACATGGTTTTAACCTTCAGAGGTTATAACATCTGAGGACTTGGTGTTAGTCATCAGTAGTTGAAACTACTAAGAGCGTGGTTTTGTCCTTCAGATGTTGCAAACGACTGAAGACTTGTTGTTAGTCATCAGTAGTTATATACTACTGAAGACATGTTTTTCATCTTCAGACGTTGTAAACAACTGAAGACTTGGTATTAGTCATTAGTAGTTGTAAACTACTAACATCAGTAGTTGTAAACTACTGAAGACATGGTTTTGGCTTCAGTTGTTGTAAACAACTGAGGACTTGGTGTTAGTCATCAGTAGTTGTAAAACTACTGAAGACGTGGTTTTGTCCTTCAGTTGTTTGGTTATGAAACAGCAGATGTTGAAATCAGTTGAAGAGTAAAATTACTCATCAGCTGTTGTCGTCAATTCAGTTGTTTCATGCTGACCTCAACATTTACTCATCAGCTTTTTGGCTGACTTTCAGATGTTTCATTGGCCTTCAGCTCTTGCGAATATTTATTCCTCAGCTCTTGTGAGCAAATGTTCATGACTTGATGAAATAAATTATTCTTCAGAGCTTGTGAACAATTTTTGTCTTCAATACTTATGTGTAAGATTACACATCAGTACTTGTGAACAAAATTTGTTCTTCAGTACTTATTTGTTTGCAAACTATACATCAGTAGTTGTAACTACATCATTTGTTTTTAACAAATAATGTACTTCAGTACTTTAAAGCATTTTAGTCTTCAGTAGTTATGAAAAATGCTGAAGACTAAATTACTCATCAGTACTTATTTTTGACTTTTGCATACTAATGCTCATCAGTACTTGTGAGCTGAGAGCATCAGTATTAGTCAAATTATTCTAGCTGCAGCATACCAAGCCTTAGTACTAGATTTTGAATTGTGGCATTATCTAAAGGCTTAGTAAATATGTCTGCAAACTCATCAGCACTAGGCACGAACTTTGGATCAATCAGACCTTTTTCATAGCAATCCCTAATAAAATGATGTCTGATCTCAATATGTTTGGTCCTAGAGTGCTGGACTAGATTTTTAACAATACACAGAGCTGAAGCACTATCCATTAATAATGTAGTCTTAGTCTCTGTAATGCCATAATCCAAGAGTTGATTCTGAAGCCAGAGTACCTGGGATGTACAACTTGCAACAGCAATGTACTCATCTTCAGCAGTGGATGTAGCAATTGATGTTTGTTTCTTACTCTGCCAAGAAACTAAACAATTGCCTAGGAATTGGCAACCACCAGAAGTGGATTTTCTGGTGACTTTGCATCCTGCATAGTCACTATCAGAGAAATCAACTAATTTGCAAGAATGCCCAGTAGAATACCAAAGACCTAGAGATTGGGTATCTTGCAAATATCTAAAGATCCTTTTGACTGCAATCAAATGGGATTCTTTAGGTGCAGCCTGAAATCTAGCACAGGCACATGTTGCAAACATAATCTGTAAAGGGTTTCATCAACCGCTTTACCTTTCTAATCAACATCCAGTTCTGTGGTGCTGCTCATGGGAGTAGAACAGGGCTTAC
The DNA here is from genome assembly GCA_024085815.1 of Flaveria linearis. Classification (NCBI taxonomy): domain Eukaryota; kingdom Viridiplantae; phylum Streptophyta; class Magnoliopsida; order Asterales; family Asteraceae; genus Flaveria; species Flaveria linearis. Next base: position 35,323,066 of record CM044007.1, on the reverse strand, counting down.
AGTTTTGTAAATCAAACTTATTTAACAACTCCTTTGAATATTTGGACTGATGAATGAAGATTCCATCAGCCCTTTGTTTGATTTGCAACCCTAGAACGAACTGTAATTCTCCCATAGCACTCATTTCAAACTTTTTCTTCATTAGCTTAGTGAATTCATCACACAACTGTGGATCAGATGATGCAAAAATTATATCATCAACATAAATTTCAACAAGTAAATTATGTTGTCCCACATTCTTTATGAATAAAGTTTTATCAATGGAGCCTCTAGTGAAATTATTCGGTAGAAGAAAATTAGATAATGTTTCATACCAGGCTCTAGGAGCTTGTTTCAACCCATAAAGAGCCTTATCAAGCTTATACACCCAATCAGGATGTTTATTATCCTCAAAGCCTGGTTGTTGACACACATAAACTTCTTCTTTTATTTTACCATATAAAAAGGCACTTTTGACATCCATTTGAAAAACTTTAAGATTGTGAAAGGCAGCATAGGCTAAGAACAATCTAATTGCCTCCAGTCTGGCTACAGGGGCAAAGGTTTCATCATAATCGATGCCTTCCTCTTCTGCAAACCCCTATACAACCAGCCTGGCCTTGTTCTTAACAATTTGGCCCTTTTCATCAGTTTTATTCCAAAACACCCATTTAGTGCCTATTGCACACTTACCTATGGGTAAAGGAACAAGCTCCCACACTTGCTCCTTTTTTAACTGAAGAAGCTCAAGCTGCATTGCTTCAACCCATCCATTGTCTCTTTGTGCAACATGGTAATTCTTTGGCTCTTGCTGACTGATGAAGAGAGCATAGAAGCAGAAGTTGGACAATTGACTCCTGGTTGAGACTCTAGCATTGATATCACCAATGATTTGAGACATTGGGTGATTCTTCAGCTCTTGATAGACAATAAGATCAGTGCAAGTGTTTGTAGGACCTTCAGCAACAACAGAAGGTGATGTCGATTCTTGAAACCAAGTAGGAGATGGTAACTCAAAGGAAGTAGAGGATTCAGAAATCTCATTAGCATTTGTTGTGGATGGAGCTGCTGAAGCTACAGGAGCATCAGGTTTAGTTGACTCAGGCAAGTGGTCACTAAACCTAAAAAGGTGAGTACTGACTACATCATCATCAGTACCACCAGGTGGAGAACTGTTGATAGGAGCAACAGCTGGAGGTTGATAAGCAACATATTGCAGTATGTCCAGATCAAATAACTCCACAGGGTTTTCTGGAATCTTGTCCTTTGGAGATTCATTAAACTTCACATGCAAAGTCTCTTCAACCATCTTTGTTCTGCAGTTAAAAACTCTGTATGCCTTGCAAGTTGATGAACAACCAACAAAATACCCTGCATCCACCTTTGATGCAAACTTCTGGAGTGGATTGCTTGTGTTGAGAATGAAACAAGGACATCCAAAGGCTCTAAAGAAGGAAATCAAAGGGGCCAAATGATGAAGTACTTTATAAGGAGTCTTCATCAACCTCTGATTCACTAATACTCTATTCTGCACATAGCAAGCTGTGTTGACAGCTTCTGCCCAAAAGGTCAGTGGCAATCCTGAGTCAGCCAGCATTTACCTTGCAACTTCAATGAGGGGCCTGTTCTTTCTCTCCATCACTCTATTTTGTTCAGGAGTTCTTGGAATGCTGAACTGCCTTTTGATTCCCTTTGACAGATAGAAGTCATCAAGTGTATGATTGCTAAACTCTGTGCCATTGTCACTCCTCACACACTTGACTGGAAGGGAATACTGCTTCTCCACATATAACACGAAGTTCATTATAGCTTTGGCAGCTTCATCTTTGGAGTGCAAGAAGAAAGTCCACACAAATCTGGAGTAATCATCTACAATTACCAGGCAGTATTTCTTCTTTGCCATGCTCATCACTCTGACAGGACTAAAAGGATCCATGTGCAAAAGTTGCAAGCAGGCATTGGACTTTGGTTCTTCTATTGGAGGGAATGAGACTTTGTATTGTTTTCCCTTGAAACAAGAAGTGCAGTTGTCTTCACATTTCAACTCCTTCGAAGGCAATCCTCTTACTAATCCATGTTGTATCAGCTGATTCATGTTTTTGAAATTCACATGACCCAGCCTTCTATGCCATAGAGTAGATTCTTGAGGAGAAGCCTTGGAGAATAGGCAAGGATGGCCTTTTAAATCAATTTTCTTTGAAAGATCTAAGGCATATACTCTTCCTGTCCTCTTGGCCTTCAGGAGAGTATATTCATCCAACACCTTGTCAATCAAACTCAGAACTTTGGATGACAGAATCCGACAGTTCTGGCTGGTGAAAAGGGCAACATGGCCTTTATCACACATTTGACTGACACACAAGAGATTGTACTTGAGATTCTCCACATGGTTAACATCATCAAACCTTATTTCCCCATTGGAAACAAAGCCCTTGCAGATGATGTAACCTTTTGCATCACTACCAAAGGAAACAAACCCCTTCTTTCCTTAAGAGTAGTCATTAAGAAGTGAGCTGCTTCCTGTCCTATGCATGGATCCTCCACTGTCTACATACCAGATGCTTCTGTGGCATGTTGAAGAACCCTACATTCATCACAACAAATTATTTAGTTTTTGAGACCCAAACCTTTTTGTATTTGGTCTGTTCTCATCAACAGATGTGACACTAACTGGTTTGTTATGTGTGACAGCCTGAGGTGAAGAAGATGGTGTAGAAGAGGAATCCTTTGGCTTGATTTCCTTTTCTATGGTTTCAGCACAGGAGCATCTAATTGGTTGACTCTTCCCATTAGATGTTGAACCATCATAACAAGCTATGTCTGGTTTTGTGATAAAGCCTTTAGCTCATCAGACACATTAGTGCTTGCTTGTGATGGATTCCTGTGTTGCACCATCTTCTTTTGAGCAACCTCAACTGTTGGCTGATTAACCCCATCCTTCTTTTTGGATTACTTCTTGGACTTAGGGGTTTCAGGTTTTGATGTTGCTGGTACAAACTTGGTCTCAAACTCAGTTTTCATTACATTCATTTTCTCTTTAATTTTCTCCTTTTGTTTGAGTTTGGATCCCCTTTTGTACCAGCAATCATTAGTAAGATGATTGAACAAGCCACATATTTCACATGGCTTCTTCTTCATCTTTAGTTGATCATTTACTGAAGAAGATGAAACTACTGAAGACTTGTTCTTTAGCAATTTGCTATTAGTACTTGCAGTTTTCTTCCTTGCAGTACTTGCTTTCCTGATATCTTCTTTAGTAGTCTTCAAACTCTTTCTACTGCCAGTTTTCTTCCCTTCAGTACTGGCAGTAGTTGGGGTTTGAACTTCAGGTGTTATTACTTGCTCTCCAGTACTTTCAGTACTTTTAGAGACAACACCTGAGTTGATCAACTTTTTGATCATGTGACAGTCAGCATTTGAACCATCAGCTGTTGTAGCATCAGCTGATTGGTTTTGTGAGGAATTAATGCTGAGTTCAACCTCTGATGATGATGTATAAGATAGTAGGTCACATGATGATAAGGAATGGTTGTTGCTTTCTCTATCAGATTCTACTTCTGCTCTGGAAGTAAAATCTGTTGGAGGAGCATTGCGATTATAACCAATGCCAAACTTCGCATTGGAAGTTGATTGCTTACTTAGAAGCATTTCAAAACCCTTGCAGGATTGCACCCAATGATCACACTCTACCTGGGTAGCTGCAAGTGTTTCCTTGAAGTCTCTGTACTTCTCTAGAAGTACTTCTTTCCTAGCCTTATCATCTTTGATTTGGCATTTAAGTTTATAAATCTCATCATTTTTATCATTAAGCACAGACTCAAGTTCAGCTTTTCTTTTGGAAAGGGTTTGCTCTAGCTCAATATTTTTATCAATTAAAGCTACATTTGCTTCTCTAATAGATGCAAATGCAGCTATTCAAGATTCAGAACATAGCTTGGCTTTGGCCTCAGAAGATACCTGTGATGAAGCATTGGAGGATGACCCATCAGCAGACTCCAGGGCCATGAGAGCAAGGTTCCCAAAAGTATGATCACCACCATGTTGACCAGCACCAGGAAACAGTTGTTCATGACCAGATAAATCATCTGGTAAACTGCTCCAGTCAACAAATCCTGGGGTGAAGAAGCTGTGTTGTTGAGGTTGGGTTTGATGATGAGATTGAGAAGGTTGAGGCTCAGGGAGAGCATGTGGTTGCTGAGCAGTGGGTGCTTGAACTTGACTTGGCTGAGGCGTGTATTAGCAGGGGTATGGGTATGGCATATGACCCTGAGGCACAAAGTATGCAGGTGATGCCTGAGCTGGTGATGGATGACCAGAACTGGTGGTATGTTGCCCTTTGTACTGTGAGCTATTGCTTGGAAAAGTCACAAAGGGTGCAGAGGAGTTAGATCCAGATGATCTACACTTTCTAGCAAAGTGTCCAAGCCTATGGCACTTGTGACACCTCAACTTGCTCTTGTCAAAACCAACTTTGGTTTTGCCAGAGAGACCAGGAAATTTCCTGCCAGTTCTTTTGTAGAACTTTTGAGATCTGATATTTATCATTGCCATTTGACTCAAAATATCCATCTCTTCCAGATCATCATCTAGAATGCCCTTCAAGTCCTCCATCAGAAAGCACAGGTTATCACTGCTACCTCCTGAACTACCATCAACACCAACAAAAGCATGTTCAGAATTGGTAGAGAAATCAATATGCTCATCATATGCACTCTCTAATGCAGCATATTCTTACTCTTAACCTATCAGTGCAGCATTGCCTGATACAAAGTCATCAGTGAGCTTGCCAGAGGTGGACAACTTCCTTTTCTGCTCTATCTCCCTCTCAGATGTAAGCAGTTTCCCATGAAGATGGGTGAGAGATAGAGTATCCAGATTTGCACTGGAGCGTAGGACAATGGTATAAGTGCCCCATCTCTTAGGCAGGGATCTGAGGAAACGGTTGTTCGTCTGACTATTGGAATACTCTTGTTTAACCATTTTCAGCTTAGAAATAAGACAAAAGAATCGCCCAAACTGTTGAGTCAGTGTCTCACCCTTCCTGTGAGAGAATGTCTCATATTGTTGGGCGAGGATTTCTCTAGTATTTGCTAAGACCTCATTGGTTCGTCCGAATTGTTCTTTCAGAGCAACCCAGAGATCATGAGCAGTTTTATGATACAAAAGCCTTGAATAGATTTCATTTGGAATTACCATAGCCAAAATTCCATGGGCTTTAGCAACAATTTCGAACAGCTTAAGATCTTCGTCCGAATATTGATCAGGTTTCTTCGGAACCTGCTCATTTGATTCGGGAACGCTCACCATAGGCTTGTATGTTCCATGTACCACTGACTTCAAACAACCAGCACTGTTGACAGACAAGTGATGGAGCATACGATGTTGCCATATGTTATACTCATTCCTCACAAGCATCGGAGGCTTTGTTGAGGAACCAGTATTGTGAGGATCATTAGTTGGTGTCGCCATTTCAGATTTCAAGCAAATTCAAGGTAAACAAAACAAATCTAGCTCAAAACCACGAGAACCTCAAGTTTAATGGCCAAAAGCAGCAGAAACTCAATCTCTATAACCGATTCTCGCAAATTTGCTAATTCAATCAAACGTAGATAGCAAAAGAGCAGTTTCAATGATCAATTGTTAAATCGATCAATGATTAACCAGCTCTGATACTATTTGAAAGGATCTCGGCCTCTATTTTGATCAATTAGGTTGAATTCACAGTGGATTTAGCACAAGAATTAAGCAAATTATACTAAGAACATAATAGATATATCAATGTAACAGTAGGTTATAGAGAAAGAGAGGAATTCTGCAAAAACGTGTTTTCTATTAGATCACACGCTTTGGAAAGGATTACAATTAGGTCATCTTCCTTTTATAGGAAGAATGACATCAGCTGACGTCACTTGATAGTGACATCAAACCGTTATTCTAACAAACTACTGAAACTACCTAAGCTACTGAAGATTTCAAACAGCTAACATCTCCTTACAAAAATACTAAGTGTTAAACTTATTACAACAACAGAAAAGAAACTACTGAAAACTACAACTACTGAAGAACATACTCTTCAGTCGTTTTACAAACTACTGAAATAGAAAATAAAACTACAGATAATAAAAAGCTGAAAGGTAAACCATCACAACAACTGAAGAATACTTCTTCAGCTGTTGTGACAAACTCTGAAGCTTCAGCACTTGTCTTCAGACTTTAACTTCTTATGTTTCATCAGTTAATGACTTCAGTAGTTGTCATCAGCTGATGTCTTCAGTCTTTGTCTTCAGTCTTTGTACTTCAGCTGTTGATCTTCAGTACTTTGATCTTCAGGTCTTCAGCACTTGAGTCTTCAGCACTTGAGTCTTCAGTGCTTGAGTCTTCAGTACTTGAGTCTTCAGTACTTGAGTTTCAGTACTTGAGTCTTCAGCACTTGAGTCTTCAGTACTTGTACTTCAGTTGTTGATCTTCAGCTGTTGAGGTTTTCAGACTTCGTCAAATAGCTGATGAAGCTTTCAGCAGTTGTTGTGATGTCTTGTGGGACTTAGAGGTTTTTCTAATCTGGCTCATTAGTTCTTTTGGTCCAACAGTATTTGCACTCAAGATATGGAGGCATTACTTGTATGGAACCAAATGCATCGTTTACACGGATCATAAAAGCCTGCAACATATTCTGGATCAGAGGGAACTTAATATGCGTCAATGATGTTGGGTAGAACTACTTAGTGACTACGATTGTGAAATCCGGTATCATCCGGGGAAAGCGAACGTGGTGGCTGATACTTTAAGCTGCAACGAACGTGTGAAACCACTACGTGCTCGAGCATTGGGATTGACTATTCAAACGAATCTGAAAGCCCAGATCCTAATTGCACAAAGTGAGGCGTTGAGAGAAGAAAACATTGCGGGAGAAGAATTTTGAGGGTTGGATAAACAGATGATTTGCAAGGAAGATGGCTTATAGTATTTCATGGATCGTATATAGGTACCCAAATGGGGAGATGTTCGTACCCTAATCATGGATGAAGCACACAAGACACGATATTCTATTCATCCTGGCACAGACAAGATTTACCATGATCTCAAAGATTTGTATTGTGGCCAGGCATGAAGAAAGACATTGCTATGTATGTAAGCCGATGCTTGACGTGCTCGAAAGTTAAAGCTGAACATTAGAAACCATCAGGATTACTGCAGCAACCGGAAATTCCTGAATGGGAATGGGAAAATATAGCTATGGATTTTATTACCAAACTTCCTAGAGCGAGTAGCAGGTACGACTCGATATGGGTCGTGGTGGATCGGATGACGAAGTCTGCTCATTTCTTGTCGATCCGAGAAGACTACTAATTGGCTAAGTTGGCAAGATTGTACCTAAAGGAAGTCGTGACAAGGCACGGAGTGCCAGTGTCGACCATATCTGACCGTGACAGCCGGTTTACTTTATGATTTTGGCAGACACTGTAGAAAGCAATGGGCATTCGATTGGATATGAGTACCGCCTGTCACCCACAAACAGACGGCAAAAGTGAGCGAATGATACAAACATTGGAAGACATGCTCAGGGCTTGTGTAATCGATTTTGGTGGTAGCTGGGACACTCATCTACCATTAATTGAGTTCTCTTACAATAACAGCTACCATACGAGCATTGGATACGCTCCATTTGAAGCATTGTATGGGAGGAAATGTAGATCCCCAGTTTGTTAGGTAGAGATTGGTGAAAGGCAGTTGACAGGCCCAGAGATCATTCAGGAAACAACAGACAAGATCATCCAGATCAAAGATAGATTAAAAGCAGCCAGAGATCGCCAAAAGAGCTACGCCGACAACCGTCGGAAGCCTCTAGAATTTAACATGGGAGATCGCGTTCTACTTAAGGTCTCTCCCTGGAAAGTGATTGTACGATTTGGAAAGAAAGTAAAGTTAGCCCCGAGATACGTAGGACCATTCGAAATCACAGAAAGAATCGGTCCAGTGGCATATCGATTAAGGTTGCCACCAGAACTCGGTGGTGTACACGATACGTTTCACTTATCGAATCTCAAGAAGTGCTTGGTGGATGAAACTCTTCATGTACCAACTAAGGAAATCAAGATTGACGAAAAGCTTCATTTTGTCGAAGAACCTATCTAGGTCATGGACCGAAAGGTCAAATGATTAAGGCGCAGTAAGATACCAATTGTCAGCGTGAGATGGAACTCTAAATGAGGACTAGAATTCGCATGGGAACGGGAAGAGCAGATGAAACTCAAGTATCCACATCTATTTGTAGGGGATACTCTTGGATCTAACTCCAGCTGAATTTTGGGACGAAATTCTCCCAACTGGGGGATACTGTGACATCCGTCACCGAAAGGTCCGTTATTTAACGTGACTTCCGTAAACCTTTCTGTGATCATTCATTCTTTATCCTTATGAACTATTCGTGTGTACATTATTCTTGCTTATTATCATGTTGCTTGTGTCCTCATTGTTAGCGTTGCTATTATTTTAGAAAGTTTAACAATCATCATTATCGTTACTATTAAACCTATCGTTATTTATTATTATTGTTAATAATAAACCATTTTTAAGTTATTAATACCATTATTTACATTTTATCATTAACATAACTAACCGATTTAAGGTCATTTTTAACAGAAAACAAACTTGTGAACTCGGGGGTTAAGTGCAAGGACCAAATGTGACATTTTGACAAACTAGGGCAGGGTATATATACCCCATTTCTAGCCCTAGCCCCCATTTCATCTTCTTCTTCATCTTCTTCTTCTTCCACTTTTCACTTCCTCCTTGCACCAAAACCACCCCTTTCATCGCGTTTTCACCGGCAAGGCCTCGGCTACAGCTGAGTCTACTCCATTATTGCAGGTAGACGACCTTGGTCGTCCCTTTTCTTGGTTGTTTTTCTGCTGTCCTTGAAGGGTTTCGGGTGCTCGGGGCCAACCCTAGCACATGAGGTCATGTGGGTGCGTGTGATGTCTTTTTGTGTGTTCTTCTGGTTGTTGTGTGTGTGAAATGTGTTTCTGGAAGTGCTTGTGGTGTAAATCTCATGCACGGAGCAGCCGAAGCCTACTCTTCACTTTTGCAGTCGCGATTCTGCTGTTCTGGCGACTGGGTCTGCCGTGCGGCTGAGCCGTGCGACTGGGTGTGTCAAGCGACTGAGTCGTGCGACTGTGTCTATCGTGTGACAAAGTTGTGCGACTGGGTGTGTCGTGCGACTGAGTCGTGCGACTGTGTGTATGCATGCGATTGAGTTAATGTGACCGAATGAATGCGTGCGATTGAGTGTTGCGGATGAATGTGTGCGATTGTGCGTGTTTCACACGAATGAATGCCTAGTCGCACGAATGGAGGCTCAGTCGTACGAATGAAGCTGATTCGTACGAATGAAGATTGATTCGTGCGTATGGATGTTGAGTCGTGCGATTGGGTGTTGTGTGGTGCCACTGAATGCTGAGTCGCACGAATGAAGGTTCAATCATACGAATGAAGCTGATTCGTACGAATGAAGGTTGATTCGTGCGGATGGACTGTTGAGTCGTGCATCTGGTCCTGTTGCGTGACTAGAGTTGTTGTTTGTGAGTTTCTTCTTGTGTGTGGTGTGTGTATGTCATGTGATGTTAAGGTGACATCGACACGGTTACTGTTGCTAATGATAATATTTAAGTTAACACTATCAGACTTACTAATGTTATCATAAATCAAATCAACATTAACATTTTAAAATTATCAATAACCGATTTGTAACCAACGATATTTACCAAGTACTTCTCTAATAACAATGACACTTTTACACAAATATCATTGGCACAACGATTTCTAGTACTTGGATCTACATAAGATCTAGTACGTATGTTGAAACCAAGTGATGTGAAGAGAATAATCTCTTAGTCTAGCATCTTGAACAATAACTTTGTATGAACAAGATTCAAGATAAGCTGGTTGGTTTCCCCAAGGATCTTTGTATATCTCTCAATGATCAACAAACAATAACCATGGTGCGGAAACCCATGATTAGTGTGTATGAATTCAGTGTATGTTTGTGAGTTTTTGTGTGTGTGTCTGTTTTAATGAAGAACAGATGAATAATATGTTTGTTTGATTGATAATCGTTCAAGACAAAGGATTAGGGTAGAGTGCTATTTATAGCCTATACACAAAAGCTATGTACCATTACTAATCTACCCTTATGTAAATGTAAATTACATAAATAAATCTTAAGTATCTAAGTCATCCGCTTTGGGAATAAGTCATCCGCTATAGAGAGACTTCTTCATCCGCTGTGAACATGTATTCATTCACTATGAGAACATGTCATCCGCTGTGAGCTTTTGTACATCCGCTGTGGACATAGTTCATCCGCTGTGGGTGTTGTTCATCCACAGTGGGTGTTGGTCATCCGCAGTGGGTGTTGTTCATCCGCAGTGAATACTTGTTCATCCGTAGTGAATACTTGTTCATCCGCTGTGAGTGTTGTCTTCATCCGCTGTGGCTTAACTCATCCGCTCTGGATGACTTAGCAAAATTTTCTTTTATCTACAAATCTAAAATAGGAAATTTACAAGATTGCTAGTGATAATAATGAATGTTAATGATGTTAATGTGTTTCTAATGTATGATTTGTATGTTGAAACACATTCGTTGGTTTGTTTGTTAATGACAAGCATCATACTTTCTTGCATTAATTATTATTGCACTTTGTTGAGTCCAACTGTACTCCCCCTAAGTATGATGTTGCCATTGATTGATTCTTTGTTTTATTTGTTAATTCTATATGTGTGTTACTATTAGTTGTTTTGCATGATTGATTGTTTGTTATGAATGATTTACTATTCTTGTGTATATTGATTGATTACAAGTGTATCACTTGTCTATGTTGATTATTGATTGTTTATAAGATTGTTTGACTTGTTTGTTTACAATGTAAGATTTGTTGTTGACTTGTTTGTCATTATAATTACAATTGAGTAATTAAAGTGATTAATTTTGAATGTTTGTTTGTGCGTGCTTACATGAGTTTATTTCAACCCATGTTTGAAATGATTGATTTTAATTGTATGATTGCAAGTGATAACTATCACAAGTAATGTTAATGATTGTGTGTTATAATGTATGTCTTGATGTATGAACGTATGTTTGAATCAATGACATGTCTTTATATCAACAACACATGAATATGTGTTTGAATACATGTATATGTTTTAAAACATATGTATGCTTGTCTTGTTTGTTAGTTATGCTTAACATCATGTGACATTATTATTGTTTGTTCTTAAGAGCATAAGATCTCTTATATTCATGATTGGATGTTTGTTTGACTATCACATGTATAGTAACATAAGAATGTATGAAATATGATTGAATGATTGTATGATTGAATGATAAAATAATAATTATAGAGAAGGATATGTATTGATTGTTTGTTCTGCTAGGGATCATAAGAAACCCCAGGTGTGAGATGGCCCATCTTCTTCTGTCTGCATCTTAGCCTCTTCCATAGCCTTAAGTGTATCATCAATGTCTTTCTCAATGGCTTGGTCAGCTTTGCTATATGAAGTTTGTATATCAACCCTCTCAAGAATATCAGGGTCAATCTCTAAAGAAGATTCTTCCCTGACTTCCTTTTACTTGCTTGTTGAAACTTGTACTTTTCTCAGCTTTGCTATATGAAGTTTGTATTCTCTGTCAGCTTTTGCTTTCATTTCTGGGTAGTTTTTGTTCATGTAAGCTCTCATGATATGATAGAAGTCTGCTCCCCTGGGATTGTTTGTGTGATTGACCATCCTCAATTGCATTAGGTCCAATCTATCTTCATAGCTTAGAATTCCCAGTTGGGATATGTATGATAAGTACTAAACAAGTCCAGATGCTCTCTTGATAAGCACATCATCCCAAACTTCATCATATTTCCATGCCATAATCTTTCTTTCATTGGCATTAGCTATGAGAGTTATTTTGTCATATAGCTTGACAAAGTTTGTCTTCTCAGAGATCATCTCCCGAGCCTCATTGCCTTCAGGCGATAGCCTATGAGGCATGAATTGTCTTGGTTCTTCTATCTCATGAAGTTCAGGAGGAGCTTGATGATATGTAGATAGAGAAGTTGCAGGATGTGGTTTGAAGACCTGTGGCTTAAGGGCATTTGCTAGATGTTCTTGTATATCTCCTTAGCCATTTCTTTCATTTGTGTTATTGTTCTTCCTGCATATGACCTGTATGGAACTCTTGTGTGACTCAACCAGCTTTTCACCTGGGAGTAGGTCATCTTCTCTATTTGAGGATCTTTTGGTAAGTTCTTCTCAAGTTCTTATCTGTCTTTCATCTCCTTGTACCTTCTGTATGTTTGCTCCGCATGACTTCTTGAAAGTCTTTGAGCAAGTCTTTAACCTCAGACAGGTTAAGATGAATAAATGAACCATAAGGGAATCCTCTTGTGGTCAGCTCTATTCCCATTAATGTTTCTGGATCATCAGTAAAGAGCTCTTGAATGTTTTGCATTATGTCCTGCTCATCTATTTCTTCTTCTTCCTCATCAGAATCAGTGAGGATGATAGTAGGAATTTGTTGTTCATCTGATTGATCTATCTCCCCCTCTTCTAGTATAGATGATTTGAATGATGATTGAGAAGCATCTAACTCAATTGGTTCAGCCTTATCCTTTAGAAGTTTTAGAGGAGGTGATCTTGGTTTTTCTTGTTCACTCATTACTTGTTTTCCTTTGAGTGAGGAAGAGAGATACGTTCTCTTCCTTTTCCTTCCATAGGTTCTGAAAGGAGGTTCAGATGATGATGATTCTTGACCTTCTAATGATTCTTTGAAAGATTCACCGAACTATCTGATCAACTCTTTTTGCTTGTCTGATAGTGGCTCATGAGGAATATCACCAAATTTTTGAGAAAGTGGATTAGTAGTATTAAAATGTTGTCTCAAGATGGGTGAGTAGTGAATATTCTCAAAAGGGTTAGCCTCACTAAATAACTGATCCATTGTGTATGTTTCTTCAGGAATGATCAGTGTTTGTCTTGTTTGTTTAGCTTGAAGTTGGCTTGTTTTAGTTTCACTTGTCAACTTCTCATGACTACTCAGATCTTCATCAAGATCTTCAGAAATTCTTCCTCAATCTGCTGCAAGTCATTAAATTCAAGCTCTCTGTTAAGTCTTTTGATTTCTTCCGATTGAGCTTCTATAATCTTCTTTACCTCATCATTTTCTTGTTCTTAGTAATTGCCTGATTTCCCCAATACTCAATCTCAGCATTTGCAATAAGGAGTTCATTATCTTTCTCCTTCAATTTCTTCTTTGTTTGGCTGAGTTGCTGTTCAACTACCTTTACAATAAGCTTTTGAGCCTTATGATCTGAACTGAGCTTGTCAATCTCCTTGTCTTTCTCTTTGATTCTTTCTTTGAGCTTCACTGTTCTTTGATTTGATCTTTCAATAAGTTTGTTGTATTCAGTAAATAGAAAGACCTTGGAGTGCTCCATATCATCTTCTATGAGCATCTCACTGCTTTGTGCCATAAACTCAGAAGCAGGAGCAGTTTGTTCAGGCTCGGATTCAGGCTCAGTAGCAGGAGCTAAAGTTTTAACATCTTCATGATCTTCTGATTGTTGGGCAAGGGCTGAATCAATATTCCTCAGAAGGGATGATAATGTTTGTTGATCAGAAAGGTTTTGGCTATGTGATGGTGATAGTGAGTGTGTTTGATCAGGGCTGAATGATTATGGTGGTGATATTGGTTGTTCTTGTTGTATGGTATGGGGACTGAATGTTTGAGGACTTTGTGATTATTGAGGTGAAATTGGTGGTTCTGGATGTATGTCTTGGGCTTCTATTAATGGTGCTTGCTCAATGATTGGTTCAGGTTGGATGATGGGTTCAGGTTGGATGATGGGTTCAGGTTGAATGATGGGTTCAGGTTGGATAATTGGTTGTGGAAGAACTATAGGTTGAGGTTGAATGATAAGGGATGGAGGATTTACTTGTTGGAATAACATGAATGGTTCCTCTTATCCTGGAATTCTAAGAAATTCCTCAGGAACAAGGATGTTGTGATCAATCATGTGAGGAGGTACAAGAATCTCATCTCCTTGATAAATGTTGGATCTAATCCTATTGAATACTAGCTCATTCAAGTGAACAGGATGTAGAATTTCTCCTTCCCTTGGAATGTTTGGTAATAAGTCATCTAAGATCATTTGTATAAATCTTGGATACATCAAAAACTTGTTCCTCACCATTTAGAATTTGAGCAGCAAAGTTGAATGGTCTTCTAGCAATGATGCTAGCTAGTGCACATGAAGCTCTTAAGGATGTAGTATCCCATCCTGTCTTTCTGTTTGTCATTGTTTTCTGATATGTGTGCATCAAAACCTGAATTGTGAATTCATATGTGATTTCTTGATTTGCATTCGGTCAATGTTTCCAGTGTATCCAATTTGCCTGAACACATGCAATACATAGAGTTCATCAAACTCAACTGGGCCAAAACCATCTTCTTCACCCAATTGTAATACTCTTCTAATGACTTCTTCAGAGATGATGACTTCTTGATTGTGCACAGTAGATATGCATTGGTCCAAAACTGGACAATATGATCTTCATAAATGTCTGGTCTGGATGTCATTGCATGTACAAGCCTTGTTTGTCTGATGGCTTTGATCATATCTCTGTAGTTCAGTGACCTTAGTGAGTCAGGATCAAGGAATGCACATATATTGTGATCCTTCATAAATACTAAGTCAGCCATATCTGCATTAAAGATATTAGTTGTTAGTATTGTGTATGGACATAAAATGTAATGACGTAATGATGATCATTGTATGTGTTATGGGTTGATGAATGATTTATTTATTCATTTGTGTGTGTATCATCTATTCAATTTGCCAATTTAGTCATTTTTGACCTTATTAAAAGTCAATTGTTTTGTCAAATTCAAGTCAAGAGATCTTTGATTGTTTTAACTTGATTTCAATTAAAGTTTGAGAATTTTTGTTAGTTTATAATCAACAAATTGAGTTAAACATCACATATTCATGTGTTTGATCTCATATCAAATCAAATTGCAAATTTCAGTTTGACTATGAAAAGTCAAACAAGACCATTTAATGGATATTCAACCCAAATGCATTTAATGATGTACGATAGTTGTTGTCACAATTTAACTGAATTTTAATGTTTGTTTCATTAGTTTGAACATGTTTATTAAGTTATAACACAGTTTGAACAACTTCAAAATTTTCAAAGATCAAAATTCAGTTTTGTATGAATTTTTGACATGAATGTTCTGTTTGAGTATGAACCCGATGAACACTTAATCAAAATTCATCAAATAATCAGTTCAAACACGGTCGACAATGATGATTTATCATTAATCTAGTGTCTGATTTTGTTTTAAAACATCAAATGATTCAAATTTTGATTTTAGACTGATTTTGATTTAGGTCAAACAATGTGTGAATCTCGAACCCTTAACATCATGATTTAAAGAATGATTGTTGTTATAAATCATGTTGTCTTACCTAATCGAAGATGAATTTGTTGTTTAATCGATCAGATTTGTGTGATGGATGAACAGGGGTACGAGGGTTTTAAGAAGGGTTTTAAAATTTTACAGATTTTGTCACTTTCACTAGTGGTGAAATGAAAAACTTACAAGTGTTTACTATATATACAATGGATATTTTGTTTTATCCGTTGTGTATACAGTGTGTTCAGAAAAGACTCAAATTTCAAATTTAAGTGTCCGCTATGAGTACAGTGTCCGCTGTGGGCACAATGTCCGCTGTGGACACAGTGTCTGCTGTACAATTTTATTTGTACGCTGTGAACCGCTCACAGTGTGTACTGTTCATGTCACACCCCAACCTTGACGGCGGAAACGTCGAGATGTGAGAGTTAAGATCGTTCACAACCACATAACGCTATTATTAAATCTAAATATATTATTCATAAGTTTCAAAGGTAACATTACAAACATAAGTCTCAAAAAAAGATAACATCATGATATAAAAGTTAAATGTGACAAGTTCATCCTTTTATTTCTCTAGGTCCAATCGTAGATGTGATAAGCTTCAAAGTAGTAATCATACTCGAGTATTTCCTGAAACATGTTAAAAATAAAAGGTTAACAATAATGTTGGTGAGATTTCCATAGTTTTCAATACATAAGTATATAAAAGATGGCAATTCACGTTAAGTTAGAGAACAAAGTAACTAGGGATGTAAGACAGAATGCACAATCAAACCTAGACAAAGTTTTACAAGTCTCAAATGTTTACAAGTATATACGATTAGCTAAGTGTACTTGGATCAACCAAGCAGGCTTGTCAGGCCCATAGATCTATGACATCGCCAGGCTAGCAATAGTTAATGATTATACATATATTCGACATTACATGGTAGCTACAAAGGTCAGCTAACCACAACATACAGGTGAAATGCCATAACTTTACAAGAATCAAACGTTTTACAAGTGCAATGGTTATAATGTAACATGTTTCACCCCAAAGTGTGTAAATATGAAAAAGTGGTATAGAAATACTCACATAGAAAATTAGTACAAGTCTGACGACTAATAAGAATAATAATGGGCGTCGTTCCAACGTGTATCATCACAAGGCACCTAACTATGTATATATATTCACAAGGTTCAAGTTTTAATAATAAGTATAATGTTTTAACGTGAACTAGGGTTTTAGGTGGAATTTGGGGATTTTTATAAGTATGTTAAACATTTTAAGAAAGAGTTTACCACTTATGTGTTTTAATAGAAAGCAAATAAAATATACTAATTGTACATCTTTTTGTATATACAAATGCAAAGGAAAAATTATTTGTAATAAAATTTAGTTATAAGTTGGAATAAGCATTCATAACTTTTAAAATAATCATCATTTATAAATATATGTTGATATTGTTGAACAAATATTTTAGTGATTTAAACCACCATTTAAAGTCTATTTTATAAGAAAATAAACTAAATAAATTATTTATCTAAACTATTTAATAAAAATATTCAAATATTTTATTAAATAAATTTACAGAAAATAATATGGTGTCTTAATAATTTAATAAGTTTATAAATCATTCATTTTATAAATAAATATATTTAGCTATAGCATTTGTAAATAAATTTTATAATAAAACATCAAAGGTTTTACAAGAATAATTTTTACAGAAATAATTAATTAACTTCTAAAATAAAGAAAGTTTATAAAACTTATTTCTATAATTTTTAGAAATTTTTGTATAATTTTTAAGGCTAAAAAGATCTTAAAAAATGGTTGAGGATGCCCGGGTTCGATCCCGGGACCTCAAGGTTTGAGGGGTGAGCGTGTAACCAGTAGACCAGGGTCGCAGCCGTGGTTTTACTTGGTTTTTAAACGTTTTGAACACATTCAACAACAATCACCCAATTCTCGTAAACCCTAGAATCGTTTAGCCCCAATTGAAGATCAATTCATGATTGTTAATGCAATTAACATTAGGGCTTTCAATCCCCAAGTGAATTAGAGTATGATGATGTGTTTAATTACCTGTATTGAATTGGAATGGGGATGAACAGCCGAGGGGAGAAGTCACGACTGATAAGGGGTCATTTCGGGATGTTTATGATCTTCTGATTCAATTAAACATTTGGACAGTTTCTTATGATGATAATGATTGATTGCCCTTTGTTAATTTAGAGTAATAACACTCCGAAGATGGTCATCGGCTATGTTGCAGGTCGTGGATGGAGATAGTGATTGATTATAGAGTATGTGTGTGTTATAAGTGTAATTGATGTTACCAAAAACTTTAAGAGGTTAGTTAGGAGGTTTGCTCTTGCTTAAATGGGTTTAATTCGATAAATAACATGCCAAAACAGTTTTGGGTTGAATGTGGTTTCGGTTTTTGATTCAAAATGTTTCATAACCTCCATTAACATCGAATTAAACATGGTTCTGGGTTCGAAACGGACCTTTTGAACGAATTAATAGGATTAATTTGGGTGAAACGGGTGTTTTGTCGGGTTACCGAGTTTCGCCGGAGCACACCAGAATGTGGCTGGAGTTGGGGCCGGAGGTGTGGCCGGGAAAACGGGGATAGGGGGTTGGGTTTTAACAAATTACACTTAAGTTCCTGCAGTTTAGTTTTGTTTAGTCATTTCCAAAACTTTGGTTTTAACCCAATTTAAATTACGGTTTGGCCCCTAGGGTTTTAGAGTTCTATTATCTTATGTAGGAAACAAATAAATTCCAAGTTTTAACATAAAACTTATATTATTACAAGGTTAAGTATATTGTTTGTTATTATTATTATTATTAGCATCGTTCTTGTTATTATTATGATTATTATTACTATCATTATTAGTTTTATTATTACTTTTATTATTATTATTATTATTTAACATTTTAAGCTTGATTTAATGAAACCATTAACTGAATAATTAAAGGAATTAACACATAAACCACCCATGAGTTTCATAAATGACAACAATGGTCCTTACAAGATTAAACGATGCTAACTTTTTGTAACAACCCCTCATCGACCCTTACGAAAGATGTGAAAATTTTTCTAATTTATACGCGTTAACAGTGCTCATGAGCCTGAACAGTGCTCATGAGCCTGAACAATGCTCATGTGTCTAGGAGTTTGCCGGAAAATGACTAAGTACTAATACGCCTGAACAGGACTCATGAGCCTGAACAGTGCTTATAAGCCTGGAAAAATGCCCCCGCGACTAAGTCCTGGTCGTTTCAGTAGCACTAATACGACCGCACAGTTGTCATGAGTCTGAACAGTTGTCTTACGCCTGCATAGTGTCTTACGCCCGAACAGTGCTTATACGTCCAAGCAACTGTTATACGCCTAGAATTTTTTCCGTATTTTCGTGTATATATTTAACTCCTGATTATTTTTACACACTTATTTTATATCTATTATGAATATTTAACAATGTGGAAACTTATTTTTGTATAGAAACTATCTATTGCACCATTATTTGAGGCAATTTCGGACATATATATAAATATATATATATATGTTTTCAATACTTAGACATATTCGAATGTGGTGTGCCCATGCACACCCATGGCTTAACATAATAACAATAACAATAAATAATAATAATAATAATAAGACCACAAAAGGATAAAACAAATAAAGACAAAGCTTTGCATGGCCGCCCATAATCCACCAACCAAATGGGTTCTGCGAAACCCACTCAAACACTCAACTTTTCCATCTTTCAATACATGCAAACCCCAATTAGTTTTATTTCACACCTCCAAATCTCTTTTCTCTACTTCTCGGATTCTCTCTACACTCCTTCTTATTTTCTCTCAACCGAGAGCACACCCACACACAAATATTCTTGTTCATCTTAACAATCCGAAGAACTACAACATATCCAGCTGATTTCAAAGATCTTGTGCTCAGTTCCAACCTTCTAAACCTTCTCATGCGTAAGTGATATAAACTTTTGATAATTTAAATCATAGTAAACTCATTTCGTGTTCTACTATAAACACTACTCTCACCATTCTAACAGAAAGCTCTCGGTTAGAACCTCACTCGTTTTTGAACTCCAACTTCGTACGAGGTACCACTCTTGTAAACCCTCGTTTATGCTTTCTAGCTACATTTAACCCGCACGAATCTATAACCGTAGTTAGTGTTCTGTTTAAAACAATGAAGCAAACACCCAAATACATATATATATTTTCTGGGTTTAAGGTTATAAATGATATAGTAGTAATTTGGAATGTAAACATAATAGTTACACTAATGCAAATAGGGTTAAACACCCGATTATGGTCATGATATTTGGGAAAGCGAGACATAAGGTTGAATTTCAGTAAGTTTAGGACTTAAGAATCCCTGGATTATGAATATAAATGATTGGGAAAATGTGGTAAAAATGTGCATGGTTACGCTAGACAAGTTCGGTGGCCCGAAATATAGAAATAACCAACGAAACGAGCCATAACATGAAAAACTTAAGATCTGAGAATTTTCAGGCCTTAGAATAATTATTTTAGAAATAGAAATTGAATTTGGTGAATTCTTGGGTTAATATGTAATTTTTACGAATTAATCAACGAAAGTAGAATTACCCGATAACTAGAAGTTGTGTTTTAAATATCACCAAGTAGGATCTGATATTTTGGGATTGAAACAGATTCAAATAGACATTAAAAAGCTTAAGAAAAATTTAGGGGTCAAAATGGCAAAGAGACAAACTTTGGGGTAGAAAATGTCAATTTTGAAACTTGAGGGATCAAAAATGTAAATTCTGCAATTTTACAGAATTTTAGCAACTTTATGACCAGAAACTAATATGAGGCCCATTCATATGATAATAGACTTATAAGGACCATAAGACTTGAAGTACACGCGCTAAAACCTTAACCTTCCTAAAAAGGAAACTTTTGACACGAACATCTAAGAAACAAAGGCATGAACGCCCTCACTATAATTGACACCAAATTATGTTCCTAATAATTTAGGAATCTATAGCTTATTGCTTGAATTATGATTTTAGGGTGCTAAGACTTGAAACCATCTGTTTGTGGAACCTGACTGATATCAAGGTGAGTTCTCGTGTCCCCTTTTTACTTACTGTTTTTGGGGATGAAGCATGCTCGATTTTTAATTGAAACTATATCTGTGATACAAATTTTGTTGTGGATTTTCTTTTTATGATGCCTGCTGATACATGAATCACAATCATTAATTCTATCGTGAACCGCTTGCTTTATATGGATAGATCTATTTGGGGAATCCCCCACATACAGTGGCTCCCGTTACAGGGAGGTACCCCACTGAGATCCTGCGGGGTCGTATGTGGCATGTGAACAAGCTATAAAGGATACAAAGGCGGACCATCCGGCAGGTGGGTCTACTGCTATGAGGCTCAGTTCTCCCCTTTGGGGTTAACCGTTTCAACACAACTTTAGAAGAGGCAAGCCGGGGCTGAGTGCAGGGTTGATTGTGACCCACAACAACTTAATAGATACAAAAACTATAAACTTGTGGGCTTTATGAGTCCCTTTAACATTTATTTCCGAGACTAAAACCACTTGAACTCACCAACTTTTTATTTGACACACAATTCTTTTTTAGCATGTTTCAGGTAACATTTGATGGGTGCCTAGCTTGTTTTGGAAGATGCTTGGACGACCTAGTACCCTGACCTCATGGCATTATGGATTTTGCTTAGAACTTTGAACAATTTGTAGTGAATGATACTTTAATTATGTACTTTTGACATGAAACAATTGATGTTACCGGGCTAAGCCGTTTAGTCTCGGATTTCATTTTAGTTATTATAATGCCATATGATTATCTCTACTTGTGTGCTCTTATGATGGTTTGTTTCCGCTGCCACATCTCTTGCTAGTCTGTGACGTCCCACCCTCCTTGGGCCCGGGGTGTGATAGATTGGTATCAGAGCCACAGGTTGTAGAGAAATCGGGAATACCTTAGTAGACCCTAGGCTGCAACCCTGAGACTGTAGGACTGTCCTTGCTTGGGTAAGTGTTGGGGTAAGCGGGTTGGATAAATTGATGATTACACTTGATCAACGTAATCATGAATTTATCGGACTCGTAAATCCCAGCACAAGGCCTAAGTGTGACCTTTGGATTAGATTGACCTGAGGTATACAATTAACATAGTCAAGGTTAAATTTTAATTGAACTTCTATGAGATACTACTGCTTACTGATGCAATTACTGATATGTACTAACTCTATGAGAAACAACTGCCATCACTACTATTACTAGTACTATTACTATGATCATGAGCTATGAGAAACAAAATTACTCATTACTATTTTTACAGGATAACCATATCATGGCTGAAAGAGGTAAGGCACCCGCACATCCAGTTGATGAGACTGCTCCTGTTGGGACACTGAGGAGGAAGCCACAAACCGAGTACGAGGCATACTTGCGGAGGTGCGGACACCCAGGGTGGCTATCCGCGACTTCTGACGACACTGAGCCATCTGAGGTGTCATCACTTACATCACCTGCTAGGAGCCGAACGCGCTCCAACTCGCCACATGTAGTAGCTCCCACTCTCTCACCTATTCCACCCATTAGGAACGGGGGTACCCGTATAGTTACTCAGCCTAGGAAGAGTACTAGGCCAGGTCCTTCTGTTTCATTTAGGATGCCTACTCCTCCACCTCCTCATGATAGGACCCCGACACCAGCACCCTCTATGCTCGCACCACCTAGACGTCTACCTTATGATGAGTACTGGATGCCATCCAGGCATAGCATGCATGATGGCCCTAGCGTGTTCGCTGGATACCACCACTCCCAGTCTAGCCGGCGGGCTAGTGACTTTGGCCCATCCGACCCTACCTTGAGTGAGATACTGAGGACTATCCAGCGTCATGAGCTGACCTTACAACACGCCACGCGGGCCTACCGATCTGCCCAATTCCAAGCAATGATGGCAACTCACAATGTTCAGCGCCTGGAGCAAGAGCAGAAGAAGAAAAGCTCGGGATGGTTCGGCTGGTTGAAGAAGAAATGGCAGGGGTGATGTAGCTGGTATTAAGGATGCATGGCAGTAGGCTGCCAAAACTATCTGAGAAACAATCTATCTATTTAAGAAACTATTATTATTTATGGGGGTGATGGAACCTTCCAATCTGTGAAACAATGACGCTATCTATTATGTATGATTGACTTGTTTTTGGGATTATCTATGAAGCAATTAATTAATGATACTAACTTTTGCAGGGCAATGCTATTTGAAAATATGGGAATCCTTGTGTTGCATGATTGATATATATACTTATTGGTAGTTATCTTTGTATACATTGAATGAAACATAGGTGCTTGATTGAAGTGTATAGTAGGAACTATGAGATACGATGTGATGCTAGAAACAAAAACTTATGAGATACTAAACAGACTTACCCATGATACTATCAGAATGCCGCCACGACGAGGAATTCGTACAGGAAGGAGAGGTCCTACCCGAGGTAGGAACCAATCACCTACTCCACCAGGAACACCACATGCGGATAATACCCACCAGGAGAATGATGAGGGAATCGCCAACCTGGTGGCACAGCAGATCGCCAATGCTATCCCAATGATCATTGCCCAGATCAACGCCGATCGGGGAAATACCAACGAGACTAACGGACCCAATAACAATGAAGGCAACCGTGAGGAAGCCGAAGCTATCAGGAATGGGTGTTCTTACAAAACCTTCATTGCTTGCAAGCCAAAGGACTTCTATGGCACCGAGGGTGCAATTGAAACATACAGGTGGTTGGATGAAATCGAAGCTGTGCTGGATATAAGTGAATGTAAGCTGGAACACATGGTGAGATTTGCCTCTCAATCTCTCACGGGACGAGCACTTGAATGGTGGAAAACCATCATTCAGCCTCGAGGTCGAAATGCTATTAGTAGGATGAACTGGTCTGAATTTAGGGAGCTAATCACTGGCAAGTACTGCCCGATCAACCAGCTGGAGAGACTAGAGGCCGAATTTCTGAATCTGGAGATGAAAGGCCCGAACTACAATGAGTACATCAACCGATTCCATGCGTTGTCCCAACTGGTACCACACCTAGTGATGCCAGAATCCAAGGGCGTAGCCCCTTTCATTTTGGGGTTACACCCAAGGGTGAGGGGCATGGTCAGGTCTTCCAGGCCTACTACTCTACAGGCTGCGGTCGACGTCACCAGTAGTCTAACTGATGACTTAGTGAGAGCGGGGTGGATTGAGCTCGAGGAGACCGAGGATAAGAAGAAGGCGGTGGAAGAAAGGAGGAAGTGGTTTGATACTAAGAAGTTGGCCGAAAACAGTAGTGGTTAAAGGAAGAGGCCTAGAGGAGAAGCAAGGTGAAACGACAATGGTAGGAAGGCTAGGAGGTTGTACCTGGGCACAAGCCCCTTCTGCGATAAATGCAAGGTTCATCACCAGGGGGAGTGCAATCCCATGCCGTGTTTTCGGTGCAAACGATATGGTCACTTGATTAAGTATTGCAACTATAAGCCTGGAAAGCAATGCTATGAGTGCGGAGATCCAGGGCATATGAGGAACAAATGCCCCAAGCTAGCAAAGGACAAGGACACTCGACCCAACAAACCTATAGGAAGAGCGTTCGTAATGGATCCGAATGGTGCCCGTAAAGAACCCGACGTGGTGAACGGTACGTTTCTCGTAAACAATCATCCTGCTACTGTGCTATTTGATACTGGAGCAACCGCCAATTTTATTTCGACTACTTTTAGGTCTTTGATTGATTTGACTGCATGCACTTTGACCGAAACATACACCGTAGAACTAGCTGACGGTAATATAATAGAAACTAACGAAATCATCAAAGATTGCAAGTTGATACTAGAGGGTAATTCCTTTGATATAGATTTGATGCCTATTAAGTTAGGAGGTTTTGATGTAGTAGTAGGAATGGAATGGCTGGGTAAAAATAGGGCTGAAATTATCTGTGATGAGCGTTTGCTTAAGATACCCATAGCCAGCGGGGAGATGTTAGTACCCAAAGCCTTAAGAAAGGACACGAAGCCTTTATATTATATGTGATGAAGGCCAAAGAGGAAAAGAAGATTGAAGACATACCTGTGGTGTCTGAATACATGGAAGTATTTCCAGAAGACTTACCAGGACTCCCTCCATCCCGACAAGTCGAATTTCAGATTGACTTATTACCTGGCGCCGCGCCGGTGGCCAAAGCTCCTTACCGACTCGCTCCGCCCGAAATGAAGGAGCTGATGTTGCAAATCCAAGAGTTGCTTGACAAAGGGTTCATACGACCCAGTGTCTCGCCCTGGGGTGCGCCGGTGCTATTTGTTAAAAAGAAGGATGGAACACTACGAATGTGTATCGACTATAGGGAACTGAACAAGCTTACCGTAAAGAACCGGTACCCACTTCCCAGAATTGACGACCTATTCGATCAATTGCAGGGAGCAAGGTATTTCTCAAAAATAGTTCTGCGATCGGGGTATCACCAACTAAAAATAAAGGAAGAGGACGTTCCGAAAACAGCTTTCAGAACCCGAGATGGCCAGTACGAATACCTAGTCATGCCTTTTGGGTTG
Source organism: Flaveria linearis (assembly GCA_024085815.1). Classification (NCBI taxonomy): domain Eukaryota; kingdom Viridiplantae; phylum Streptophyta; class Magnoliopsida; order Asterales; family Asteraceae; genus Flaveria; species Flaveria linearis. Next base: position 35,298,006 of record CM044007.1, on the reverse strand, counting down.
ACTAACGCACCCGCAGCGTTCATGGATCTCATGAACCGTGTGTGCCGTCCGTACTTAGACAAGTTCGTGATCGTTTTTATCGATGATATTTTGATCTACTCTCGGAGCAAGGAAGAACATGAGAAACATCTTCGGATAATTCTCGATTTACTCAAGAATGAGCAATTATACGCAAAGTTCTCCAAATGTGAGTTTTGGATGCGTGAAATTCAGTTTCTCGGTCACATAGTGAACAAGGATGGAATCCAGGTGGATCCATCAAAGATAGAGGCTATTAAGAACTGGGAAGTCCCCAAAACTCCTACCGAGATCAGGCAATTTCTTGGTTTGGCTAGCTACTATAGAAGGTTTATCAAGGATTTCTCTCGAACAGTGCAGCCTCTAACCACGTTAACCAAGAAGGATGTGACCTATGAATGGGGACAGGAACATGATGAAGCCTTTAATCTACTAAAGGAGAAACTATGTAGCGCGCCTATTCTTACCCTACTCGAGGGAACCGATGACTTCATAGTCTATTGTGACGCCTCGCGTCAAGGGTTTGGCTGCGTGTTAATGCAGCTGGAGAAGGTGATCGCGTATGCATCCAGATTGCTGAACGAGCACGAAAGAAATTATACAACACATGATTTGGAACTGGGCGCCGTGGTGTTTGCGCTCAAAATATGGAGACACTACCTTTATGGTACTAAGTGTGTCATCTACACCGATCACATAAGCCTGCAGCACATCCTCAACCAGAAGATGTTGAACATGCGCCAAAGAAGATGGGTAGAGTTATTAAGCGATTATGAATGTGAGATCTGCTACCATCCTGGCAAAGCAAATGTGGTAGTTGATGCCTTGAGTAGAAAGGAACGGGAGAAAGCTCTTCGTGTTCGTGCTCTAAGGATGAGCGTATACACTAGCCTCGTTGCTAGGATCAAGGAAGCACAAAGGCAAGCCTTTAATGAGAATAACCTGATGGGTGAGATGTTAACAGGGATGGGAAAGCGTTTGGAAATGGACAATGATGGGCTATACAGATGCGAAGGAAGGACGTGGATACCTAATCATGGCGGGGTTAGGACTATAGTCCTAGACGAAGCTCACAAGTCTAGATATTCGATTCACCCGGGGAGTGATAAGATGTATCAGGACTTAAAGGCACTCTTCTGGTGGCCTGGATTAAAGAAATCTATCGCCACCTATGTGAGCAAATTTTTAACCTGCGCAATGGTAAAGGCTGAAAACCAGAAACCATCAGGAACTTTATAGCAGCCCGAAATCCCGGAATGGAAATGGGATAACATTACCATGGATTTTGTCACAAAACTACCAAGAACGTCTTGTGGTCATGATACAATTTGGATAGTGGTGGACAGGCTTACCAAATCAGCCCATTTCTTACCAATTCGAGAAGACTATGAGATGTCAAAGTTAGCCCGAATATACATCGACGAAATAGTGACTCGGCAAGGAGTGCCGCTCTCGATCATCCCTGATCGTGATAGTCGTTTCATATCACGATTCTGGAGATCTCTCCAACAAGCTTTAGGGACTCGTCTTGACATAAGCACAGCATATCACCCTCAAACCGACGGGCAGAGTGAAAGAACTATTCAGACCTTGGAAGACATGCAGAGAGCGTGCGTGATCGACTTTGGTGGAAGCTGGGATCACCACCTTCCACTAGTGGAATTCTCCTACAATAATAGTTACCACGCCAGCATAAAAGCTGCCCCGTATGAAGCCTTATACGGCAGAAAATGTCGGTCGCCCTTGAGTTGGAATGAGATAGGTGATAGTCAAGTGATGGGACCCGATATTATGATGGAGACCACTGAGAAAATAGCAAAGATTAAGGAATGACTGAAAACAGCCAGAGACCGTCAAAAGAAGTATGCGGACAGGAGACGAAAACCTCTTGAATTTCAAGTAGGTGATAAAGTGATGTTGAAGGTCGCGCTATGGAAAGGAGCTGTGAGATTTGGCAAGAAGGCCAAGCTAAGCCCAAGGTATATCGGACCATTTGAAATACTAGCAAGAGTTGGTCCGGTAGCATACCAGCTCAGTCTACCTGAGGAGCTGAGCTACAAACATAACACTTTCCATGTGTCAAATTTGAAGAAGTGTCTGGTTGACAAAACCTTGGAATTGCCATTGAAGGAAGCAAGAATAAATGACAAATTGAACTTTGTTGAGGAACCCATAGAGATTTCTGATCGATTAGTTCAGAAACTTAGGCGAAGACGCATACCCAAGGTGAAAGTAAGATGGAACTCTAAACGAGGACCTGAGTTTACATGGGAGGGGGAAAATGAGATGAGAAGCCAATATCCATACCTCTTCAAACCCAACCGTTCGGAGGCTTAACAAAAGCAAAATTTCGGGATGAAATTTTCTAAACGGTGGGAGAATGTAACAACCCCTCCTCGACCCTTACCAAAGATGTGAAAATTTTTCTAAGTTATACGCGTGAATAGTGCTCATGAGCCTGAACAGTGCTCATGAGCCTGAACAGTGCTCATGTGTCTAGGAGTTTGCCGGAAAATGACTAAGTACTAATACACCTGAACAGGACTCATGAGCCTGAACAGTGCTTATAAGCCTGGAAAAATGCCCCCGCGACTAAGTCCTGGTCGTTTCAGCAGCACTAATACGACCACACAGTTGTCATGAGTCTGAACAGTTGTCTTACGCCTGCACAGTGTCTTACGCCCGAACAATGCTTATACGTCCAAACAGTTGTTATACGCCTAGAATTTTTCTTGTATTTTCGTGTATATATTTAACTCCTGATTATTTTTCCACACTTACTTTATATCTTTTATGAATATTTAACAATGTGGAAACTTATTTTTGTATAGAAACTATCTATTGCACGATTATTTGAGGCAATTTCGGACATATATATAAATATATATATGTTTTCAATACATAGACATATTCGAATGTGGTGTGCCCATGCACACCCACGGCTTCACATAATAACAATAATAATAATAATAATAAGACCACAAAAGGATAAAACAAATAAAAACAAAGCTTTGCATGGCCGCCCATAATCCACCAACCAAATGGGTTCTGCGAAACCCACTCAAACACTCAACTTTTCCATCTTTCAATACATACAAACCCCAATTAGTTTTATTTCACACCTCCAAATCACTTTTCTCTACTTCTCGGATTCTCTCTACACTCCTTCTTATTTTCTCTCAACCGAGAGCACACCAACACACAAATATTCTTCTTCATCTCAACAATTCAAAGAACTACAACATATCCAGCTGATTTCAAAGATCTTGTGCTCAGTTCGAACCTTCTAAGCCTTCTCATACATAAGTAATATAAACTTTTGATAATTTAAATCATAGTAAACTCATTTCGTGTTCTACTATAAACACTACTCTCACCATTCTAACAGAAAGCTCTCGGTTAGAACCTCACTCTTTTTGGAACTCCAACTTCGTACGAGGTACCACTCTTGTAAACCCTCGTTTATGCTTTCTACCTACATTTAACCCGCACGAATCTATAACCGTAGATAGTGTTCTGTTTAAAACAATGAAGCAAACACCTAAATACATATATATATTTTCTGGGTTTAAGGTTATAAATGATATAGTAGTAATTTGGAATGTAAACATAATAGTTACACTAATGCAAATAGGGTTAAACACCCGATTATGGTCATGATGTTTGGGAAACTGAGACATAAGGTTGAATTTCAGTAAGTTTATGACTTAAGAATCCCTGGATTATGAATATAAATGATTGGGAAAATGTGGTAAAAATGTGCATGGTTACGCTAGACAAGTTCGGTGGCCCGAAATATAGAAATAACGAAAGAAACGAGCCATAACATGAAAAACTTAAGATCTGAGAATTTTCAGGCCTTAGAATAATTATTTTAAAAATAGAAATCGAATTTGGTGAATTCTTGGGTTAATATGTAATTTTTATGAATTAATCAACGAAAGTAGAATTACCCGATAACTAGAAGTTGTGTTTTAAATATCACCAAGTAGGATCTGATATTTTGGGATTGAAACAGATTCAAATAGACATTAAAAAGCTTAAGAAAATTTTAGGGGTCAAAAATGGCAAAGAGACAAACTTTGGGGTAGAAAATGTCAATTTTGAAACTTGAGGGATCAAAATGTATATTCTGCAATTTTGCAGAATTTCAGCAACTTTATGACCAGAAACTAATATGAGGCCCATTCATATGGTAATAGACTTATAAGGACCATAAGACTTGAAGTACACGCGCTAAAACCTTAACCTTCCTAAAAAGGAAACTTTTGACACGAACATCTAAGAAACAAAGGCATGAACGCCCTCGCTATAATTGACACCAAATTATGTTCCTAATAATTTAGGAATCTATAGCTTATTGCTTGAATTATTATTTTAGGGTGCTAAGACTTGAAACCATCTGTTTGTGGAACCTGACTGATATCAAGGTGAGTTCTCGTGTCCCCTTTTTATTTACTGTTTTTGGGGATGAAGCATGCTCTATTTTTAATTGAAACTATATCTGTGATACAAATTATGTTGTGGATTTTCTTTTTATGATGCCTGCTGATACATGAATCACAATCATTAATTCTATCGTGAACCGCTTGCTTTATATGGATAGATCTATTTGGGGAATCCCCCACACACAGTGGCTCCCGTTACAGGGAGGTACCCCACTGAGATCCTATGTGGCATGTGAACAAGTTATAAAGGATACCAAGGCGGACCATCCGGCAGGTGGGTCTACTGCTATGAGGCTCAGTTCTCCCCTTTGGGGTTAACCGGTTCAACACAACTTTAGAAGAGGCAAGCCGGGGCTGAGTGCAGGGTTGATTGTGACCCACAACAACTTAATAGATACAAAAACTATAAACTTGTGGGCTTTATGAGTCCCTTTAACTTTTATTTCTGAGACTAAAACCACTTGAACTCACCAACTTTTTAGTTGACACACAATTCTTTTTGAGCATGTTTCAGGTAACATTTGATGGGAGCCTAGCTTGTTTTGGAAGATGCTTGGACGACCTAGTACCCTGACCTCATGGCATTATGGATTTTGCTTAGAACTTTGAACAATTTTTAGTGAATGATACTTTAATTATGTACTTTTGACATGAAACAATTGATGTAACCGGGCTAAGCTGTTTTGTCTTGGATTTTATTTTAGTTATTATAATGCCATGTGATTATCTCTACTTGTGTGCTCTTATGATGGTTTGTTTCCACCGCCACATCTCTTACTAGTCTGTGACGTCCCACCCTCCTTGGGCCCGGGGTGTGACACTTTTAGTTAACGTAGATACGTGATGTTATAGTTCACATAGCGGATGAACAAAAAGTTCATGCGCTGTGGCTGTTTCCAAAGCGGATGAACTATTTTGTTCATGCGCTGTAGACACTTGTATATTTTGTTTGATGAATTCACAGTGGATGAGCATTTTGTTCATACGCTATGACTATTTTCATAGCGGATGAATACTTTGTTCATACGCTGTCAACACTTGGTGAATTCCTGAATGATGTTCACCGAGGATGAACTATTTTGTTCATGCACTATCAATATGTAAGGCCCCGTTCCCGGGATGCTTACAGTTGGTCTTTCATCGCATATATTTAAATAAAACAATGCAGCGGAAACATTCAAGATAAACTTTTCTTTTACTATAAGTACTTTTGCCATTTAATACAACGTACATCAATTACAAAACATCTAATGTTGTATTACATTACAAAAGCACTATTACAAAAGATTTCATCTTTTCTGTGTACAAAATGGTCATAAACAGTGACCTCAAGTATAAGAACATAATAAATTTTCATCATGAAGAAGATTTCTTAAATAATCCTGTTTATCAGGATCTTCAAGAAATCTTGCACTCGCATGCAACATAATGTGTTGCGCGCATTATAGGCCCACAACACGTTGCGTGGCAGCATTATCAAAAGGAGAATGCCATCGCAAAAGAGCTGAGTAGCCGCCTCGTGCCATCCTCAGCAACCCTACCTGCCAACTGGAAACACATAAAAAGTCAACGTTGCTGAGTGAGTTCTAGTTTTATATGTGGTATATAAAAATATTCTTTTCTGTATAATACTATACTGTACTGTATATGCGAGCACACATCAGCTGTATGAACAAATAACATTCGTCCTTTGTACTATATGCCTTGTCTGTAAACTTTTATCTTTATGTTTCACTTTCTGTATGGACCAGTGAGCGATACCCCAACTATGTGCGCGATGGGAAAATGGATGACGGGCCATCTATATACCCTGAAGGGTCAACTGTATTCCCCCGAAAGGGCTATGTGTATCCCCCGAGGGTCAACTGTATTCCCCCGAAAGGGCTATGTGTATCCCCCGAGGGGTCAACTGTATTCCCCCAAAAGGGCTATGTGTACTGTGTACAAGGCCGACCCGATCATCCGGGGCATGCCACAAAGGTCCTGCCAATCTCAATTGATTGACCCTGTGTGCGTCAATGGGTAGCTAGCCCACAACACAGTTGAGCTAACGACACATAGTCGTGTAACTCCTATAAGCTTGCAAGACTTGTTAACTTTTATTAATGTTCCTTCACTTTCTTTATTACTCTTTCACTGTACTTTACGTAATACTTTCATTTTATCTATTAGTGATATCATGTAAAACTGTGGAAAGATAAACATGCATCAAATCGAGGAACATCGGTATTTACAATTCATCAGTCATTACTATCATATAAGGCTACATCATACTTAGCCTACATACATCATACATACACTTCTCTCCACAATCACATCAGCCCTATTTGGGCGATTGAACATACTCCAGTCGCATGGCCTCCATGCGACTGAGTCATGCGAATGGGCATCTATGCGACTGAACCCTCAGTCGTACGTCTGTACTACTATGCGAATGGGTCTATGCGACTGAATCCCTCAGTCGTGCGTCTGTACTACTATGCGAATGGATCTATGCGACTGAATCCCTCAGTCGTGCGTCTGTACTACTATGCGAATGGATCTATGCGACTGAACCCTCAGTCGCAATGGCTTGTCGTGCGACTGAGCCCCAATCGTACGACTGAGCCTCAATCGTACGATTGAACATCAGTCTTTTCCTCAGTCGTGCAACTGGCCCATCAGTCGCATAACCCTAACTGGGTAGCGACTGAAGTTCATCACGAACAGCAGCCGCGTCGCTCGGCTGAAAAACCCTTCTAAACTCCATTCAAGCCCAGATTAACCCTCCCGAATCTTAGGGAATCATACTAGGACCTCATATAAACATGTGTATGTCCTAAATCATACTTTAAACACATTATCCAAGATTTCACCCAAATGGGTCAAACATACACTTTAGCAAAACTAGGGTTTAGATGTGATCCAGCCCCAAAATCATTTGAAAACATGTAAATGAGGGTTCCTAGAACTCGTATTATCAGGTAGGAGTTGAAGAACTTCGACTTGACTAGCTTCTCGACAAAATCCGAGCCTGAATCACCCCGTTCTCTCTTTTCCTCCTCTGCTCTGTCGCTCTTTGCTCTTTTCGGACTGAAACGTGTGAGTGTTGGGGAAAGAAGAGAGCTGCTCCTCTTTTATAGGTACAGCTCAGTCGCCCGAAGTCCAGGGGCGACTGGACCTTCAGTCGCATGAACACCATGCGACCGGACCTCCAGTCGCATGAGTTCCATGCGGTTGAACCTTTAGTCGTGCAATTGAACTCCAGTCGTACGGTTGAGCTTCAATCGTCCGAGCATCATGCGATTGAACCCCCAGTCGCATGAACTCCATGCGACTGAGACTTAGTCGCATATCATTTCAAAAAGTCAAATTTCCGGGTGTTACAAGTCCACCCCCCTTATTTAGGTTTCGTCCCCGAAACCTGTTATTCCTCGAACAGTCGTGGGTAAAGCTGTCTCATTTCTTCTTCAGTTTCCCACGTTGATTCGGATCCCTTCCTGTGCCGCCACTGTACCCGCACAAGGGGAACCACTTTATTTCTTAACATCTTCTCTTTGCGATCGACGATCGCCACTGGTTGCTCTACATAGTTGAGCCGTTCGTCTACTTCAATATCTTACAGTGGAACGATCAGATCCTCATCGGCCAAACATTTTCTCAGATGAGATACGTGGAAGGTCGGGTGAATTCCACTTAACTCATCTGGTAGATCCAACCTATAGGCCACCTCCCCTACTCAAGCAACAATTCGAAAAGGGCCTATATACCGCGGGCTCAACTTACCCCGCTTCCGGAATCGAATGATTCCTTTCCAAGGCGAGACCTTTAACATAACCCGGTCCCCCACCTGGAACTCAATCGGTCTACGTCGTTGGTCAGTATACGACTTTTGTCTGTCTTTGGTTGCCTTCATATATGCTTTGATTATTTCGAGCTTTTCAGTCGTAGCCTCGATCACTTCGACGCTCCCCAATTCTTTCTGACCAATATCACCCCAACAAACGGGTGTCCTGCATCTCCTGCCATATAGCATCTCATAGGGGGGCATGTCAATACTGGCATGATAGCTGTTGTTGTACGAGAATTCAGCTAACGGTAGGTGGTCATCCCAACTTCCCCCGAAGTCAATAACACATGCCCGAAGCATGTCCTCCAAAGTCTGAATGGTCCTTTCAGACTAACCATCAGTTTGAGGATGATAAGCCGTGCTAATATGTAACCTCGTCCCTATAGCATTATGGAATTTCTTCCAGAATTTGGAGGTAAACCGGGCGTCGCGATCGGACACAATCGACACCGGTACACCATGACGAGTCATAATCTCTTTGATGAAAAGATCGGCCAACCTCTCGGATGAATATGTCTCGCGCATCGGTAGGAAGTGAGCACTCTTTGTCAGACGATCCACAATCACCCATATAGTATCATACCCTTTCGGGGTACGTGGCAGCTTTGTGATGAAATCCATGGTGATGTGCTCCCACTTCCATTCCGGGATATCCAAGGGTTGAATCTTTCCATACGGCTTCTGGTGCTCGGCCTTCACTTGTAAACAAGTAAGGCATTTACTCACATACTCCACCGCATCGCGTTTCATACCCGGCCACCAATAATCCTTCTTCATGTCTTGGTACATCTTGGTAGCACCGGGGTGAATGGAATATCGAGTCTTATGGGCCTCATCCATGATCTTTCCACGTAGATTCCCAAGACGAGGAATCCACATACGCCCAAACCGGGTTCTAACACCAGTTGTGTTCTCACCCAACTCCGCAACCAGGCCTCTCATTCTTTCAGAGTTAAGATGATCTTCTTTCAATGCCTCATCTTGGAACTCTTTGACTTGCTTCATCATGTCAGAGGTCATGATCAGCTGGTACGCTTTCACCCGAATTGGCTCGGGCCTCTCTTTTCGGCTAAGGGCATCCACCACCACGTTAGCTTTGCCCGGATGGTAGTGGATTTCACAATCATAATCCTTTATAAGCTCCAACCATCACCGTTGCCTCATATTCAGATCTTTTTGCTCGAAGAAGTACTTCAAGATTTTGTGGTCGGTAAAGATGGTGCACTTCGTTCCGTAGAGATAGTGCCTCCAAATCATCAATGCAAAGACCACAGCTGCTAACTCCAAGTCATGAGTAGGGTAATTAACCTCATGGACTTTCAACTGCCGGGATGCATAAGCTATAACCTTTCCCCTCTGCATCAACACGCATCCTAATCCCGAATAAGAAGCATCAGAATAAACCACTAGATCTTCGCTTCCCTCGGGTAATGACAGAACTGGAGCTTGGGTCAACCTCGTCTTCAGCTCTTCAAACGCCTATTCTTGAGCTTGACCCCATATAAATTTCACGTCTTTCCGGGTTAACTTGGTTAGTGGGGAAGCGATTTTAGAGAAGTCTTGAATGAATCTTCGGTAATAACCCGCCAAACCCAAGAAGCTTCGGATCTCAGATGGCGTCTTTGGAGACTTCCACTGCATCACCGCTTCCACCTTCGCCGGATCAACCATAATCCCGTCCGGATTTACCATGTGACCCAAGAATTGAACTTCACGTAACCCGAATGCGCATTTGGAGAATTTAGCATACAACTTCTCCCTTCTCAACGTCTCCAGAACTTCGCGAATGTGACCGGCATGCTCAGTCCCACTCTTCGAATAAATCAAGATATCATCGATAAATACAATCACTGATTTATCCAACATCAGCCGGCACACCCTGTTCATTAGATCCATAAAAGCAGCTAGCGCATTGGTCAAACCAAAAGACATGACAAGGAACTCATAGTGACCATAGCGCGTACGAAAAGCTGTTTTAGGGATATCCTGCTCCCTCACCTTCAGTTGATGGTAGCCTGATCAAAGATCTATTCGTGAAAACCAACTAGCGCCCTAAAGTTGTTCAAACAAGTCGTCGATCCTCGGCAAGGGGTATCTGTTCTTTACCGTCAACTTATTCAGCTCGCGGTAGTCGATGCACATCCTCATACTACCGTCTTTCTTCTTTACAAACGAGACCGGAGCACCCCAAGGTGAGATACTCGGTCTAATAAACCCCTTATCCAACAACTCTTGCAACTGCTCCATCAACTCTTTCATTTCCGTCGGAGCCAATCGATACGGTACTTTGGCAACAGGTTGGGCGCCCGGTATCAGGTCAATCTGGAACTCGACTTCTCTGTCAGGTGGCACTCCCGATAAGTCTTCGGGAAACACATCTGGAAAATCACACACCACAGGAACATCAGATAGTTGTGGTGTTGGCGTTTCTACATCGTTTACATAACATAAGAAGGCGCTACATCCACGCCTCATACATTTTCCCGCCACCGCCATAGAGATCACCTTCGGAATTGTCGTGACCCGATCCCCATAAACAGTTACCAAACTTCCGTCAGGCGCTGTCAAACAGATCATCTTCTTTCGACACACTATATTCGCCTCAAAGTCCGACAACCAATCCATTCCAAGCACCAAATCAAAACCACCCAAAATCATCACAAATGGTCTAACCGGAAATTAATGGCCCTCTAATTCTACGTCACAACCCTCTATCACCTCGGAAATCCTGGTAGTTTTACCTATAGCAGTGTCTACATCAAACGGTATATTCACACGTCTACTACTAACGGGCAATTTCGCACAGAAAGCAGCAGAAATAAAACTCCTACTGGCACCCGAATCAAATAATACCGAGGCTAAAGTTTGGTTCACCAGAAACGTACCGGACACTACATCGGGGTCCGTCCTAGCCTCTTCTTGCGTCATTGTGAATGCCCTGGCGCTTGCTCTCGGACCTTCACTCCCCGTCTTCTTTACCCCTGAAGCCTCCGCCCTAGGCTTCTTACAGTCTCTAGCGATATGGCCAGGTTGACCACACCTGAAGCATACGTTCATCCCCAATCTGCATTCCCCACCGTGTTCTCTCCCGCATTTACCACACTTCTTTCCTCCTGAACCCGACGCGACCACCCGGTGGTCATCCACCCGCGTCTTCTTATTACTCGTCGAAGTATCACCTCGACTAAACCTCTTCCCTAGCCAGTTTCTCTCACCACCTCCCTTCTTACTACCCCCAGCCTTCACCGACGCAACCCTTTCATCGTATAACCTTCCCGCCAAATCCACTGCCGACCTGAAAGTGCTCGGTCAAGCAAAAATCAAATGCCAACGAATTTCAGCTGGCAGCCCCTGAATATACCGGTTGATCTTTCGAGACACCGGCGTCACCTGCTCTCGCACCAACCGCGCCATCTCGTTAAACTTGGTGGTGTATTGTTGGTGGGTCATCGTCCCCGCCTCGAACTGCAGGAACTCTCTCTCAACTCTGTCCATTTCCCGATGAGGACTGAACTCCTCGATCACCATCCTTTTTAACTCAGCCCACTTCATCTTCCCTATGGCCCTGCTACCCTCGGCTTGGACTATATTGTCCCACCAGCACAAAGCCGACCCTGTGAAAGAGTCGGTAGCAAACTTCACCTTCTTGTCCTCCTGGCAATCACTAATATCGAGGACAACCTCCATTTCTCTCACCCATTGGTAAGCATCAGTAGCAGTACCAGAACCATCAAAAGTCGGGGGCTTGCACCTCATAAATGCCCCGTAGTTACAACCCCGTGTTGTCTCCCGTACCTGCTATTCCTCCCCTTCCTCTTCATCATCAGATAGAACCGTTTCCGGCTCTGTTCGTTGCTGCCTTCTTGAGGACCTATTCCTTTCTCTTCTATCACCTTCTCTGACAGCTTTAATCACTTCGGTCACTACAGACGGTAAGATTGTCTGCATGACCTGGTGCACTTCTTCCACCACTGCCTCTTTTACCGAGGCTCTCAAGTTGGCGCTTTCGTCTGCATCCTACTGATGAGGGGTCTCGGTTTCCTCATGAACTACCTTCTCTACCCTAGGTCTTCCTCTCGTGGCACGCGGTTCAGCACCACGTCCGCCACCACGTGAAGCTTTAGATGATCTACCACCGACCATCTTCTATCACACTGAAAGATTCAAACACCAACACGGTCATTCAAGGAAATAGCTTAGTTTATGTTAAGTATAGTAAGTCCCTAATTACAGTGGCCAGTCGTGATTAGCCACTTACTTTACTCTTCGCACCCCGAGCATTACCTGTCCTGACTACATTAGTATCTAAGTCTAACAGTACACATAAACACATATCATGCGCACGTAATCATGATTAACTTTAAGAAAATACCTGATGGCACGCAGCTACTCAGATGGCATTCTTCCCTTTTTCTGTCCCATTTTCAGTTTAAGTTTAGGTTTATTTTGAAAATTTACCCATTTCACTTAAACTTTGGCTCTGATACCAACTTGTAAGGCCCCGTTCCCAGGTTGCTTACAGTTGGTCTTTCATCGCATATATTTAAATAAAACAACGCAGCGGAAACATTCAAGATAAACTTTTCTTTTACTATAAGTACTTTTGCCATTTAATACAACGTACGTCAATTACAAAACATCTAATGTTGCATTACATTACAAAAGCACTATTACAAATGATTTGATCTTTTCTGTGTACAAAATGGTCATAAACAGTGACCTCTAGTATAAGAACATAAAAATTTTTCATCATGAAGAAGATTTCTTAAATAATCCTTTCTATCAGGATCTTCAAGAAATCTTGCACTCGCATGCAACATAATGTGTTGCGCGCATTATGGGCCCACAACACATTGCGTGGCAGCATTATCAAAAGGAGAATGCCATCCCAAAAGAGCTGAGTAGCCGCCTCGTGCCATCCTCAGCAACCCTACCTGCCAACTAGAAACACATAAAAAGTCAGCGTTGCTGAGTGAGTTCTAGTTTTATATGTGGTATATAAAAATACTCTTTTCTGTATAATACTATACCGTACTGTATATGTGAGCACGCATCAGCTGTATGAACAAATAACATTCATCCTTTGTACTATATGCCTTGTCTGTAAACTTTTATCTTTATGTTTCACTTTCTGTATGGACCAGTGAGCGATACCCCAACTATGTGCGCGATGGGAAAACGGATGACAGGCCATCTATATACCCCGAAGGGTCAACTGTATTCCCCCGAAAGGGCTATGTGTATCCCCCGAGGGGTCAACTGTATTCCCCCGAAAGGGCTATGTGTATCCCCTGAGGGGTCAACTGTATTCCCCCGAAAGGGCTATGTGTACTGTGTACAAGGCCGACCCGATCATCCGGGGCACGCCACAAAGGTCCTGCCAATCTCAATTGATTGACCCTGTGTGCGTCAATGGGTAGCTAGCCCGCAACACAGTTGAGCTAATGACACATAATCTTGTAACTCCTATAAGCTTGCAAGACTTGTTAACTTTTATTAATGTTCCTTCACTTTCTTTATTACTCTTTCACTGTACTTTACGTAATACTTTCATTTTATCTATTAGTGATAACATGTAAAACTGTGGAAAGATAAACATGCATCAAATCGAGGAACATCGGTATTTACAATTCATCAGTCACTACTATCATATAAGGCTACATCATACTTAGCCTACATACATCATACATACACTTCTCTCCACAATCACATCAGCCCTATTTGGGCGATTGAACATACTCCAGTCGCATGGCCTCCATGCGACTGAGTCATGCGAATGGGCATCTATGCGACTGAACCCTCAGTCGTACGTCTGTACTACTATGCGAATGGGTCTATGCGACTGAATCCCTCAGTCGTGCGTTTGTACTACTATGCGAATGGATCTATGCGACTGAATCCCTCAGTCGTGCGTCTGTACTAGTATGGGAATGGATCTATGCGACTGAACCCTCAGTCGCATGGCTTGTCGTGCGACTGAGCCCCAATCGTACGACTGAGCCTCAATCGTACGATTGAACATCAGTCTTTTCCTCAGTCGTGCGACTGGCCCTTCAGTCGCATAACCCTAACTGGGCAGCGACTGAAGTTCATCACGAACAGCAGCCGCGTCGCTCGGCTGAAAAACCCTTCTAAACTTCATTCAAGCCCAGATTAACCTCACGAATCTTAGGGAATCATACTAGGACCTCATATAAACATGTGTAAGTCCTAAATCATACTTTAAACACATTATCCAAGATTTCACCCAAATGGGTCAAACATACACTTTTACAAAACTAGGGTTTAGATGTGATCCAGCTCCAAAATCGTTTGAAAACATGTAAATGAGGGGTCCTAGAACTCACATTATCAGGTAGGAGTTGAAGAACTTCGACTTGACTAGCTTCTCGACAAAATCCGAGCCTAAATCACCCCGTTCTCTCTTTTCCTCCTCTGCTCTGTCGCTCTTTGCTCTTTCTCGACTGAAACGTGTGAGTGTTGGGGAAAGAAGAGAGCTGCTCCTCTTTTATAGGTACAGCTCAGTCGCCCGAAGTCCATGGGCGACTGGACCTTCAGTCGCATGAACACCATGCGACTGGACCTCCAGGCGCATGAGTTCCATACGGTTGAACCTTTAGTCGTGCAATTGAACTCCAGTCGTACGGTTGAGCTTCAATCGTCCGAGCATCATGCGATTGAACCCCCAGTCGCATGAATTCCATGCGACTGAGACTCAGTCGCATATCACTTCAAAAAGTCAAACTTCCGGGTGTTACACAGCACTTGCCTGATTTTTCAAAATCTGTTCACAACGGATGAAATATTAACCATCCGCTGTATGAACAGTTGTAAAAATTTCAAAAAAAATTTACGAAAACTTTTGAATGTTTTGATTGTTTAAAATCCTTAAAAAATGTTTTTTTAACATAATTTTAAAATGTATGTTAAAATATTGAAATTTAACACTTCAATATATGGATGATAAAAATGTCACTAACAAGCAATATTGTGCATATGTATATGTGTCAAACTGCTGTGTTTGAGTGCTGGCTTGACTTGGCTTTATGTAAAATTTCAAAAATGTAAAACTTTTAAAATTTTAATATATAATGAAAATGCACTTGTTCTGCTGACTTTGTTATTTCCATGTTCAACTTCTCCCCTTAAATTTTTGCATATTTATAAAACCTTTATAAAATTAAAAAATTTAAGACATGTGTGAATGGAAATTCATCAAAGTCCTATCTGATTGCTTGTATGATATGAACTTTTAGAAAAATAATTCTGTATCTAACTAAAGATGTGTGATTCTCAGAATATTGCATGAATCAATGCACATAACATGAGATCATAATAGTCTTAAGTACTCATAGAGTTGTTTGATATAATTTAAGAATAGACATTGACTAATATAATGTTGATTGCAGATATTTGGATCCACTTAAACTCATACACGGTATTAATGATTGATTGAAACAGTGAGTGATTATCACGTTTTGGGTATATTCAGATGATATGTATGTACTCCACTTCTGATTGTATGTTAAAATCAATCCTCCTCAAGGTGTACTAGCAAGCACTTTCAATACTTATGACCTAGTTACTTAGGAGTATAAATGCTCAATTTGATCCTTCTGATTGATCCTCATTGGGATTCTTTTGTTACTTCACTTTAGAAGGTGATCCTTTTTGGGATTCTTTTGATTGTTCATCCTTAATGGATGTGTTCCACATTGGGAATCTTTTTGGATCAATTGTTGGTCATTCAGGTCTGTGCTTAGCACAACAAAGAATGTCATAATGTACTCCAGGTCTATTATAATCATAACAAAGAAGACAATTGTATGATTGAGCAATTTATAAACTGCTTCACTTGGTGTTGTTAACCATAAATCAAGATGTGTTGTTACTTTACCAGTAATCCTTATTGGATAGACCAATACTTACCATAAATCAAGATGTGTTGTTAACCACACAATAATGATCATTTAGTTCTTCACTGTTGTATGTGTTGTTATGTGTTCCATGCTGAGCCTATCAACATATCAAACAAGGTATTCTCAGTCTTTATGAGTGGAAAATGACTCTAGAGAAGAAATAATCTAGTGTACTATCATTTCTCATGTATGGTTATGGAAGATCCCAAATGTTTGTAATTTGAAGAACATGATTTGATGTTTGATAACTTGATTTTGTAAGACACTAGCCTGTTTGAAAGTTAGGATTGTGATAAAAATCAAGCTTGTATGAGTTAATGTTTTAAAAACATTACTTGTTTGATTCATAGTTGATCATACCAACTGACTGAACTAAAAAATCAAATCTTGTGGAATCAAATGATTTGGTAAAAAGATCAGGCAACTGGTTGTCTGTATGAACTTTGATCAACTGTATAAGACCCTTTTCTGAGTAGTCTCTCAGAAAGTGATATCTGATTTCTATGTGTTTAGTTTTTGAATGTTGAAATGGATTATCAGTAATGAACATGGCAGCAGTGTCACACTCTCAATTTCCACAAACGGGGTTTTACCGCTAGGCGTGTGACATAACCAGGATCTCAGATAAGCATCAGTTACACCAAACGACTCGACAATTACAAATCATATAAGTTGCTTAGAAATAATGAAATAACCAACTTGTATTTAAGTATTGCGGAAGCGAAAACAAGAAAACATTTAACAATAGTTTTGGAACACGGAAACACGCGCCCAATCCAATTTATGTAAAGTAAATGAAATTAAATCTTGAAAACAGTTTGGGATGAATGCGGAATGACATGCAGTGGATGTTGTGCTCCTAAACGTGCCATTTCAATGTCCTGAGAGAAAACATGCAAAAGTCAGTACAAGACTGGTGAGTTCACAGGTTTATCAGAAAACAGTAAATATCAGTAATGTAATTCCCGGATTTAGTAATCAAAGCATATAATGGGTAGCTAGCCCATGGCAATCACTATGTGTATGAAGTCGCGACCGAGCTGACATGTAATCAATAGTAATAATGTAGGCCCGGCTGTGGTTTCCCCACAACAACACTATAAACAGGCTGACAGTTCACCCGTTTGACCTCCAGTCAAGCTAGCGCGACTAGCCCGGGCGGGGTATGTCAATCCCAGTAGATCTACTAACAATCACCTCGCTATTTGCATATTACCGGTCCGAAGGGCAAAGTACAACACCATAGTATCAGGTATATGCAGTATTACAAAAGCCCAATGTAATGTAACATTTATGAAAGTAGCATGTTTCTCTCCCCTAAAAAGAGTATAAAGTAAAAGTGGGCTGTAAACTCACCTGGTATGCGTAACAACTATTTAAAGTTTACTTGGAGAAAAGTGAACTGACAACCTTCACAGGTTACCTAGATCATGTAAGTGCATAAGTACGTGTAAACCGAGAACATGTGAAACTCTAAGCACACACAACAAAAGACAAGGTTTCAGAAAAATTGACAAGTTTGACCCGGTTGACCCGTCTGACCCGTTGGTGAAAGTATGAGTTGTAATTCCTTTAAGTAACATAATCATTCCTCAAGCATGGTTAACATACATCATAACAACTAATTTCCAGTCCCAAACATGATGTCCTAATTAGTAATCATCATTCAACATCATACATGATCATCAAGTTCCATACAAGCCAATTAACACATTTCATCACAATAAGCATTCTTAATAAATACTCTAGCATGATCCTAACATCAAGAAAATGTCCAATTCACAACTTATACCATCAAAATAAATTCTAGTAGTACTAACATTACACGCAAAAGCCAAGTAAATATGTTACAGGTTGTAGGTATTCGTTTTCCAGAATCTTCGTTTTCCGGCAGATTCTAGGTGTTCGGAAGATACGGTCAAACACATAACCAACCAAGGACTTAGGCCAAGGCCAAACTCCAGTAGGCTCTCCTATGAGTCAGTTAAGTATTTGAAAATTTTTTTTATGTTTTAAGGGCCTGGAGTTACTAGAAAAACTAAAAATGTTACAGCAGCTCTCAACCGAAGGGCTGCTGGAGTTAGCTTGCCAAATTTTGCATAACTCCCATTTGAAAATAGCTATTGGGTTAATTATTTTTCTGGAGTTCAAAGGATTCCTAGGGAAAATGTTTGACCATAGGGTGTGGTCTCAGGTTTTATGAAATGAAAATGACACATTAAACAAGTCAACACACACATTCTGTCCAAGAGGACAGAATTGACCCATCTAGCCAAAACAAGTAAAACACCAATTTAACCACCTCCAATTGGAGTGTGGTTACCCTTTCTGGAAACTTGACTCAATAACAAACAATTTGGGCACCAGAAACACATCATTTGGACCTGTTATGACCTGTTTGTGGAACATACAAAATGAGACTCAGAATCTGTCAGAAAGTTTGTTTCTGACCACACTTCACTAAAATGATCATAACTCACGTTGTACACGTCCAAATTGGACAAGGTTGGATGTTTTGAAAACTAGACTCCATGAGAAACATGTTAGACTCAAGAAAACTAGTTTTTGGATTCGTCTTCATTTTGTTATGTCATGATGAAAATAGGGTATGCAATCTTATCCGAACGTGTACAGATTTCACATTTGTCATACCCCACATACCACATAACGATTTCCCAATATAAGAATCATTTTTAGAGCAGGTCATAGCATCTAATTAACATCATACAATCATTAAACAACATTAATTTGATCAATCATGAAGTTTCCCCAAATTAAAGTTTCTAGTTTGACCTAATTTGGCTAGAATATCCAAAATCCATAACCAAACATAAAATTGATACCTAATCTAGCATCAATACCATAATACTAACATGGATTAACCATCAATTTCAAGTAATCAATCTCAATTTCGAATTTAGGGTTCATCATGTATCATAGCCTATGAATTATTCATCAAAAACTTATAATTCTTGCATAATCAATATCAAGCAACATGTATACCATCAAACTAAACCACTAGTATCATCAAACAACAACAACTCAACATCCAAGAACATCAATCGTCCCTAGGGCCTTCGGCCAACATAAGAACTTCACAAAACCTTAAAACTAACCTTTAATTCTTGCAATAGGACACGAATTGATGCTTGTAACTTGTTGTATGGCCTGAAATCAAACCAAAATCGCAGCAACCTACTTGTTCTTGGCTGATTTCGAAGTGGGGATGATGTAGAAGAAAAGACGCGGTCGACTATCATGTTTCTAGTGTTGTGTTTGCTTTTAAATCCTTACTTTATCCATAATTACCCTTTCACCCCTTATAATTTATATTTTATTAAAACAAGACTTTAAACTCTTTGTAAAGTGTTTTTAACTAAATTATATAAAGATATGAACTAATGATAATCATTATATATTTTATCTTTATAAAAACACAAGACATACGAATTAACAGGCACGTTTCCACGTTACGCGATTAATTCTCAATTTACATGTAAAACACACAAGCACATAATCATAACGCGATAATCACATGATTAGTTAAATTATCTTTAATTTAACATTATTAATTATCATTAGGTCACCAACGTCAAACGACAACCTGTGTGTGCTCAAGACACGTGTATGCAAAACTTAACGGGACTAACGGAGTTTGGTAACGTAAAATTACCGGGTGTCACATTATCCCCATGTTGAAAGAATTTTCGTCCCGAAAATTGGAACACTAGGTCAACGTACATAGTGAGTAAATGAAGCATTGTGAGCAAACTATTTAGTTATCCAGCACGTAGACGTGCTAAGGTTTTCGAGAGATTAGGAAATAAATTCAAAATAAAGGAATGTATGGTTCTTAAGGTTTCGCAAGAGGTGTGACATTATCCCCATGTTGAAGGGAATTTCGCCCCGAAATTGAAGGAAAAGATATCTTACAACTGTATCATAGGGATTGGAAATTTGATCGTTGAACAGTTGCGGATACTTCTTTTTCATTTGATCTTCGCGTTCCCAGGTAAACTCTGGTCCATGCTTAGAGTTCCACCTAACACGCACAATAGGGATCTTGCTACATTTTAGGGTTTTGACTTCTCGATCCATGATCTCCACTGGTTCTTTGATGAAATGTAATTGGTCATCTATCTTTAGTTCCTCCAATGGCACGATCAATGATTCATCAGATAGACATTTCCTCAGATTGGATACGTGAAACACATCGTGTATCCCCCTGAGTTCTTCAGGTAAATTCAACTGATAGGCTACTGGGCCAATCCGTTTGACAATCTCAAATGGCCTCACGTATCTAGGGCTTAGCTTCCCACACTTGCCAAAACGTATTACTCCTTTCCACGGCGAGACTTTTAAAAGTACCTTGTCGCCAATCTGGAATTCCAATGGTTTTCGACACTTGTCAGCATAACTTTTCTGTCGATCACGTGCCGCTGCCATCCGATTACATATTTGTATAATCTTTTCAGTTGTTTCGTGCACCAGTTCCGGACCAGTAAGTTGGCTTTCTCCAACCTCTGCCTAACATACAGGTGATCGATACTTACGTCCATAAAGTGCCTCAAATGGTGCGGCTTTAATTGAGGTGTGATAACTGTTATTGTAGGAGAACTCAACCAATGGTAGATGAGTTTCCCAACTACTGCCGAAATCGATCACACAGGCACGCAACATGTCTTCTAGTGTCTGGATCGTACGCTCACTCTGGCCATCGGTTTGCGGGTGATACGTAGTGCTCATATCTAGTCGTGTTCCCAATGATCGTTATAATGACCACCAGAAATGAGAACTGAACCGAACGTCACGATCAGATATAATAGATACTGGCACGCCATGCCGAGAGACTATTTCTCTTAAGTAAATGCGTGTCAGTTTCTCCATTCGGTCCATCTCCCGAATTGCCAGAAAATGTGCGGATTTTGTTAAGCGATCTATTATAACCCAAATGGTGTCGCATCCGCTGGGAGTCCTGGGTAACTTCGTAATAAAGTCCATCAAAATTTGCTCCCATTTCCACACTGGGATTTCTGGTTGCTGGAGTAAATCGGATGGTCTCTGGTATTCCACCTTAACTTTGGAGCAAGTTAAGCATCTGCTTACATATGCGGCGATCTCCGCTTTCATGTTCGGCCACCAGTAAAACTCCTTTAGGTCTTGATACATCTTATCTGAACCTGGATGAACTGAGTAACGCATCTTATGAGCTTCATCCATTACCAGTTCTCTCAAATTCCCATACAGTGGCACCCAGATCCGTTCCATGAAGTAACGGATTCCATCAGTTTTCATCTCCAACTGTTTCTCCATGCCTCGCATGGATTCTGCTTTCAGGTTCTCAGTCTTTAAGGCCTCGTTTTGAGTAGCTTTGATTTGCACAGGTAGATCAGAATGTATGGTCATCTGTAATGCACGCACCCGACGAGGTCTTAATGTTTCTTTCCGACTAAGGGCGTCGGCTACCACATTAGCTTTACCCGGGTGATACTTGATCGCAAAATCGTAGTCATTGAGTAATTCCAACCACCGTCGTTGTCGCATATTCAATTCCTTCTGATCGTATATGTGCTGGAGGCTCTTGTGATCCGTATAGATCGTGCACTTGGTTCCATATAGGTAGTGTCTCCAGATTTTCAGGGCAAATACTACAGCTCCAAATTCCAAATCATGCGTTGTGTAGTTTTTCTCATGCACCCTGAGTTATCTAGACGCATAAGCTATGACTTTGTCACGTTGCATCAGTACGCATCCCAAACCATGGATGGAAGCATCACAGTAAACAACAAAGTCATCAGTCCCTTCTGGTAAGGCTAGGATTGGTGAAGTGCAGAGTCTATCTTTAAGCGTCTGGAACGCTGTTTCCTCTTTGCTACCCCACTTGTAAACAGTTCCCTTATGGGTCAGGGCAGTCAAAGGTTGTGCCACTTTTGAAAACCCTTAAATAAATCGTCTGTAATAGCCTGCCAATCCAAGGAATTGTCGCACCTCGGTAGGCGTCTTTGGTGCTGGCCAATCCTTGATGGCTTCAATCTTTGATGGATCCACATGTATACCCTTGTCGTTCACCACATGCCCAAGGAAATGCACTTCGCGTATCCACAAGTCACATTTTGAGAATTTGGCACAAAGTTGTTTGTTCCTCAACAATTCCAGTATGGTTCCCAAATGTTCCTCATGATCTTCCTTATTACGGGAGTAGATCAGTATATCATCGATGAATACAATGACAAACTTATCCAAATAAGGCTTGCAGACACGATTCATGAGGTCCATGAAAACTGCTGGGGCATTGGTCAGTCCGAATGGCAATACAGCAAACTCATAGTGTCCATAGCGAGTCCGGAACGCCGTCTTCAAAATATTCTTTTCTCGAACCCTTAAATGATGTTAACCTAATCTCAAGTCAATCTTGAAATAGTAGCTAGATCCTTGCAATTGGTCGAACAAGTTATACGCGAAAGTGGATGCTTGTTCTTGATCGTCACCTTGTTCAATTTGTGGTAGTCAATACACATCCTGAAGGTTCCATCTTTCTTTTAACGAAAAGCACTGGAGCTCCCCAGGGTGAAGAGCTGGGACGTATGAATCCCTTGTCTAACAATTCTTGCAATTGCTTAGACAGCTCTTGTAGTTCGTTCGGTGCCAGAGGGTACAGCGCCCGAGTGATCGGAGTCGCTCCGGGTGCTAATTCAATCTGGAATTCCACCTGTCTGTGTGGAGGAAGGCCAGGTAGGTCTTTGGGAAATACCTCGGGAAAGTCTCTTATAACTGGAATATCTTCGACTCGCCTTTCATTCGTCTTTGTTTCAGTAACAAGTGCCAACAAGGCAAGATGTCCTTTCCTGAGACATTTATGAGCCTTCAAATATGATATGATGCCAACCAGATTTCAAAATCCAAAGCTATCAGTCGCATGAAAATAACCCCTTTGTCTTGGCATGAAAAGGAAGAGATCCAAGCATTTAAAGTAACAGACAAGCTAGAACATTAGTTCGAATCCGAGGGATTAGGACACATGTCATGATTTGAATTTCATCCGAATTCAAGGTAAGAGTGAGCATTCATACAAGTAGAATTGAAGGATAGTTTCCACATCAATAGCCATGTTCTATGAAAATCAAAAATTTCTTGCTCATGGTATAGAAACAATGACTTATACCAACTACAACATTACCACCCGACCAAATTCACCGGACTTAGCATGCTCGAAAAATTACAATTACGTGTGCACCCGTAATGGTGATTTGCTTTGCATGATCACCCCCGGTTCCTCCTATCAGGCTAACACATCTTGTCAAGTACAGTGGTCATCAACGATAGGATTACTAAATACGTAAGTATTATATCGGGGTCGATCAATCAAAGTATACGAAAGGATCAGTAAGGTTCTGGAATTTCATAAGTAACCCCTCCCGTGACTCACAGCAACTCGGAGTCACCATCCCTGTAGTCGTAAGCTCACAGGGATATGTTAAAGCAAAAGTTTTCAGGTAACCAAAAGTTCAGGAAATTCGTAAGTAACCCTTCCTGTGACTCACAGCAACTCGGAGTCACCATCCCTATAGTCGTAAGCTCACAGGGATATGTTAAAGCAAAAGTTCTTAGGCAACCAAATTAAGTAAGCACAGCTTAGTAATCTATATGTTTGCAACTAGTGCAAATCCAGCTATAGTCTAAAATGCAATGCAAACGTGATGCAAAGTTCATTTTAGTTCGCTATAACTAATGCTCTGATACCACTCTGTCACACCCTCAATTTCCACAAACGGGGTTTTACCGCTAGGCGTGTGACATAACCAGGGTCTCAGATAAGCATCAGCTACACCAAACGACTCGACAATTACAATCATATAAGTTGCTTAGTAATAATGAAATAACCAATTTGTATTTAAGTATTACGGAAGCGAAAACAGGAAAACATTTAACAATAGTTTTGGAACACGCAAACACGCGCCCAATCCAATTTATGTAAAGTAAATGAAATTAAATCTTGAAAACAGTTTGGGATGAATGCGGAATGACATGCAGTGGATGCTGTGCTCCTAAGTGTGCCATTTCAATGTCCTGAGAGAAAACATGCAAAAGTCAGTACAAGACTGGTGAGTTCACAGGTTTATCAGAAAACAGTAAATATTAGTAATGTAATTCCCGGATTTAGTAATCAAAGCATATAATGGGTAGCTAGCCCATGGCAATCACTATGTGCATGAAGTCGCGACCGAGCTGACATGTAATCAATAGTAATAGTGTAGGCCCGGCTGTGGTTTCCCAACCACAACACTGTAAAACAGGCTGACCGTTCACCCGTTTGACCTCCAATCAAGCTAGCGCGACTAGCCCGGGCGGGGTATGTCAATCCCAGTAGATCTACTAACAATCACCTCGCTATTTGCATATTAACAGTTCGAAGGGCAAAGTATAACACCATACTATCAGGTATATGCAGTATTACAAAAGCCCAATGTAATGTAACATTTATGAAAGTAGCATGTTTCTCTCCACCAAAAAGAGTATAAAGTAAAAGTGTGGCTGTAAACTCACCTGGTATGCGTAACAACTATTTAAAGTTTACTTGGAGAATAAGTGAACTGACAACCTTCAGAGGTTACCTAGATCATGTAAGTGCATAAGTACGTGTAAACCGGGAACATGTGAAACTCTAAGCACACACAACCAAAGACTCAAGGTTTCAGAAAAATAGACATGTTTGAGCCGGTTGACCCGTTTGACCCGTTGGTGACATTATGAGTTGTAATTCCTTTAAGTAACATAATCATTCCTCAAGCATGGTTAACATACATCATAACAATTAATTTCCAGTCCCAAACATGATGTCCTAGTTAGTAATCATCATTCAACATCATACATGATCATCAAGTTCCATACAAGCCAATTAACACATTTCATCACAATAAGCATTCTTAATAAATACTCTAGCATTATCCTAACATCAAGAACATGTCCAATTCACAACTTATACCATCAAAATAAATTCTAGTAGTACTAACATTACATGCAAAAGCCAAGTAAATATGTTACAGGTTGTAGGTATTTGTTTTCCAGAATCTGCGTTTTCCGGCAGATTCTAGGTGTTCGGAAGATACGGTCAAACACATAACCAACCAAGGATTTAGGCCAAGGCCAAACTCCAGTAGGCTCTCCTGTGAGTCAATTAAGTATGAGAAAAGTTTTTTTAGGTTTTAAGGGCCTGGAGTTACTAGAAAAACTAAAAATGTTACAGCAGCTCTCAACCGAAGGGCTGCTGGAGTTAGCTTGCCAAATTGTGCATAACTCCCATTTGAAAATAGCTATTTGGTTAATTCTTTTTCTGGAGTTCAGAGAATTCCTAGGACAAATGTGTGACCATAGGGTTTGGTCTCAGGTTTTATGAAATGAAAATGGCACATCAAACAAGTCAACACACACATTCTGTCCAAGAGGACAGAATTGACCCTTCTAGCCAAAACAAGTAAAACACCAACTTAACCACTTCCAATTGGAGTGTGGTTACCCTTTCTGGAAACTAGACTGAGTAACAAACAATTTCGGGCACCAGAAATATATCATTTGGACCTGTTATGACCTGTTTGTGGCACATACAAAATGAGACTCAGAATCTCTCAGAAAGTTTGTTTCTGACCACACTTCACTAAAATAATCATAACTCACGTTTTACACGTCCAAATTGGACAAGGTTGGATGTTTTGAAAACTAGACTCCATGAAAAACATGTTAGACTCAAGAAAACCAGTTTTTGGATTCGTTTTCATTTGGTTATGTAATAATGAAAACAGGGTATGCAATCTGCCAGATATCCGAACATGTACACATTTCACATTTGTCATACCCCACATACCACATAACGATTTCCCAATACAAGAATCATTTTTAGAGCAGGTCATAGCATCTAATTAACATCATACAACCATTAAACAACATCAATTTGATCAATCATGAAGTTTCCCCAAATTAAAGTTTCTAGTTTGACCTAATTTGGCTAGAATATCCAAAATCCATAACCAAACATGAAATTGATACCTAATCTAGCATCAATACCATAATACTAACATGGATTAACCATCAATTTCAAGTAATCAATCTCAATTTTGAATTTAGGGTTCATCATGTATCATAGCTGATGGGTTTGTTTGACCTTTATCAAACTAGTTTAACCATTTAAACTAAGAAAACGCAGCGGAATAATAGATTAATATCATGTTATAATCTGAAAATTAAAAGTTCATAACTTTGTTTCAACAAACCCAAATCATAAGGATCATTCATATGTGTATGAACTAGCTATCAAGAGAAGGAATCAACCAAAACAACATCAACAAACTACCTTTGTAGGCTGCTGAAAATGTGAATGAAACACCTTCCATAAGGGCTGCTAAAAACGTGATTTAGATGAAGAAAGGGCTTCTCTTGAATGACCAAAACACCAAAGTAGGTGTCCTCAAGCATCCATACCCACAAGCATCATGCAAGCACCTTGTTGCTAGGATTTCATCACCAAAATCGAACCATAGATGGCTGAAAATCCAATTTTCAGCTATGTTTTCTTCAAAAGAATTGAGAGAAAAGTCTTGGTTTTTTTCTTGCATGTGAGAGAGAGATGGAGAGAAATGAAGTGTGTGTTTTTCAAGATCAAAAGGCCATTAAACAAAAAAGCCTTGAACCCCTCAAAGGGGTGGCCGAAAACTATCAAGGATTTGGGGTTTTCCCCCCAAAAGCCCCATTTACATTTGTTTAACTAATTACTTTCATAAGTTATCTAATTAACCTTTTAATTACATAACTTATACACACACATTTATTATTTGATGTTATTTAACAAACTTAAATAACATTACAAATAATGTTCATGAACAAAATATCCTTATAAGTTGTTCTTTCTCACATACAACTTATTTAGAAAACCCATTTCCTAAATTGGTGTAATTATTTAATTGCATGATCATATTATCAATTAAATAATAATTGGTGTTTGCTAAGCTTGTTATTGGGTATGACCCGACTTGGATCATGACGTACTAACCACATCAATATTCTATGTGTCTTGGGCATAAAGTATCCAACAATCTCCCACTTGCACAAGACTCATAGAAGATTGATGCAAGCAGTAAATACCACCTAACAACTATTTACTACCCTTAATACGCATGACTTAGAAGCCATTCAATAACATCACCCCCTTCAAGTATCCAACTTGAAATTATTTAGGTGAATCAATCATTTATCCTTTTGTTACAGATGTCATGTTAAATCCAAGGACACAGAATGATCATTCCTTGTTGATTTAACTTAATCAGGCCTTAGACATCATGCTCTCAACGAATAAGAGGAACAAATCCCATCTTGACTACATACGTTTCTCATAATCACCTTATGTCATACCTGAACATAGCCTTATGTAGTGACAATTGTTTCATATCAGTGAAGAACTAGCCCAAGGTATAACACTTAGTGAATATCAAAATCCAATATGTATCTCAGGTCGGAGGATACCAAATGATATTCGCCTTTACTCAAATTTACTTATGATCAATCAATAAGATTCCATGTAGTAAGATTTGAGATGCGGGTCAGTCCAATATTCGTATCCCATGAATATATATGAACCTTGGCAGCAACCAATTGCTCTATATTCATGCCTTATGAATATCCACCAATCCAAGTTCACAATAGTCTTACATTCGTATTTGTTCCCACAAATATGACCGACTACGGACATTTAGAATAGTGAAATTATTCATGGATGTAAACATGCTACAAGGAACATACCTCAAAATATCATAAATATATAGATGAGTTAAATATTACAATTGTTCCATATTTTCAATATTAATACTAAAACAGATCAATTCCAATCACTACAATATTGAAGTCCTAGGGCACAAGTATGACTTTCATGCTTTGCCCTTTTGAGGAGCTTCGTGAGTGGATTCGCAATCTTTTGATCAAAGTGAACTTTGCGAATACATATCTTTCCCTTTTCAACTTCATCCCTTATGTAGTTGAATCTCCGCTCATTGTGCCTAATCTTTTGATGTGCACGGGGTTCCTTGATTTGAACAATCGCACCCTCGTTATCACAAAAGATTTCTAAGGGGTCTTGAATGGCAGAGACCACCCTTAGATCGGCGATAAACCATTTATTCATGCAACTTCCAAAGATGCTAATGAGACGGCTATGTATTCATATTTTGTAGTGGACAATGCTACCCTATCCGTAATGGAGACATACCCCGATTGTCATCGAGGATCATCTCGATTAGTTTGGAAACTCGCATGCGTGTAACCCTTTACAACGAGTTCCTCTTTCTCAGATCTGTATATTATAAACATATCCTTAGTCCTCCTAAGGTATTTCACTATACTTTTAACAGCCATCCAATGGCTATTATTTGGATTCTGCTGATATCTGCTTGTCATGCTTAACACGCATGATAGGTCCGGTCTAGTGCATATCATCGCATATATGATAGATCCTATAGCAGACGCATATGGGATGTCCTTCATACAAACTTGCTCATCCTTTGAGCTTGGACATTGAGATGCGCTCAATATTGTCCCTCTTTGAATAGGTACCATACCTTTCTTAGAGTTTTCCATCTTGAACCTTTTCAAGATTTTATCAATATATGCACTTTGGTTTAGACCTATCGACCGCCTCGATCTATCCCTATAGATCTTTATTCCCAAAATATAGGCGGCTTCACCGAGATCTTTTATGGAAAAACAATTTCCAAGCCAGGTTTTAACACCTTCCATGGTTGGAATGTCATTTCCAAATAGTAGTATGTCATCAACATACAATACTAAGAATGTGATTACACTCCCACTAGCCCCTTTTTACACACAAGCCTCGTCAGCGTTCTTGATGAAACCAAATTTCTTGATCTTTTCATCAAAACGTTGATCACAATTTCTCGATGCTTGTTTCAATCCATAGATTGATTTCTTTAACTTGCATACCTTATTAGGATATTCTGGATCGACAAAACCTTCGAGCTGAACCATATGGTCAATCTCTTCGAGATGTCCATTAAGAAAAGCGGTTTTGACATCCATTTGCCAAATCTCATAATCATAACGAGTAGCCATGGCAAACAATATCCTAATAGACTTTAGCATTGTCACAGGCGAGAAGGTTTCATCATAGTCAACCCCTTGAGTTTGAGTGAAACCTTTTGCTACAAGTCTTGCCTTGTAAGTTCCAAGTTTCCATGCATATTTGTTTTCTTCTTGAAAACCCACTTGCATCCAACCGGTTTGGAGTTAAGTGGAGGGTCAACCAATTCCTAAACTTGGTTGTCATGCATGGATTGCATCTCTACGTCCATGGCTTCCAGCCATTTGTCACAATCATAATTGGACATTGCATCATGGTATGTAGTTGGCTCATCGAAGTCAACCACACAACATCCATCCATGAAAAATCCATATCTTTCAGGTGGAGTGCTAATTCTACCAGATCTGCGAATGTTTTGTGTGTATTGATCAACCACTTGATCATCATCAACAACCTCTTGTTGATAGCTAGTGTCAACCAAACGTGTATCGGCTTATGGATCTTGATCCTCATCAAATTCCACTGTTCTATGCATCATTCCTTCCATAAGGAACTTGGCTTCCAAGAACTCTGCCCATCGAGCAATAAATTCCTTTTGCTCTGTTGGATCAAAGAAGTAGTATCCTATACAGTCTTTGAGATGTCCAACAAATATACACTTTGTGGATCGACTTTCCAATTTGTTTTGGGTGTTAAGCTTAACATAAGCTTCACAACCCCATACCTTTAAATATGATAGCGATGGAACCTTTCCATGCCATATTTCAAAGGTGTCAAACCCACTTTCTGGGTTTGGGCCATATTCAAAATACGAGCTGTGGAGAGTAGTGTGAAAACCCAAGATGATAAAGGTGATAAGCTCATAGCCATAATGAATTAAACCATATCAAAATAGGGTTCAGTTTCTCTTTTATCAGAATGAAGAACTTAGATTGTTATATAGAGTTGATTTTATACTTCATTATTGAAGATTTTGAAAATTTCAAAAGCTTCATTCTTATGTGTCATCAAGTGCACACAATAATAGCGACTGTAATCGTCGGTAACAGTAATGAAGTATCATTCACCAATCTTTGTCATTGTCTTAAAAAGACCACATACATCCAAATGTATCATTCCTAATAAGTCTTTTGGTTCACACTTATCAAATGAAACATTTTCATTTGTTTCCAAAAGACCATTCTTTTGAAGTGTTTGAATCCAATTCTTGTTTATGTGACCAAGATGACAATGTCAAAGATAATAATAACTTAAACTCATTTTAAGTTTCTTGGTGCTTAATATGTATAATAAGTTATTATAGGACGAATTATCACGAACTAATTCATGAATATCATTAAAAGTCATATCCTTAAAATGAAATACATCATCCATAAAACTTAATACCATTATTTACAAACTTTAAATCATGACCATATTGTTTTAATAGGAAACATTAATTATGTTCCTAGTCAAACTAGGTGCATACAAACTGTTTTGAGAACAACTTCTAAACCATTTGAAAGTCTTAAAATAGAGTTTCCCTCCTTAAAGCGCACATTTCTTTTGAACCAATTTGCAACAATTTGCAAGTTTGAGTCTCACATCCAGTATCCAATATCCATGTGTTTGAAGAAATGACATTTAATACAATGTGAATCATGAAAATTGTATTTGAGGTTTGCCTAGCATCCCTCTTATTTTTCAACTCCTTGAGATAGGAGGGACAATTCCATTTTATTGTCCTATCTCTCCATACTCAAAGCATGGATCGTTCTCCCTTACCTTAGGCTTCATAAGCTTAGGTTTTGAGGTTTCGCTTTAACCTTTGCTTTGATGTATTCCTTTCTTTTGGCAATAATTGCCTTACGATCGGATTTGGCCATTTCTTATAGCCTCCCTCATTGATCGAGAGAATAGGTAGAACCTCTCTACCCATCCCTGCCTAGGTTGCTTTGAGCATTACGTGAATTTCACCGATGCTCTTGTCCAACCCGTTCATATTAAAGTTTATTATGAATGTCTCAAACCTTTAGTTGGGCAATCAAGGATCAAATCCTTGGCCAACTACTTTGAGACAGAACAGTTAAGCATCTTGAGGCGATCAATTTTGCTTTTTCATCTTAAGAATATATAAGATGATATTGATTGGGTTTCTTCCATGTGACATGCATAAAGTGCTTGAACAGTTTCAACGCAATCTCACTAAAGTTTGTTGAAGGAACATTTCCTTCAACTAGATTATCATGTCATATGCCCTATGATGCTCCAAACCCTTTTGGAGTTTGGGTATCATATTCCCAACATGAGGTAGGAAACTTGCACAGAATCCTTAATGTGCCTAAGCCAATCGTCAAAAAGCCTTAACATCAACAACGTTGGTTGGTGAGACATGGGATCGTCAAGGACATAGGCCTTTACTCATTTTGAGAATGATTCTCAAGTTTCGAAATTGAGTCCATAAGGTTGTTATTGTTCTGATGATCCCCTTCTAATATAGTTCTCAGTGATAGGGTATGGACGGTCGGGGTGGTAGCATTATTGTTTGCGGCCATTCTACAAAATTTACAAGGTTCTTATTTGTATTTCTGAAAAATTTCATTTTAATTATTAATACCCTTTTATGTCTCATAGACAATTAATAATTAAAATCTAGAATCCAATGTTACGTTCAAATAATGGTTAGGTGACCTTTATCCCATTATTTAAATTAACAAGGTTGTCAACATTTGACAATTGCAACCTTTCGCAACTTCTAGCCTTTATGGGATCGGTTAAACATCTTATGTTTGGTTGGCATGTTTAATCCCATCAACACCATTGTACGCCATGTTTCGGTGACCCTAAGCACATGGTTTCCAATTCAAGTCATCCTACTTACACACACGTGTGAGTTTTCACATACAAGCGGTTAGGTGACCTTTATCCCACAAATACGCTAGACTCACCTCAAACACACAAGTTCCCTACAAGTGGTTAGGTGACCTTTATCCCACAAATAATTCTCAAGTGATTCGAGTGTCGTGTAAAAGGATGGTGTTAAACTTGTTTCCAAAAGGGATTTAAGTTTCCATTAATTCTAGTCTTTGAAAACTTTATGTACCTTGTACTTGCATGCTTTCAAGAACATGGTACCCTATGGTTTTTCCTTTTAATAAAACCCATTTATTAAAATCATTAATCCTTTTAATAACATTTTTTAATCACTTAATGATTTGGAACCATAAATTTTCAGCTTGTTTTGTTTGTTAATTAGTTTGTTATGCATATCCAAATGTCCAACAATCATCCAAAATTAAACAAATCAAACAAGCACAACCAAACAATCACAAGTGCATAACCATAGCCACTAAGTTGACCAAACTTGTTTGCCATCACAAGTGTTGTCATAAGGTCATTCCTAAGGGTTTAAAATTGACACATCAAAGTGTCCATGAACTCCCACTTTAACCCTCATCCGTATGCTTCAAGTGTCCATGTGTTTTGTGTCCTTGCTTTTGGGTCTTCTTCTTGTGCATCTTCTTTTACAAAATTATATCCTAATACAACTTTCTAATAAAAGAAATGCACCTATTCTATTTATTACATAACCAAATGAATAAATAAATTACAACCCAAATACTAAAACAAAAGAAATTATTACAACCCTTTTAAATGAATACAACCAACATGACAATTCCTCAATCGACCAAATCCAAAACGCACATGGTCAAGGCTACGTTATGCACTAAAACATGTATCCATATACATCATTTCAAGAACTAAATGAACCCCTTTTTATAACCTTAAAGTTTTGGCCAACATGAACCAAAACTTTAGGGTTATGTCCAAAATAATATAATCAACCATTTGATGTCATCCTTTCAAGGTTTAATCATAAGCATGCAAGATATAACTTTGAAAAGTTGGGGTATCATCATATCATCACAAAACAGCCCTTATTAGGTTGTTTAAGTCCTATAAAACCAATTTTACAAGGACAAATGAAGCTATTCATCCACATATCCGGCTCTAGATGCCAATGATGGGTTTGTTTGACCTTTATCAAACTAGTTTAACCATTTATGTCACACCCGGCTCCTCATACCACCAATATTGTCCGCTTTGCCCACGAGCAGTTCACGGATTTGCTTTTGGTTGTCCGGGTGAAAACTTCCCAGGGAGGTCACCCATCCTTGGATTGCTGCCACCTGAGCACGCTTAACTGTGGAGTTCTCCTCTCATCCACAGCCAATACGCCCAAAACGCGTTGATGATATTAGAGGCATGACATTCCTTATAAACCAGTAATATCCCCTATCCACGGCCGATATGGGATTTATGTAGGGTGTCACAATCACCCCCCCTTTGGACTCATCGTCCTCGATGAGCCTGAGAAGTCACCATCCTCGGTGAGGTATGTCCCACATCCTGAACGGCACAGGAGTGGCTCTGATACCATTCTGTCACACCCGGCTCCTCATACCACCAATATTGTCCGCTTTGCCCACGAGGAGCTCACGGATTTGCTTTTGGTTGCCCGGGTGAAAACTTCCCACGGAGGTCACCCATCCCTGGATTGCTGCCACCTAAGCACGCTTAACTGTGGAGTTCTCTCATCCACAGCCAATACGTCCAAAACACATTGACGATATTAGAGGCAAGACATTCCTTATGAAACAGTAATATCTCCTGTCCATGGCCGATGTGGGATTTATGTAGGGTGTCACAATTTAAACTAAGAAAATGCAGCGGAATAATAGATTAATATCATGTTATAATCTGAAAATTAAAAGTTTATAACTTTGTTTCAACAAACCCAAATCATAAGGATCATTCATATGTGTATGAACTAGCTATCAAGAGAAGGAAACAACCAAAACAACATCAATAAACTACCTTTGTAGGCTGCTGAAAATGTTAATGAAACACCTTCCATAAGGGCTGCTAAAAACGTGATTTAGATGAAGAAAGGGTTGCGCTTGAATGGTCAAAACACCAAAGTAGGTTTCCTCAACATCCATACCCACCAGCATCATGCAAGCACCTTATTGCTAGGATTTCATCACCAAAATCGAACCATAGATGGCTGAAAATCCGATTTTCAGCTATGTTTTCTTCAAAAGAATTGAGAGAAAAGTCTTGGTTCTTTTCTTGCATGTGAGAGAGAGATGGAGAGAGATGGAGAGAAATGAAGTGTGTGTTTTTCAGGATCAAAAGGCCATTAAACAAATGTGACATCCTTCACCTCAAGGTCCATCATTTAACGTGAAATTTCGTTAACTATCCTTAGAGCACTCATTTTTCATCTCCATAGACTATTTGTGAGGACATCATACTTGTTGGTTTTCTTTTACAGTCGTGATACCGTTAATTTCAATCATATCATCCAAAATGCTCATGAATATCACGACCGACATCACTAATTATATTATGTTATATAATATAAATCTCATTAACAACGACATATTCAAGATACAAACAACATTAAACACATCCTTATAATTAGTATAACGCGCGTGTCCACGTCGTTTTCAACCGAAACAAGTTTGGGGACACGGGGGCTAAGTACAGGGACTAAACTTGTCAAATTACTAAACTAGGCTGGGTATAAATACCACACACCAGCCTAGCCTACTTTGCTTCTTCTTCTCCCTGATCTTCTCTTCTTCTTCACCATTTCTCCACTTTCTTTCTCGAACTAGCACCAAAATCGGGCACGTTTGTTGCGTTTTCGCCATCTAAACTTGGTTATCATCGTGAATACCCACTCCTAGCAGGTAGATAACCTTGCTTAACCCGTTTCTTACTCGATTTCACTTCTGCGTTTTCTAGGGTTTCGGGTGCTCGGGTTCATCCGAGCACATGAGGTCATGTGGGCTTGTGTTTTGCGTTCCAGTGTGTGTTTCTTGTCTAGACATGTTAGATGTGTGTTTCTGGATGTTCTTGGAGTGTAAACGAGTGCTCGGAGCAGCTGGACGCTGCTCTACACTTCAGCAGTCGCGAACTTACTGTTCAGGCGACTGGGTCTGTCATGCGACTGAGTCATGCGACTGGGTGAGTCGCGCAACTGAGTCGATGCGTCAGAGTCTATCGTGCGACTGAGTGGTGCGACTGGGGTGAGTCGTGCGACTGAGTCCATGCGTATGATTGTGTGCGACTGTGTGTATCGCATGACTGAAGATCCAGTCGTATGAATGAAGACTTAATCGTACGAATGAAGCTGATTCGTACGACTGAGGGTTAAATCGTGCGAATGGGAGGTTGAGTCGTGCGATTGGGTGCTGTGTGGAACGACTGAGTGCTTAGTCGCACGAATGGGAGTTCAGTCGTGCGGATGAAGTTGATTCGCATGACTGAAAGTTGATTCGTGCGAATAGAGTGTCCAGTCGTGCATCTAGTCCTTTCGTGCAATTGGAGTCAATGTGTGTGAATTCCTCACGTGTGTGGTGTGTGTAGTCGTGTGATGTTAAGGTAACATCGACACGGTTGCCATTGTTAATGAAGATCATTAAGATTAACACTATCAAACTCATTAATGTTATATCAAACACATCAACTTAACATTTTGCAATTAGCAACCAACGATTCCTAACACAAGTGCTTACCAAGTATTTCTTTAACAACAATAACACCTTTACCCAAACATCATCGACAATGGCAACGTTTCTAGTGTTTGGATCTACATAAGATCTATTACGCGTGTTTGTGTGAAAGAGTTACCCACGACCGAACCGATACGACCCGACCCAACTAAACAATATGGTTAACATCAGACGTATTATTAATGCTTAACATAACTGTCAATAGGTGATTGACCGTTCATACATACATACAAGTTTGGGAAGTTACATCATACATACTTAACACTTAACAAGTGAGTTTCGTGGCCCCTTTTTATGCTTATACAATTGTTTCAATCTTTTACAAACATGGGGGAAAGGTATGCTCACACGTTTTCAATGCTGTACAACATACATACAATTTTTATACTTGGAATCAACGTGATACTGTTTTGTGAGTACTTATCTGATGCATACATGATGTTACTGTGTGGTTCTTCTTACAACCATTAATTCCGGTGTTGGAACCAACAGATAGGTATTAGTACTACTACTGGGTTGACACCCCCACCCTTGACAGATGGTTACTTGTGAGTACCATCACACTGCCAGGAACGGGCCTTGGGTGAATATATTCTGACAAGTTGCTGTGTGTACGTCATTAGGTTTGGTTGTATAAAACTCATGGTATGTGATTTTGCTTGCTTATAACTGTATGCACGGTATTCCACTACAAACACTATACAACATCAACTATATGTTTACAATTTAAACCTGCGAAGCTCACCAACATTATTGTTGACATTTTGAGCATATTTTTCAGGTAAAAATGAAAACTGAAGATCTAGGAGTGCTGCCTTAATGGAGACCCTAGGATGCATTTTTGAGACTAAACATACAAGTTGAACAATATTTTGTACAGTGTTGCAGTCAATCAAACAATTAACATTCTTTTGGAAACTTGTTCCCGGGTTGTGGAATTACATACAAGAATACAATTTTTGTGAATATGTGAATCGTTCATGTGATTCAATTACATGTTTTTGATTATGCTTATGACTATGCTGTCGTGAACATTGACTGAACACGACACAAGTCTCCATTTGTGTACGGGTGTCGTCATGGCACGCTTGTCATCATATCTATATTGCATCTCTATTGTTAACCATGTGTTATGACGATCCTGTCTAGCTCGCATCCCCGTGCTTCCGCTATCAGCGGGGTGTGACAGACTGGTATCAGAGCCATTGGTTATAGAGAATTAGGCAATACACTTGACCTAGACTATAACCTAGGAACCTTCATGTAGAATGCATGCTAGGACTGGCTTGCATTTAATATTACATGTGTGTTCCTCTATACTTGTTACTTGACTCTATACGTGATTCTATACATATGTGCTTGCTATCTTATCAAACTGAGGAAGACATTATTACTCTTAGTCTTTCTCCATGGGATACCTTTATACTAGAATCTTATATTATATGCGCACAACATCATATCATTAGGTTGAGATACCTAAACAGAAGGGAACCTCGGTGATCACACGTAGCGTCGATCTCAGATACTAAATCCGACCCTTAACATGGTTATGCCTGAAATCTTGAAAGTATGAAGGATAGGCAACTATCATTAGACTTATTGCGCTTATGTGCTTGGAGTTTACTTGTTACTACATACTGCTATTGGAATACTAATGGCTCACGGACATGAGGACATTACACGAACCATGCTTGATGAGTGTTGACAATACTATGATGCTAACTTGGGGTAAGTGGAGCTAGGGTGACCATGCTAAGCAAATTACCATTACAGGTGCACACGTAATTGTAATTCACCGTGCATGAGAAGTCTGGTAAATCTTACCGTGAGGTAACGATAGTAGGTATCACAAGTTCTCTATTCTATACCCTAGAGTGTGCTAGGATCATAATTCAAGTAAGACCTCGTTAAGGGTAACAAACATTACTAATACTTGCTATTACTTAAGTCCTGTCCTACTTAGAGCCTTGGTGGTATTCCCAATCATGACATTGATTCTATCTTTCATGAAACATTCCTCCACTTGGCATCTTAGTAACTAAGGAACTGATTGAATGCTTAGAATAAAAGTGGACTTCAAGGAATGTAGAGGAGTGATGATACTCTCTACACATACATATTATGTTATTCATTGGGATGATGCTAAGGAAAACTAGGATGTCGTGTAACCGGTTTAAGCGTCATTCAAGGTATATCGTGGATGTGGTGGGAACGCTGCGGGGAACCCTATATATAAGCATCACCGGTATACTAAGAATGTGCTTAAACTGGGCTACGTGACGATCTTGATGGACCAAAGCATGGGATATTGGAACTTGATAAGTGGAAATCATACATATATCTTAAAGTGATTAAGGTTTACATGTTTACTAAAGTTTACATGTTTACACCTTTCTATGATTAGAAGATGTCGCTTCGAAGAGTCACACGTAGTACCAATCAAGAAGGTGAGACCTCACAAGGCAGAGGTAGGGGTAGACCACCAAGAACAGGTGGTGCTCCAGCTAGCAACAATCAGGGAACTAACAACCCTGACATAGCTGCTATGATTGCTCAACAGCTAGCCGAACTGATTCCAACTATTGTGACTCAAGTGAGCGACACTCTTCTAAATCATTATCTCCACGGCGATGATAACACACACCATGAACATAACCAAGGAACAGGGGATGACACTGGGATTGGCGGAACAACTGGTACTGACATTGGGGTTGATAATACCAGACGGGGATGTTCTTGCAAAGAATTTGTGGCCTGCAAACCCCGAGAATTTGATAGGAAAGGTGGGGCGATGGCCCTGACTAGATGGCTTGAAAAGATGGAGGCAGTGATTGATATCAGTGAATACCTCGACAGTCAAAGAATCAAGTATGTTACATGCTCACTACAGGGTAGAGCACTAACCTGGTGGAACACCCAGGTTCAAGCTAGAGGAAGAGAATATACGATGCAGATGACTTGGGATCAATTCAAAGCCCTGATTACTGAGGAGTACTGTCCTCTTAACGAGATGCAGAAACTTGAATAGGAATTCTGGAACCATGCAATGGTAGGAGCTGGGCACGCAGCTTACACTGACGTTTTCATGAGTTGGCAAGACTTGTTCCACACCTTGTGACTCCGGAATCAAAAAGAATCAAGAGGTACATTTGGGGACTTGTGCCTCAGATCCAGGCAATGGTAACAGCAGCTTCTCCTCCAACAATTCAGAGAGTAATTCTGAAGGCTGGCGCTCTAACTGATGAGATGGTGAGAACAGGAGTTTTGGGGAAGGGAGCGGAGAAAAGGAAAGACGTTGGGGAAATGAGCCGGTCGAGCATCGGGAAATTTGACAAGAGGGCAATGACTGTTAGAAACTATGTGGCAGTAACTCCGGGCAAGAGAGAATATGTTGGCCCGCATCGCAAATGTGACAGATGCAACTATCATCATCCCCCAGAGATGCAGTGCCGGGTGTGTGTGAACTGTAGGCGCCCGGGACACCTAGCGAAGTATTGTAGGATTGCAACAAATTTGGTGGCACCCGTCAACGCGGTTAACCCCGCCGGGAATGCCAGAGTCTGTTACGAATGCGGAAATCCGGGTCACTACCGGAACATGTGCCCCAAACTGAATAGGGCACCGGGTCAACAAGGGAACAACCAGCAGCAAGTGATGGCCATAGCTGGGAATCAAGGCCCGGCTAATCAAGGGAATGTTTCTCGGGGAAGTGCATTTGTCATTGGAGCTAACGATGCTCGTCAGGACCCGAATGTTGTTACGGGTACGTATTTGCTCAATCACCACTTCACATCCATACTATTTGATACTGGGGTAGACAATAGTTTCATATCTTCTGATTTTGCACACATGCTTGCCTTGAACCCTAGTAGACTAGAAACTAGCTTCTCTGTAGAAGTGGCTAACGGTAGAGTTGTACAAGCAGATGAGATTATTAGACAGTGCTCCATGATATTGGAGAACCATGCCTTCGACATAGACTTAATACCTTTCGAGTTGGGGAGCTTCGATGTGATTGTGGGACTGGATTGGTTGTCGAAACACAGAGCCGTGATTGTTTGTAGGGAGAAAGTAGTACGAATCCCCATGCCAAACGGGGAGGTACTCAAGATTCAAGGGGAACGACCGGGAAGAACACTAAGGCTTATTTCTTGCATGAAGACGCGATGATGTTTACAAAAGCGGTGTTACGCATTTCTGGCCCATGTAGTGGAAAAGAAAGAAGAAGGCAACAATTTGGTGGATATCACTATAGTACGAGATTATCCGGAAGTATTCCCTGATGACTTATCGGGTTTACCTCCTCCACAACAGGTGGAATTTCATATTGAGTTAGTTTCTGGAGCTACGCCGGTAGCCAAAGCACCATACCGGTTAGCGCCATCCGAAATGCAAGAGTTATCTAGCCAATTACAAGAGCTATTAGAAAAGGGTTTCATTCGGTCGAGTCATTCACCATGGGGAGCACCGACCTTATTTGTCAAAAAGAAAGATGGGTCGTTCCGCATGTGTATCGATTATCGCGAGTTGAACAACCTGACTGTGAAGAATCGATATCCTCTTCCCAGAATTGATGACTTATTTGATCAGCTGCAAGGAGCTTCTTATTTCTCCAAGATTGATCTTCGTTCTGGATATCACCAATTGAGGGTTTTCGAGGATGACATATTGAAAACAGCGTTTAGGACTCGTTATGGTCATTATGAGTTCTTAGTCATGCCGTTCGGACTGACTAACGCACCGGCTGTATTCATGGATTTGATGAATCGGGTGTGTAAACCATACTTGGATAAGTTCGTGATCGTATTCATTGATGATATACTTATCTACTCTCAATCGAAAGAAGACCACGAGGAACATCTTCGGGCTATACTAAGTTTATTACAAGAAGAAAAACTTTTGCTAAACTTTCGAAGTGCGAGTTTTGGCTTCGTGAGGTGAAGTTTTTGGGTCATGTCGTTAACAAGAATAGGATTCATGTAGATCCCGACAAAATTGAAGCAGTGAAGAAATGGGATACACCCCAGACACCTTCCAAGATACGGCAATTCATAGGATTGGCCGGATACTATCGCCGCTTTATTGCAAATTTTTCGAAGATTGCTCAACCATTAACTATGTTGACTCAGAAAGACAAGAAGTTTGATTGGGGATATACCCAAGAACAAGCATTCCAAACATTGAAAGAAAGGTTGTGCAACGCACCGATATTGTCCCTCCCAGACGGACAGATGATTTTATGGTGTACTGCGATGCTTCACATCAAGGATTGGGTTGCGTGCTAATGCAGAAAGACAAGGTGATTGCCTATGCATCGCGACAACTTAAGGTGCATGAGAAGAATTATACGACTCATGACCTGGAGTTGGGCGCGGTAGTATTTGCACTCAAGATATGGAGGCACTATCTGTATGGAACCAAATGCATCATCTACACAGATCATAAGAGCCTTCAACACATCCTGAATCAGTAAGAACTCAACATGCGACAACGATATTTGGTGGAGCAACTTAGTGACTACGATTGTGAAATCCAGTATCATCCGGGGAAAGCAAATGTGGTGGCTGACGCCCTAAGTCGTAAAGAACGCGTGAAACCACTTCGTGCTCGAGCTTTGGGATTGACTATTCAAACGAACTTGAAAACTCAGATACAACTTGCACAAAGGGAAGCATTGAAAGAAGAAAACCTTGCGGGAGAAGAATTCCGAGGGTTAGAGAAATAGATGATTTGCAAGGATGATGGCATACAGTACTTCATGGATCGCATATGGGTACCCAATGGGGAGACGTTCATACCCTGATCATGGAGGAAGTGCACAAGACACGATATTCTATTCATCCTGGTGCAGACAAAATGTATCACAATCTTAAGGATCTATACTGGTGGCCAGGCATGAAGAGAGACATTGCTATGTATGTAAGCCGATGCTTGACGTGCTCGAAAGTTAAGGCTGAACATCAAAAACCATCGGGATTATTACAGTAACCTGAGATTCCCGAGTGGAAATGGGAGTACATAACTATGGATTTTATTACCAAACTCCCAAGAACGCCAAGCGGACAAGACTCGATATGGGTCGTGGTGGATCAAATGACAAAATCCGCTAACTTCTTGTCTATCCGAGAAGATTATAAAATGGATAAGCTGGCAAGGTTGTACATCAAAGAGGTCATGACACGGCACGGGGTGCAGGTGTCAATCATATCCGACCGAGACAGTCGATTTACTTCACGATTTTGGCAAACACTACAAAAAGCGATGGGCACTCGATTAGATATGAGTACCGCCTGTCACCCACAAACAGATGGCCAAAGTGAACGAACGATACAAACATTGGAAGACTTGCTCAGAGCTTGTGTAATCGATTTTGGTGGTAGCTGGGACACTCATCTACCATTGATTGAGTTTTCTTACAACAACAGCTACCATACAAGCATTGGATGTGCTCCATTTGAATCATTGTACAGGAGGAAATGTAGATCCCCAGTTTGATGGGCTGAAGTTGGTGAGAGCCAGCTTATGGGCCCGGAGATCATACAAGAGACAACTGACAAGATCTTCCAAATCAAAGACAGACTTAAAGCTGCTAGAGATTGCCAAAAGAGCTATGCCAACAATCGTCGGAAGCCTCTAGAATTCAATTTTGGAGATAACGTTTTACTCAAAGTCTCTCCCTGGAAAGGGATTGTACGATATAGAAAGAAAGGGAAGTTAGCCCCTCGATACGTAGGACCATTCGACATTACAGAAAGAATCGGCCCGGTGGCTTACCGATTGAGGTTGCCACAAGACCTCAGCGGTGTACATGATACTTTTCACGTGTCAAATCTCAAGAAGTGTTTGGTGGACGAGTCCTTACACGTACCAATTGAGGAAATCAATATCGACGAAAAGCTTCATTTCATTGAGGAACCTATCGAGATCATGGACTGAAAGGTCAAACGCTTAAGGCGCAGCAAGATACCGATCGTTCGCGTGAGATAGAACTCCAAGCGAGGACCAAAATTCACGTGGGAACAGGAAGATCAGATGATGCTTAAGTATCCACATCTATTCGAGAATGACGCTCTTGGACCTAGCACCCGTTGAATTTCGGGACAAAATTCTCTCAACTGGGGGATACTGTGACATCCGTCACCTCAATGTCCATCATTTAACGTGAAATTTTGTTAACTATCCTTAGAGCGCTCATTTTTTATCTCCTTAGACTATTTGTGAGTACATCATACTTGTTGGTTTTCTTTTACAGTCGTGATACCGTTAATTTCAATCATATCATCCAAAATGCTCACGAATATCACGACCGACATCACTAATTATATTATGTTATATAATATGAATCTCATTAACAACGACAGATTCAAGATACAAACAACATTAAACACATCCTTATAATTAGTATAACGCGCGTGTCCACGTCGTTTTCAACCGAAACAAGTTTGGGGACTCGGGGGCTAAGTACAGGGACTAAACTTGACAAATTACTAAACTAGGCTGGGTATAAATACCCCACACCAGCCTAGCCTTCACACTTTGCTTCTTCTTCTCCCTGATCTTCTCTTCTTCTTCACCATTTCT
Organism: Flaveria linearis; assembly: GCA_024085815.1. Lineage (NCBI taxonomy): Eukaryota > Viridiplantae > Streptophyta > Magnoliopsida > Asterales > Asteraceae > Flaveria > Flaveria linearis. The sequence goes on along the minus strand of CM044007.1, from coordinate 35,254,570 downwards.
CCACTTTCTCTCTCGAACTAGCACCAAAATCGGGCACGTTTGTTGCGTTTTCGCAGTCTAAACTTGGTTATCATCGTGAATACCCACTCCTAGCAGGTAGATAACCTTGCTTAACCCATTTCTTGCTCGATTTCACTTCTGCGTTTTCTAGGGTTTCGGGTGCGTGGGTTCATCCGAGCACATGAGGTCGTGTGGGCTTGTGTGTTGCGTTCCAGTGTGTGTTTCTTGTCTAGGCATGTTAGATGTGTGTTTCTGGAAGTTCTTCGAGTGTAAAACGAGTGCTCGGAGCAGCTGGATGCTGCTCTGCACTTCAGCAGTCACGAACTTACTGTTCAGGCGACCGGGTCTTTCATGCGACTGAGTCATGCGACTGGGTGAGTCGTGCGACTGAGTCCATGCGTCTGAGTCTATCGTGCGACTGAATGGTGCGACTGGGGTGAGTCGTGCGACTGAGTCCATGCTTATGATTGTGTGCGACTGGGTGTATCGCACGACTGATGATCTAGTCACACGAATGAAGACTCAGTCGTATGAATGAAGCTGATTCATACGACTGAGGGTTAAATCGTGCGAATGGAAGGTTGAGTCGTGCGATTGGGTGCTGTGTGGAACGACTGAGTGCTTAGTCGCACGAATGGGAGTTCAGTCGTGCGGATGAAGCTGATTCGCATGACTGAAAGCTGATTCGTGGGAATAGAGTGTCCAGTCGTGCGTCTAGTCCTGTCATGCAATTGGAGTCAATGTGTGTGAATTCCTCATGTGTGTGGTGTGTGTAGTCGTGTGATGTTATGGTAACATTGACACGGTTGCCATTGTTAATGAATATCATTGAGATTAACACTATCAAACTCATTAATGTTATATCAAAACACATCAACTTAACATTTTGCAATTAGCAACAAACGATTCCTAACACAAGTGCTTACCAAGTATTTCTTTAACAACAGTAACACCTTTACCTAAACATCATCGACAATGGCAACGTTTCTAGTGTTTGGATCTACATAAGATCTATTGCGCGTGTTTGTGTGCAAGAGTTACCCACGACCGAACCGATACGACCCGACCCAACTAAACAATATGGTTAACATCAGACGTATTATTAATTCTTAACATAACTGTCAATAGGTGATTGACCGTTCATACATACATACAAGTTTGGGAAGTTACATCATACATACTTAACACTTAACAAGTGAGTTTCGTGGCCCCTTTTTATGCTTATACAATTGTTTCAATCTTTTACAAACATGGGGAAAAGTATGCTCACACGTTTTCAATGCTTTACAACATACATACAATTTTCATACTTGGAATCAACGTGATACTGTTTTGTGAGTACTTATCTGATGCATACATGATGTTACTGTGTGGTTCTTCTTACAACCATTAATTCCTGTGTTGGAACCAACGGATAGGTATTAGTAGTACTACTGGGTTGACACCCCCACCCTTGACAGATGGTTACTTGTGAGTACCATCACACTGCCAGGAACGGGCCTTGGGTGAATATATTCCGACAAGTTGCTGTGTGTACGTCATTAGGTTTGATTGTATAAAACTCATGGTATGTGATTTTGCTTGCTTATAACTGTATGCACGGTATTCCACTACAAATACTATACATCATCAACTACATGTTTACAATTTCAACCTGCGAAGCTCACCAACATTATTGTTGACATTTTGAGCATATTTTTCAGGTAACAATGAAAACTGAAGATCTAGGAGTGCTGCCTTAGTGGAGACCCTAGGTTGCATTTTGAGACTGAACATACAAGTTGAACAATATTTTGTACAGTGTTGCAGTCAATCAAACAATTAACATTCTTTTGGAAACTTGTTCTAGGGTTGTGGGAATTACATACAAGAATACAATTTTTTTGATTATGTGAATCGTTCATGTGAATCAATTACAAGTTTCTGATTGTGCTTATGACTATACTGTCGTGAACATTGACTGAACACGACACAAGTCTCCATTTGTGTACGGGTGTCGTCATGGCATGCTTGTCATCATATCTACATTGCATCTCTATTGTTAACCATGTGTTATGACGATCCCATCTAGCTCGTATCCCCGTGCTTCCGCTATCAGCGGGGGTGTGACAACAAAAAAGCCTTGAACCCCTCAAAGGGGCGACCGAAAACTATCAAGGGTTTGGGGTTTTCCCCCCAAAAACCCTATTTACATTTGTTTAACTAATTACCTTTATAAGTTATCTAATTAACCTTTTAATTACATAACTTATACACACACTTTTATTATTTGATGTTATTTAACAAACTTAAATAACATTAGAAATAATGTTCATGAACAAAATATCCTTATAAGTTGTTTTTTCTCACATACAACTTATTTAGAAAACCCATTTCCTAAATTGGTGTAATTATTTAATTGCATGATCATATCATCAATTAAATAATAATTGGTGTTTGCTATTCTTGTTATTGGGTATGACCCGACTTGGATCATGACGTACTAACCACATCAATGTTCTATGTGTCTTGGGCATAAAGAATCCAACAATAGCCTATGAATTGTTCATCAAAAACTTATAATTCTTGCATAATCAATATCAAGCAACATGTATAGCATCACACTAAACCACTAGCATCATTAAACAACAACAATTCGACATCTAAGAACATCAATTCATCCCTAGGACCTTCGGCCAACATAAGAACTTCACAAAACCTTAAAACTAACCTTTAATTCTTGCAATAGAACACAAATTGATGCTTGTAACTTGTTGTATGGCCTGAAATCGAACCAAAATCGCAGCAACCTACTTGTTCTTGGCTGATTTCGAAGTGGGGATGGATGTAGAAGAAAAGAGGTGGTCGACTATCTTGTTTCTAGTGTTGTGTTTGCTTTTAAATCCTTATAATTTGTATTTTATTAAAACTAGACTTTAAATCCTTATAATTTTATCCATAATTATCCTTTCACCCCTTATAATTTGTATTTTATTAAAACTAGACTTTAAACTCTTTGTAAAGTGTTTTAGCCTAAATTATATAAAGATATGAACTAATGATAATCATTATATTTTTTATCTTTTTAAAAACACAAGACATACGAATTAATAGGCACGTTTCCACGTTACGCGATTAATTCTCAATTTACATGTTAAACACACAAGCACATAATCATAACGCGATAATCACATGATTAGTTAAATTATCTTTAATTTAACATTATTAATTATCATTAGGTAACCAACGTCAAACGACAACCTTCATGTGCTCAAGACACGTGTATGCAAAACTTAACGGGACTAACGGAGTTTAGTAACGTAAAATTACCGGGTGTCACAAGCAGTATTGTCTATGTGTATTTGTGTTTTAAGAAAGTTAAATCCATAGTCAAGTATTTGGTTTTGAATCCAAAGCACTTGAGAACAGCAAGCGAAAGCAGCGATATATTCTGCTTCAGCTGTTGACATAGATACGTTTGTTTGTTTCGTGCACTGCCAGGAGATCAATCTTGATCCAAGAAACTGACAATCTCCTAAAGTGGGTTTTCTATTGTGGTTGTATCCACCATAATCACTGTCAGTGTATGCATATAAAGAGAAGTCTCCATCTTTGGGATACCACAAACCAAGTGCTGGTTTGCCTTTCAAGTATCTAAAGATTCTCTTTACAACATTTATGTGTGATTCTTTTGGATCTGCCTGATATCTTGCACATATGCAAACTACATACATGATGTCTGGTCTACTTGCAATTAGATACATTAAGGAACCTATCATTGATCTATTAAGTTTCTGATCAACTGATATTCCTTCTGTGTCTGGTCCAATCTTCAAGCTTGCTGCAAATGGTGTTTTGCTTGATGTGCAGTCAGACATGTTGTATTTATTCAATATCTGATGAACATACTTGCATTGGTTGATAAAAATTCCTTTAGGTGATTGGTTTATTTTTAAACCTAAAAAGAAGGTTAGCTCTCCTATTGAAGTCATTTGGAATATTAATTGCATAAGGCATTCAAATTCTTTGCAAAGCTGTATGCTTGTGGATCCAAAGATGATGTCGTCCACATAGACTTGAACCACTAGCAAGTCTTGTTCTTTCTTCTTTAAGAATAGTGTCTGATCTATTTTCCCTCGGGTATACCCATTTAGTAGTAGAAAATTTGATAAAGTATCATACTACTTCCTAGGTGCTTGATGAAGACCATATAGAGCCTTGTCTAGTTTGTAGACTCTATGAGGGAATTCTAGATCTTCAAATCCTGCTATTTGAGCAACATTTACCTCTTCATCTATCTTCCCATAAAGGAAAGCACATTTTACATCCATTTGGAAGACAATGAAGCTTTTGTATGAGGCATATGCAAGGAATATACGGATGGCTTCTAGTCTAGGTACAGGAGCAAAGACGTCATCATAAACAATGCCTTCCTCTTGAGTATATCCTTGAGCAATAAGCCTTGCTTTGTTCCTAATGACAATTCCTCTATCATCTGCTTTGTTTCGAAAGAGCCATCTTGTTCCTATGGCATACCCTCCCTCATGTAGATCAACTAATGACCATACCTCTTGCTTCCTGAATTGCTGTAGTTCCTCCTGCATTGCTTCTATCCAACTATTGTCTTTAAGTGCTTCATTGATGTTTTTGGGTACAGTGAGTGATAAGAAACAGGAAAAAAGCAAATGTTTGCGGTGTCTAATTGAATTCTTGTCAGACGTGTATTAAGGTCACCTATGATGTTTTCTAAAGGGTGATCTTTTTGTATCCTTGTTGTTGCAATCTGATCAATAGGAATTGTTGAATCAAGATTGCTGAAGGTGTGTTGTGGTGTGGTAGGATTTGTAAGGGTATTTGTGGTTGTGTGACATTCTGGTTGTGTTGTCTCATTGAATGTTTGAGGGGAATCATGAAAGAAATCTAGGATTTCTTCTTCATGATGTGTGTCTGGTAGGGAATGATAATCATCATGTTCTTCAACAGTGTACAGATGGTCTGCTGTTGGGTGATTAGATGATCGGTTTGGCACAGGTGTTGAGGAAGATGGTGTTAATGTGGGTGTTTCATTGGATGTCTTTGTTTGTTCTTGAGGAGGTGTAACTGTTGTACTTGAAGGAGATGTTGTGGGTCTCCATGGAGGATCAGTAGTTAAAGGAACATTTATTGTTGTTGGTGGAGGTACCATTGGATATTCAATGTCTTCTTTGGTGCCTGAAACATCAAAATAAGATGTGTCAAATGACTTGGTTAATGAATCAATATCAAACAACCAATCAGATCCAATAACTTTCTTTGTGAAAGTGTGTTCATTAAAGATCACATCAGTAGTTTCTTCAAGTGGAATTCTGCACACACCTCTATTTTTCTGGGGGAAACAGACTCAAATGGTCACGGGGAGCCCTAACCGTGTCCATTCAGTCAGGTGTGAGACTTAACTGTCATGGTGAGGTCTAACCATGACAGTTAGAGCCCAGACTAATCTGGGGATCCGTTGCAATTGTTGGGTATGCAATTAATGGGGAATTGGTTAGGGTTTTGGGGGCTATATGTCACGGTTTGGCCAAACCATGACATATTGCATATATTTTCTATATTTTTTTAATCATAACAGTTTGTTTTTATTTTAATTTTATCACACATTTAACCTATTCGTAACTCACAAGTTTGTGTTTTGTGTTTATTAATAATTTATCATATTACAAGTATTTATTATTATTAATGTGACAGTTTTGTGTTTAATTTGTTTACGAGTTTGTAAAAATCGATTGTCATTATACAGACATATTGTATATATTTTCTAAATTTGAGTAATCATACTAGTTTGTTTTTATTTTTATTTTATCACACGGTTAACCTAATCGTAACATACGAGTTTGTATTTTGTGTTTATTATTAATTTATCATATTACATGTAACTTTTGTGTTTAATTATTTATTAAACAAGTTGGTTTTTATTTTATCACATGGTTAACCTAATTGTAAAAATCAATTGTTATCAAGCATATACAATTAACATTATCAACATTACAAATATAAAACAAACAAACAAAGAAACACAACCAAACAAAGACAACCAAATATACAAGCCACCATAACTGAAACTACACATATATATATATATACAATGAGTTTTTACATACAAAAAGAAATAAAATACAAACAAAATACCTATCTAATCCGTCATCTCCGGATCACCGCCCTGACAAGACCCGCCCGCCCTAGATGGGCCTGCACCGTCATGGCCTAATCGCCTCGGTGGCTGCGACAACAACGGCGTACCGGAGGCGGCATAGTCAGCGACCATGTGCTGGATGACCCAGTCCAGCATATCCTCCAGCCTCGTGACCATGTCTCGCGTGTCCTGAAGCATATCTATAACGTGAGCAGGCAGTAGCACGGCATGGTACACGTTCTCTGAGGATGCTGGGGCGGGTCCTGGTCGTGCGACGGAGGAATGGGCTGATCCTCCCTGCCACCAAGCGGCTCGTGGGCAGGCTGAACGTGGACCTCAGCCACCGTCAACTCGGGTGGGTCCACCAACGGCTCGGGCACCCATGCCACTAGCTCATGGTATCTACTGAGAAGGTGCCACGTGCCGTCGGGGAACCTCCAAATTATCCTCAACCCAGTAGCAGTGGTTCGACCGGCCACGCGCACTGGAGTCGGAGGTAGCGGGAGCTGGGACATGGCATGTGCGTATCCCAGGCCCCGAGCAATCTGGGAAACGATGTTCCCGCCCACCACCGCCTGTCACGACTGCCTATGATAATAACTAGCAAAATAATCAGCAAGGGCATGCGTAAGGTGGCAGTGTCGGTGTGTGAGTACACACCGAAGAAAGAAAAGGTCGGCGGCGTAGACCCTGTCGTTCCCCGCCCCACGACCAGCGACAGACATGGCGATCAGTCGGTGAATGTATCTATACAGAGGGTCTCGTATATGAGAGGACCTCGTATCACCACCGTACGGTCCGTCGCCGATCGCAGGCCACCAGACCTGATCCGAGTCGTCGGCCCCGCGAATCAAGGCCGTGGTGTACATTGGCTGTCGGACCTACACCTCCGTTTAGAGGCCGCTAACGACAGCGAACCGTCTAAGTGACATGCGGTGGAGGGACCCGAACAACCGGAAAGCAACCTCCGCGAGCGCACGACCATCCGCTATGTCGTCCTCGTCCAGCTCCGCAAGTCCCTGCTCACGGGGACGGAATGTGAAGGTGCAGTAGAACTCCACGGTGAGCTCTCGATGGGCAGGGTCGTTCATCCGGAATAGCTGCTACCACGGGCCGTCCTCACTAATGATCTCAAAAAATCGTCGCGCTCTCCAACAAGCTGTAAGAACTCCTCCGACAAGACGGTCCCCGCTGCTGGCACTCGTCCTCTCATGTGACACCTTACACATATCCCACATCGGCCGTGGAAACGAGAGATTCCTGGTTCATAAGGAATGTCTGGCCTATAATATCAACAACGTGTTTTGGGCGTATTGGCTGTGGATGAGAGGAGAACTCCACAGTCAAGCGTGCTCAGGTGGGAGCAATCCAGGGATGGTGACCTCCCTGGGAAGTTTTCACCCGGGCAACCAAAAGCAAATCCGTGAGCTCCTCGTGGGCGAAGCGGACAATATTGTTGGTGTGAGAGGCAGGGTGTGACAGAATGGTATCAGAGCCAGGGCCGGGCCAGTGTGCCAGCGAGGACGCTGGGCTCCCTAAGGGGGGTGGATTGTAGCATCCCACATTGGTTGGGTGGGAGAAAAAATGCTTCCTTATAAGGGGCTTGAGACCTTCCCCACTGTGATGCGTTTTGCCTGGGCAATGGTGGTATGTCCCGGTTCAGGTGAAAACAAAACCGTGAGGCGATGGTGGTTCGTCCCGGCCAAAGCGGACAATATCATGGTGTGGCCAAAGCGGACAAATTGTGGGTGTATATGTAAATGTTTGCGTGTAGGTGTATGGAGTGCACCATGCGCCCACGTGTATGTGTTTTGTTATGATTTAGGAGCATGAGTGTTGTATGAGTTAAGCAAATGGTATCCGTGAGCTCTCAAGATATGGAGACATTACTTGTACGGTACCAAGTGCACCATGTATACCGATCACAAGAGTCTTCAGCACATTTTCGAACAAAAGGAGTTGAATATGAGACAACGTCGATGGGTCGAGTTGTTAAACGATTATGACTGTGCGATCAAGTACCATCCAGGTAAGGCCAACGTAGTAGCTGACGCCTTAAGTCGGAAGGAGACACCTAAGCCGAAGCGAGTACCAGCCTTACAACTCATCATTCATATCGGATTACCCGATCAGATACGTAATGCTCAACTCGAAGCGTTGAAAGATGAGAACCTGAAAGCCGAATCACTACGAGGCATGGAGAAACAACTGGAAACCAAAACTGACGGAATTCGTTACTTCATGGACCGAATATGGGTTCCTTTGTATGGAGACCTACGAGAGCTGGTAATGGACGAGCTCACAAGTCACGGTATTCTATTCATCCGGGTTCGGACAAGATGTATCACGATCTGACGGTTCTTTACTGGTGGCCGAACATGAAAGCTGACATTGCCACTTATGTAAGCAGATGCTTAACCTGTCCTAAGGTTAAGGTGGAGTATCAATGACTATCTGATTTGCTTCAACAACCAAAAATTCCAGTATGGAAGTGGGAACAGATATCAATGGATTTCATCACGAAACTGCCTCGGACTCCCAGCGGATGCGATACCATTTGGGTAATTGTAGATCGTTTGATGAAATCCGCACACTTCTTACCAATCAGAGAGACTAATAGAATGGAAAAGCTAACACGTATTTACCTAAGAGAAATAGTCTCTCGGCACCGTGTGCCAATTTCCATTATCTCTGATCGTGATGCTCGATTCACCTCACATTTCTGGCAATCATTACAACGAGCATTGGGAACACGGTTAGACATGAGTACGGCTTATCATTCTCAAATAGATGGCCAGAGTGAGCGTACGATCCAGACTTTGGAAGACATGTTTGCGCACCTGCGTGATTGATTTCGGCAGCAGTTGGGAAACTCACTTACCATTAGTGGAATTTTCATACAATAATAGTTATCACACGTCAATCAAGGCTGCTCCATTCGAGGCACCGTATGGGCGTAAGTGCCGATCACCTATTTGTTGGGCGGAAGTTGGAGAAAGTCAACTTACCAGTCCTGAACTTGTGCACGAGACGACTAAGAAGATCTTGCAGATTCGTAACCGTATGGCAGTAGCACGTGACAGACAGAAGAGTTATGCTGATAAACGTCGCTGACCACTTGAACTTCAAATTGGTGACAAGGTACTGTTGAAAGTGTCACCTTGGAAGGGTGTAACTCATTTCGGGAAACGTGGAAAGCTAAACCCTAGGTACGTGGGACCGTTTGAGATTGTCAAACGGGTTGGCCCGTAGCCTATCAACTGAACCTACCCGAAGAACTCAGTGGAGTACACGATGTGTTCCATGTTTCAAACCTGAGGAAATGCCTTGCAGACGAGACTCTCGTCGTTCCGTTAGACGAAATACATATTGACGAACAACTACGTTTCATCATGGAACCAGTGGAAAATATGGACCGAGAGGTCAAACCGCTCAAACATAGTCGTATCCCTATTGTCAATGTCCGATGGAACTCAAAGTGTGGACCAGAGTTTACCTGGGAACGCGAAGATTAGATGAAGAAGAAGTACCCACAACTGTTCAACGATTAGACACCTACTTCATAAGGTATTCATACTTGAGATACCTTTTTCTTAAAATTTTGAGACGAAATTCCTTTCAACAAGGGGATGATGTCACAACTCTGTCAAACATGTCGAACGCGTTACAAACCACCAACCCTAACTGTATCTCATACATTTGATCGAACCTTAACAGAATCTCATGCATTTAACCGAGTGTAGTATCTAAATTTTCGGGACGAAAATTCTTTCAACAAGGGGATGATGTGAGAACCCGAGTTTTTAACCTAACCTCTCTCCGTTATGCTATATTTAACTAAATTATAAACGAACGATTAACCAGATTATTATTAATTTCACGTCTAGTTATTAATTATCATATTACTATTATTAAATAATAAGTTTATTGTAATTGCCCACTAAACTTAGATAACGTAAAATATAATTTAATTGAACTCGGGGGACTCGGGTGTAACTCTATACAAACAAACTCCCCTTAAAAGAAACCATAACCCCGCCATCGATCACATCTTCATTCCCGAAACCCTAACCCATCGAAAGCTTCTCTGCCGTCGACCGCCTTGTACGCACAAGATCCCTCGCAAGTCTCCTATTCGCAACCACCTTATCTCCGGCAGCCTTCCTGACGTCAACTGTGACACGTGATCGATCGACACTTCTCTGACAACTTCCGTTGCTAGAAACCGTGATCTTTGTATGTATGCGTATGGCGTATATGTGTCCATGTGTGTGCTTTGGTATGTGTGTACTTAGGCACATGTAATTGGTGTATGTTTGAGTTCAAATATGGCTGCCCATTGTGGGCGCATTGTAATTGTATGGTACGTATATGCATGCCTAGTTAATTGTTACTTGTTATGTGCATGAGTTGTATGTATGTATATGTGTGTTGTGTTCTTGGAGTCTTGGCAGTGTATGCATGTATGTATGTGATCCTTATGATGCTGCGATGTATGTATGTGAATTGTGTGTGTATACATCCATAATTATGGATGTGAAAGATGTTGGCAGAAACGAATTAAGATGCATGCATACATATGTGAGTGGGCTTAATTTAATAGTATATGTGTTAATGAAAGTGGAATGCATGAGGTGGCTGCATGTGTTAGTAAGTTAGGAACAGAGACCCCTTTGGGTTCCTTGTGGGCGCACGAAGGATTTCAATTATGGGTGTATATGTAAATGTTTGCATGTAGGCGTATGGAGTGCACCATGCGCCCACGTGTATATGTAAATGTTTGTAAGGATCTCAGCCTCTAGTTTAATCAATTAGGTTGTATTCGCAGCGGATTTAGCACGAGAATTAAACAAATAAGCAAGAACACAAATGATTTTGCATGTAACAGTAATATTATAGAGAGAGAGAATAATTCTGCGAAAAGGTGTTTTCTATTGAATCACACGCTTCGGCAAGGATTACAATTAGGTCATCTCCTTTTATAGGTGAAATGACGTATGCTGATGTCACTTGATAATGACATCAAACGGTTACTAACCAACTACTGAAAGAACACTAAACTACTGAAGATGTCAAACAGCTGACATCTTCTTCCAAAATGCTAAGTGTTCTAACTTATTACAAACTACTGAAGAAAAGAAACTACTGAAAGTATTACAACGACTGAAGAATAAGCTCTTCATTCATTTACAACTACTGAACTATAACAGCTGAAGAACAAGCTCTTCAGCTGTTGTTCAAACTACTGAAAAGAGAAAATACAAACAACTGATAAAGAAAAACCATCACAACAACTGAAGACAACTTCTTAAGCTGTTGTGACAAACTCTGAAGCTTTAGCACTTGGTCTTCAGACTTTGATCTTCAGATGTTTCATCAGCTGATGACTTCAGTAGTTGTCATCAGCTGATGTCTTCAGTCTTTGTCTTCAGACTTTGTGCATCAGTTGTTGATCATCAGTTCTTTAGTTCTTCAGCTTTTGATCTTCAGCACTTGTCTTCAGTACTTGAAGTCTTCAGTACTTGTATTCTTTAGTACTTCAGACTTCAGTACTTGTCTTCAGTACTTTGGATCTTCAGCTGTTGTTCTTCAGATCTTTGATCTTCAGCTATTGAGTCTTCAGTCTTTGTCAAACTACTGATGAAGCTTTCAGCAGATGTTGTGATGTCATGTGGGACTTAGAGGTTTTTCTGATCTGGCTTATTGGTCCTTTTGGTCCAACAATCTCCCCCTGAACCAATGCAGCCAAAACCTCTAAGTTATTTATTGTCCCACTTATTGATGGAAGGAAGATTGGTCTTTTTCCTTCTTGATCAGCTTAGAAGATGACCCAATTATGCACTGGCCTGGAAGAAGTCTTAAGAATTTGTTTGGCATAGTATGGATGGGAACTCTGTTTTGGGGAATGGACACAGAGTTGTTGTCCCATCCGCAAGACCTACTTCCCATGTATGAGCCGGTAGGATTTTCTAGTGTAGGCTACAACAAATATAATCTATTCCTCCTTTGTAAGCTCCTCAGCCTCACCATCAAAGAATCCTTCACGGCCATACAGCTCTGAGACATACTTGGCCTGTTTACCATTTTTGAGCTCAACTGCTGTTATCTGTCTATAAGTAAATTCATCAGGGTGAACACCCTTAAGTAACAGATTGAGCTCATCTCTTCTGAAGTTCTCAAGCCTCTTGTAGACTAACCCCTTTCTGACCACCCTATTCTCCAACAACATTTGGGGTGGCTGGTTAGCCTCATAGGCCTTCTTGAACTCTTGTAAAATCTCCCAGGGTGATATTACAAGGGCCACAGTGATCACTTCATCTACAATCCTCTTTACCTGGACCTTGTATCTTGATGGAATATCTTTCTTTATAATTCTGTTAGCCACCCTGGGATCAGGCCAAATTCTCACCATGTCCTTATGATATTGAAATGTGTTGACAAGGGTGTACAATCTCAGAGCTTCTTTCCTCATGTTGATAATTGATGAGGAAGCAGCATAAGCTTTATCTATGCTTTTTAGCATCTCATCATCATGAAGCTTCTGCTGCTGTTCTTCTTCTATTTTTACCCTCACAGTTTCCATCTGTGAGGTGGGAGTGATGGGCTTTGGTTTGGCTTTTGGTAAAGATATGACTACAGAGAGAGGCAGCCTATCTTCTTCCTCATCATCCTCTTCTTCTTCTTCTTGTAGCCTCAACACCCTTCTCTTCTTCTTCAAGGATGTATCATCGGCAATGGGTTTTGATGGTGAGGGGGTTGGTTTTGTGGGTTGTGTTTGGGTTTGTGTTGGTGTGGGAGATTGGGCCGGATTTGCTAGGAGTCCAGATATGAGTGATGGTTTGGTTTGTTTTGCTAGCAAAGTCCTGTTCCCACCCCTGGCTTCAGTAAGGGCTTCTATGACCAGCCCCTTTGTGAATTCCCCAGCCGAACAGATCTTGGTGGCTATAGCCAAGATGCTGTTCCTGGTCCATCATTTAATATCTAGGACTGGTCTCCCCAAATACTTTGAAATAAACCTAGCCATAGCCTCAAGTCTCTCTCTATCCTCTTAGCTATAGCTGGTCCATCGGTACTCAATCTCCTTCATCTCCAATTTCCTAATTTCCTGATCTAGCATGACAGTGTCCGTGTCAAAGCCTTGCCTGAATAGCTGATCAATGATAGAGTCCATTGATCGGCTATGCTCAGCATCAGCCTCTTTGACTAGGACTGCTAGATCATCCTCCTTAACCACCTTTTCTCCCTCCTTCTCACCTTTCTTCTTTTTATAAGTGACACTAAAATCCTTTTGAATTTCAGCCACTTCTATCTTTTCAGCTCTCTCCTCCCTTTCCTTCTCCTTCCCCTTCACCCTCTCAGTCTCCTCACCCACATCCCTCTCTTTTACCACCTCTTCCACCACCTCTTGCTCCTCCTCTACCCTCTTCCTCTTTGCTTTCACTGATGTCTCCCCCTTTTTGGGTGCATTGGTTGGGGTTTGACGATCAGAAAGCGCCTTAGCTACAGCAACCTCCACCAAGGGTTGTATTTGTGAGGGAAGCCTCTCATCAAGGGTTTTCATCAGATTGCTCAGGAGGATTCTGTTCCTGAGAACTAATTGCTCAGGAGGATTCTGTTCCTGAGAACTAGTGCCAGAAGTAGTGGCTGGTGGCGGAGTTTGTGGGAGTGGCTGAGTGTTTAAGAGACCTTCAGGTGAAGGTGCCATCTGTGGGTTCATGGTGGCAGATGGACTTTGATCCTGAGACATTTTGGCAGGCAGCTCTTTGAGTCTGCTTACCTCATCCTCTAGGATGGTGTTTTGGGCAACTACATCGTAGAAGAATCCTAGGTCATCATTAGTTTGCACTGAATCACCTGACCTCCTGACTGTGTCAGGATGTACATGCACTGAGTGTGGCTCAGTAGTTGCATGTGCCCCTTTGTCTTGGTTCTGGGGACTTCCAGCCTCCGGATTGGATCCATCATCGGCAGTTGCCTCTGGTGAGGTCTTATTGATGTTACCAGCTTCTTCCTGCTCATATGCTGATGCAAGGGGAAGTGGCAGCCTCACCAACACTTGTGTCCACCCTCTCTTCGGTTGGAGATTCCCCAGTTGTGATTGGTTTCTGGGGAGAGGGTGGAGTGTTCAGATGGGTCAACACTTTGGCAATTATAAGAGTAGGGCTTTGAGGGGCGGTTTCAGCGGGAGATGGGCGGTTTCAGTGGGAGATGGGCTCGAAGCAGTACGCACATGTGGAGAAGTGTGCTTTTCAATGGCAACCTCCCCAATTAAGAAAGGTTCTAGATTGGTGGCAGCCCCTAAAATGGTTGTATCAAGCTCTTGTAAAGAGGATGCTTGTGCGGTTGTGGTAGGTGGAGTCGTGGTGATTGCTGGGAGAATCAGGCCAGCAAACACATCCTGCCTTTGTTGTGCAGGGGCATCCTCAGGGGACTCATTTCCCTGAGTAGCCTTTTTGGTTATCTGTTTGGGTTTGGGCTTGGTGGGGACTTTAGACTTGGAGGTGGAGGCTGTGGGTTCCAGCTGCGTGGGTTTTCGCAGCTTGGCAGTCTTTTTAAGTGTCTGGTAGCTGTTGTGCCTGGAGTATACCTTAGCTAAAACAACCATGGTAGGGACTCCAGTGCCAACTAGTCCCTCAGTATTAAGCTGGCTCTCTTTCATGGCCATAATGAACCAAGGATATAAGATCCATCGGTTAGCAAAAGGTTTTGAGGCCATGTCTTTGAGTTCCAAAAATATTATTACAGAAAAATTTAAAGGCTGTTTCTCAAAGATAGAGTATAATACCTGTTGCCACCTTGTGGACATGTGGTCCCATGAGGATGTCTTCGGGGCCAGACAAACATTCACCATATGGAAGATGAGTCGTTGTGGATCAGGGAATTGATAATCATGAGCAGTGAAGGAGAGATCAAGGTTCCCTTTGGGGTAGGTAGTTGGGAAGGTGGCATCCTCCAGCTTTAGGGTTTGTCGGTGAATAGCTGGAGTGATAACCACTTGGTGGTTGTTCACGGACGACTGGAGAGAGACCTCGCCGTCGTTCTCTCTAGTTTGAACGGTGATGTTCGTCCAGAACTCAGATAGGGAATCGGCATGAATGATCGGATTTAAGAGAAAGGCTGTTTGGTATTTTGAGTTGGTCATCAGATCAATGGCGTTGTGAAATTTGGCCCAGAAGGGCGATTTAGTAAGGAATGCGACACAGTTGTGTCGAGGTTTGAGTTGCATGGTCGCCATTAATGGTGTATGGGAAGGTTTAGAGGTTTTTGAAAGTTAGGTCAAGTGAGAATGAAAAACTCTGAAGGTTGGGTTGCTATTTATAGGCTAAAAGAAAACAACTGAAGGTTGTGGTGTTAGTCATCAGTTGTTGAAACGACTGATGATGTGGTTTTAACCGTCAGAGGTTGTAACATCTGAGGACTTGGTGTTAGTCTTCAGTAGTTGAAACTACTGAGACCTTGGTTTTGTCCTTCAGATGTTTTGAACGACTAAAGACCTGTTAGTCATCAGTAGTTATAAACTACTGAAGACATGTCTTCAGACGATGTAACAACTAAAGACTTGGTGTTAGTCTTCAGTAGTTGAAAACTACTGACATCAGTAATTATGAAGCACTGAAGACATGGTTTTGCTTCAGTTGTTGTAAATATCTGAGGACTTGGTGTTAGTCATCAGTAGTTGTAAAACTACTGATGACATGGTTTTGTCCTTCAGTTGTTAGAATATGAAACATCAGATGTTGGAATCAGCTGAAGAGTAAAGTTACTCATCAGCTATTGCCGTCAATTCAGTTGTTTCATGCTGACCTCCACATTTACTCATCAGCTCTTTGGCTGACTTTCAGATGTTTCATTGGCCTTCAGCTCTTGTGAATATTTATTCCTCAGCTCTTGTGAACAGATGTTCAGGACTTGAAATAAAATATTCTTCAGAGCTTGTGAATAAATTTTGTCTTCAGTACTTATGTGTAAGATTACACATCAGTACTTGTGAACAAAATTTGTTCATCAGTACTTATTTGTTTGAAAATTATACATCAGTAGTTGTAACTACATCAGTTGTTTTCACCAAATAATGTACTTCAGTACTTTGAAGCATTTTAGTCTTCAGTAGTTATGAAAAAAGCTAAAGACTAACTTACTCATTAGTACTTATTTTTGACTTTTGCATACTAATGCTCATCATTACTTGTGAGCTGAGAGCATCGGTATTAGTCAAATTATTCTAGCTGTAGTATACCAAGCCTTAGTACCAAATTTTGAAATATGGCACTATCTAAAGGCTTAGTAAATATGTCTGCAAGCTCATCAGCACTAGGCACAAACTTAGGATCAATCAGACCTTTCTCATAGCAATCCCTAATAAAATGATGTCTGATTTCTATATGTTTGGTCCTAGAGTGCTGGACTGGATTTTTAACAATACAAAGACCTGAAGCACTATCCATTAATAATGGAGTCTTAGTCTCTGTAATGCCATAATCCAAAAGTTGGTTCTGAAGCCAAAGTACCTGAGATGTACAACTTGCAGCAGCAATGTACTCAGCTTCAGCAGTGGATGTAGCAATTGATGTTTGTTTCTTACTCTGCCAAGAAACTAAACAATTGCCTAGGAATTGGCAACCACCAGAATTGGATTTTCTGGTGACTTTGCATCCTGCATAGTCACTATCAGTGAAAGCAACTAATTTGCAAGAATGCCCAGTTGAATACCAAAGACCTAGTGATTGGGTACCTTGCAGATATCAAAAGATCCTTTTGACTGCAATCAAATGGGATTCTTTAGGTGCAGCCTGAAATCTAGCACAGGCACATGTTGCAAACATGATGTCTGGTCTAGAAGCTGTAAGGTACATCAAGGACCCAATCATACATCTGTAAAAGGTTTCATCAACCGCTTTACCTTTCTGATCCACATCCAGTTATGTAGTGCTGCTCATGGGAGTAGAACAGGGCTTACAGTTTTATAAATCAAACTTATTCAACAAATCCTTTGTATACTTGGACTGATGAATGAAGGTTCCATCAGCCTATTGTTTGATTTGCAACCCTAGAAAGAACTGTAATTCTCCCATAGCACTCATTTCAAACTTTTGCTTCATGAGCTTAGTGAATTCATCACACAACTGGAGATTAGAGGATGCTAAAATTATATCATCTACATAAATTTGAACAAGGAGCTTATGCTATCCCACATTCTTAATAAATAAAGTTTTATCAATGGTGCCTCTAGTGAACTTATGCTCTAGAAGAAAAGTTGATAAGGTCTCATACCAGGCTCTAAGAGCTTGTTTCAGCCCATAAAGAGCTTTATCAAGCTTATACACCCAATCAGGATGTTTATTGTCCTCAAAGCATGGTGGTTGACACACATAAACTTCCTCTTTTATTTTACCATATAGAAATGCACTCTTGACATCCATTTGATAAACTTTAAGACTGTGAAAGGCAGCATAAGCTAAGAACAATCTAATTGCCTCCAGTCTGGCTACAGGGGCAAAGGTTTCATCATAATCGATGCCTTCCTCTTGTGCAAACCCCTGAATAACCAGCCTGGCCTTGTTCTTGACAATTTGGCCCTTTTCATCAGTTTTGTTCCTAAACACCCATTTAGTGCCTATTGCACACTTACCTTGGGGCAAAGGAACAAGCTCCCACACTTGCTGTTTTCGGAACTGAAGAAGCTCAAGCGGCATTGCTTCAACCCATCCATTGTCTCTTAAGGCAACATAATAATTCTTTGGCTCTTGCTGACTGATAAAGAGAGCATAGAAGCAGAAGTTGGACAATTGACTCCTGGTTGAAACTCCAGCATTGATATCACCCCTGATCTGAGACATTAGGTGATTCTTCAGCTCTTGATAGACTATAAGATCAGTGCAAGTGTTTATGGGACCTACAGCAGCAACAGGTATTGATGAAGATTCTTGAAACCATGTAAGAGATGCAGCTCAAATGAAGTAGAGCATGCAGAAATCTCATCAGCATTTTTTGTGGATGGAGCTGCTGAAGCCACAGGAGCATCAGGTTTAGCTTACTCAGGCAGGTTGTCACTAAACCTGAAAAGGTGAGTACTGGCATCTTCATCATCAATACCACCAGGTGGAGAACTGTTGACAGGAACAACAGCTGGAGGTTGATAAGGAACATATTGCAGTATGTCCAGATCAAATAACTCCACAGGGTTTTGTGGAATCGTCTCCTTTGGAGATTCATTGAAGTTCACATGCAGAGTCTCTTCAACCATCTTTGTCCTACAGTTGAAGACTCTGTATGCCTTGCAAGTTGATGAATAACCAACAAAATACCCTGCATCCACCTTTGATGCCAACTTCTGGAGTGGATCTCTTGTGTTGAGAATGAAGCATGGGCACCCAAAGGCTCTGAAGAAGGAGATCAAAGGAGCCAAATGATGAAGCACTTCATAGGGAGTCTTCATCAACCTTTGATTCACTAAGGTTCTATTCTGCACATAGCAAGCTGTGTTGACAGCTTTAGCCCAAAAGGTAAGTGGCAGCCCTGAGTCAGCCAGCATTGACCTTGTAGCTTCAATGAGAGTCCTGTTCTTTCTCTCAACCACTCTATTCTGTTCAGGAGTTCTTGGAATACTAAACTGCCTTTTAATTCCCTTAGACAGGTAAAAGTCATCAAGTGTGTGTTTTCTAAACTCTGTTCCATTGTCACTCCTCACACACTTGACCTGCAGGGAATACTGCTTCTTCACAAATAACACAAAGTTCATAATAGCCTTGGCAGCTTCATCCTTGGAGTGCAAGAAGAAAGTCCATACAAACCTGGGGTAATCATCCACAATCACCAGGCAGTATTTCTTCTTTGCCATGCTCATCACTCTGACAGGACCAAAGAGATCCATGTGCAGGAGTTGCAAGCAGGCAATGGACTTCGGTTCTTCTATTGAAGGGAATGAAACTCTGTGTTGTTTTCCCTTTAAGCAGGCAGTGCAGTTATCTTCACACTTGAACTCCTTCAAAGGCAATCCTCTTACTAAACCATGGCTAGTCAGCTGATTCATGTTCTTGAGATTAACATGCCCCAGCCTTCTATGCCATAGAGTAGACTCTTGAGGAGAGGCCTTGGAGAATAGGCAAGGATGGCCTTTTAGATCTATTTTCTTGGATAGATCTAAGGCATATACTCTTCCTGTCCTGTTGGCCTTCAAGAGAGTATATTCTTCTAGCACCTTGTCAATCAAACTCAGAACTTTGGATGACAGAATCCGACAGTTCTGACTTGTGAAAAGGGCAACATGGCCTTTATCACACATTTGACTGACACTCAAGAGATTGTACTTGAGATTCTCCACATGGTTAACATCATCAAACCTTATTTCCGCATTGGAAACAAAGCCTTTGCCGATGATGTAACCTTTTGCATCATTGCCAAAGGAGACAAATCCCTTCTTTCCTTGAGAGTAGTCATTAAGAAGAGAGCCTGCTTCCTGTCTACATACCAGATGCTTCTTTGGCATGTTGAAGAACCCTGCAATCATCATAACAAGTTAGTTAGTTTTGGAGACCCAAACCTTTTTGGTTTTGGGTCTGTTCTCAATAACAGATGTAACACTAACTGGTTTGTTATGTGTGACAGTCTGAGGTGAAGGAGATGGTGTAGAAGAGGAACCCTTTGGCTTGGATTTCCTTTTCTGTGGTTTCAACACAGGAGCATCTAATTGGTTGACTCTTCCCATTAGATGTTGAACCATCATCACAAGTTGTGTCTGACTTTGTGATAAAGCTTTCAGCTCCTCAGACACAATAGTGCTTGCTTGTGATGGATTCCTGTGTTGCACCATCTTCTTTTGAGCAACCTCAACTGTTGCCTGATTAACCCCATCCTTCTTTTTAGATTTCTTCTTTGACTTTGGGGATTCAGATTTTGATGTTGCTGGTACAAACTTAGTCTCAAACTCAGTTTTCATTACATTCATTTGCTCTTTAATTTTCTCCTTTTGTTTGATTTTAGAACCTCTTTTGTACCAACAATCATCAGTAAGATGATTGAACAAGCCACATATTTCACATGGCTTTTTCTTCATCTTTGGTTGATCATCTACTAAAGAAGATGAAAATGCTGAAGAATTGTTCTTCAGCTGTTTGCTGTCAGTGCTTGCAGTTTTCTTCTTTGCAGTACATGCTTTCCTGACATCTTCTTTAGTAGTCTTCAAACCCTTTTTACTGACAGTTTTGTTCTCTTCAGTACAGACAGTAGTTGGGGTTTGAACTTCAGGTGTTAACACTTGCTCTCCAGTACTTTCAGTACTTCTAGAGACAACACCTGAGTTGATCAACTTTTTGATCATGTGACATTCAGCATTTGAACCATCAGCTATTTTAGCATCAGCTGATTGGTTTTGTGAGAAATGAATGCTGACTTCTACTTCTGATGATGCTGTATCAGATAGTAGGTCACATGATGAGAAGGATTGGTTATTGCTCTCTCCATCAGATTCTACATCTGCTCTGGAAGTATAATCTGTTGGAGGAGAAGTGTGATTATAACCAATGCCAAACTTCATATTGGAAGGTGATTGCTTACTCAAAAGCATCTCAAAACCCTTACAGGATTGTACCCATCGATCACACTCTACCTGGGTAGCTGCAAGTGTTTCCTTGAGGTCTCTGTACTTCTCTAGAAGTACCTCTTCCCTAGCCTTATCCTCTTTGATTTGGCATTTAAGCTTATAAATCTTATCATTTTTATCATTAATCACAGTCTCAACATCAGCTTTTCTTTTGGAAATGGTTTGCTCTAGCTCAAAGTTTTTATCAATTAAAGCCACATTTGCCTCTCTAATAGAAGCAAATGCTGCTATGCATGAATCAGAACAAAGCTTGGATTTAGCCTCAGAAGATACCTATGATGATGCATTGGAGGATGACCCATCAGCAGACTCCAGGGCCATAAGAGCAAGGTTCCCAAAAGGTTGATCACCACCATGTTGACCAGCACCAGGAGACAGTTGTTCATGACCAGATAAATCATCTGGTAAACTGCTCTAGTCAATAACTCTTGGGGTGAAGAAGCTGTGTTGTTGATGTTGGGTTTAATGATGAGATGGAGAAGGTTGAGGCTCAGGGAGTGCATGTGGTTGCTGAGCAGTGGGTGCTTGAAATTGACTTGGCTGAGGCATGTAGTAGCAGGGGTATGGGTATGGCATATGACCCTGAGGCACAAAGTATGCAGGTGAAGCCTGAGCTGGTGATGGATGCCTAGAACTGGATGTATGTTGCCCTCTGTGTTGTGAGCTATTGCTTGGAAAAGTCACAAAGGGTGCAGAGGAGTTAGATCCACATGATCTACACTCTCTAGCAAAGTGTCCAACCCTATGGCACTTGTGACACCTCAACTTACTCTTTTCAAAACCAACTTTGGTTTTGCCAGAGAGACCAGGAAATTTGCTGCCAGTTCTCCTGTAGAACTTTTGAGATCTGATATTTATCATTGCCATTTGACTCAAAATATCCATCTCTTCCAGATCATCATCTGGAATGCCCTTCACGTCCTCCATTAGAAAGCACAGGTTATCACTGCTACCTCCTGAGCTACCATCAACACCAATAAAAGCATGTTCAGAATTGGTAGAGAAATCTATATGCTCATCTTAAGAACCCTCTGATGCAGCATATTCTGAGTCTTGACCTATCAGTGCAGCATTGCCTGATACAAAGTCATCAGTGAGCTTGCCAAAGGTGGACAACTTCCTTTTCTGCTCTATCTCTCTCTCAAATGTAAGCAGTTTCCCATGAAGTTGGGTGAGAGATGGAGTATCCAGATTTGCACTGGAGCGTAGGACAATGGTATAAGTGTCCCATCTCTCAGGCAGGGATCTGAGGAAACGGTTGTTCATTTGACTATTGGAATACTCTTGTTTAACAATTTTTAGCTCAGAAATAAGACAAGAGAATCGCTCAAACTGTTGAGTCAGTGTCTCACCCTTCCTATGAGAGAATGTCTCATATTGTTGGGCGAGGATTTCCCTAGTGTTTGCTAAGACCTCATTGGTTCCTCCAAATTGTTCCTTCAGGGCATCCCAGAGATCATGAGCAGTTTCATGATGCAAAAGCCCTGAATAAATTTCATTTGGAATTGCCATAGCCAGAATTCCATGGGCTTTAGCATCAATTTCGAACAGCTTAAGATCTTCATCCGAATATTGTTCAGGTTTCTTTGGAACCTTCTCATTTGATTCAGGGACGCTCACCATAGGCATGTGTGGTCCATGTACCACTGACTTCCAACAACCAGAACCGTTGACAGACAAGTGATGGAGCATACGACGTTGCCATATGTTATACTCATTCCTCACAAGCATCGGAGGCTTTGTTGAGGAACCAGTATTGTGAGGATCATTAGTTGGTGTCGCCATTTCAGATTTCAAGTAAGTTCAAGGTAAACAAAACAAATCTAGCTCAAATACCACGAGAACCTCAAGTTTGATGGCCAGAAGCAGCAGAAACTCAATCTCTATAACTAGTTCTTGCAAATTGCTAATTCGATCAAACGTAGATAGCAATAGAGCAGTTTCAATGATCAATAGTTAAATCGATCAATGATTAAACAGCTCTGATACCATTTGTAAGGATCTCAGCCTCTAGTTTGATCAATTATGTTGTATTCGCAGCGGATTTAGCACGAGAATTAATCAAATAAGCAAGAACACAAATGATTTTGCATGTAACAGTAAAATTATAGAGAGAGAGAATAATTCTGCGAAAAGGTGTTTTCTATTGAATCACACGCTTCGGCAAGGATTACAATTAGGTCATCTCCTTTTATAGGAGAAATGACGTATGCTGATGTCATTTGATAGTGACATCAAACGGTTACTAACCAACTACTGAAAGAACACTAAACTACTGAAGATGTCAAACAGCTGACATCTTCTTCCAAAATGCTAAGTGTTCTAACTTATTACAAACTACTGAAGAAAAGAAACTACTGAAAGTATTACAACGACAGAAGAACAAGCTCTTCAGTCGTTTACAACTACTGAACTATAACAGCTGAAGAACAAGCTCTTTAGCTGTTGTTCAAACTACTAAAAAGAGAAAATACAAACTACTGATAAAGAAAACCATCACAACAACTGAAGACAACTTCTTAAGCTGTTGTGACAAACTCTGAAGCTTCAGCACTTGGTCTTCAGACTTTGATCTTCAGATGTTTCATCAGCTGATGACTTCAGTAGTTGTCATCAGCTGATGTCTTCAGTCTTTGTCTTCAGACTTTGTGCATCAGTTGTTGATCATCAGTTCTTTAGTTCTTCATCTTTTGATCTTCAGCACTTGTCTTCAGTACTTAAAGTCTTTAGTACTTGTATTCTTCAGTACTACAGACTTCAGTACTTGTCTTCAGTACTTTGGATCTTCAGCTGTTGTTCTTCAGATCTTTGATCTTCACCTGTTGAGTTTTTAGTCTTTGTCAAACTGCTGATGAAGCTTTCAGCAGTTGTTGTGATGTCATGTGGGACTTAGAGGTTTTTCTGATCTGGCTCATTGGTTCTTTTGGTCCAACAAGACCCCTTTGGGTTCCTTATGGGCACACGAAGGATTTCAATTGTGGGTGTATATGTAAATGTTTGCATGTAGGCGTATGGAGTGCACCATGCGCCCACGTGTGTGTGTTTTGTTGTGATTTAGGAGCATGAGTGTTGTATGAGTTAAGCAAATATGTATATGTGTTCTGTGTGTATGTATAAGTGTATGTATGTTTCATTTTGGGTGCATAAATGCATGTTTTCATGGGTGTGTTAAAGGTAACATAAATATTATGATAGTAATATGAGTAAGTTGCTTGACTGGGTTACACGTGAATGAGAAAACCTCAACAACCGATAACTGACACCGTAACCGAGACGCGAACGCGAAAACGAACAATTGTTATATTTTAAATTAATAATTAATATTAATTTTACGTACACGGTGTGAAACACAGGGTAACCGAAATCCTAATCGTTGTGCGAACATTAGTTCATTGCTGTGCAAACAAGGTGAGTCTTCACGGCCCCTATTTACTTTCTTTCCTTTTTGGGGGAGAAAACATACAAACGTATTTTATAAATGATTTTTAGTATTATTGATATCGCCTGTTACGTTAGTGCAAACATACGGAAAAGTCCTTACATTCTCGAACCGTTAGTAATGCGTAGCGAGGTAATTCTGAGTAGTACTACTGGGTTTGACAAACCCCGCTCGGGCTAGTCGCGCTAGCTTGATTGGTGGTCGAACGGGTGCATTATTGACCTAACATTTGTCACTGTCTGGAGAGACGTGACGGGAAGGCAACCAACGAACGAACATACAAACAGTCAGCCTCGGTTCGAAACGCTAAGTAACATGATTATAGGCTAGCTACCTATCGATATGCTTTAATTACTATACCATTTGGTCAGTTACAAACATTCGAACAGCTACAAACATTTGAATAGTTACAAACATTCGAACGGTACAAACATTTTATCTGTGATAAAACCTGTGAACTCACCAACTTTATGTTAACACACTTTAGCATGTTTTCTCAGGTAACAGGAACGCTTAAGCTCACGACGCACGATTAAGGACGCACTCAGGACATGCATTCATCAGATTCATTCACTTTGCATTAAACATTGTTTGACATAGCATTTTTAGACTTTCAGTATTGTTTACATTTAGTACATTCGCTTCCGCACTGTTATTCATTTTATTTATGCAACTCTGATTCAAGTCAAACGTTTACTTTTAAACTCATATAGTGTCGTTTGATATGGCCGTGTCTGAGATCCTGGTATGTCACACGCCTAATGGTAAAACCCCGTTTGTGGAAATTAAGGGTGTGACAGAATGGTATCAGAGCTACTCCTGTGCCGTTCGGGGTGTGGGACATACCTCACCAAGGATGGTGACTACTCGGGCTCATCGAGGACGATGAGTCCAAACAGGGGGTGCTTGTGACACTTTACACATATCCCACATCGGCCGTGGACAGGAGAGATTCCTTGTTCATAAGGAATGTCTGGCCTCTAATATCAATAACGCGTTTTGGGCGCATTGGCTGCG